>CM038214.1:322480142-322845741 GCA_021442155.1 Cymbidium sinense | reverse complement strand
GGTTGCATTATTGCTAAAATCCTGGAAATCTAAAATAAAATAAAATAAATAAATAAAATAAACCTAAACCTAAGAAACTAAAATAATAAAACTAAAAAAATAAATAAAATAAATAAACCTAGATAAACTAAACCTAAATAAAAATAAAATAAAATAAATAAAATAAACCTAACTAAATAAAATAAAACCTAAAAAATAAATAAAAAATAAAACTGAACTAAAATAAATAAAATAAAAACCTAAACTATAAAAAATAAAATAAAACTAAATAAAAATAAAATAAAAAATAAACTCAACTAAAAATAAATAAACCAAAAAAACTAAAATAAACCTAAACTAATAAAAATAAACCTAAATAAAATAAAAATAAAAATTAAAAATAAATAAAAAAAAATACTAAATAAATATCCAATAAACTAAACCTATTACTAACAAAACCTAAACCCCAACCACAAACCTAAACCACACAAACCACAAAACCCTAAACCTAAACCTAAACCAAACCTAAAACCACAAACCACAAACCCTAAATCTAAACCTAAACCTAAAACTAAACCCTAAACCCTGACCCCAAACCACAAACCCTAAAGTAACCTTAAACCCCAAGTAACTTAAACCCACAAACCCCAGAATGGGAAAAACCTTGACGACAAGAACATCACCATCAATTAGGCTTAGTCTACATCTAATGGTGGAGGTGAAGGCGGAGGAGATGGCTATCTTAGTGCTAGTAGGGGATCTGGAGGTGCTGGTGGATATGGAGGTGGTGCTCAGATAAGTGGTGATTATGGAGGCGGGAGGAGCCATAGAGGTTATAGCCATGGTGGTGGAGGAGGGAGAGATTAGGGATATGATGGCAGATCCCGCTACTCAAGAGGTAGGGGTGGTTCTGATAGGAAGTAGAGATACTGAAGAACACCCGATCTGATCTATTGCTAATGGAATTGTGTCTTTATAGTAGAGATAGTTGTACTTATCTAGGGTATTTTGATTTTCTCTATGTGTGTTCCTTTTTTATCTATGTTATCACTTGTGTGTTAGAAAACTTGGGGTGCTACTTGGTTGATGAAATTGAAAAGAAGAAATATTGAATATGAATTTATTCTCTATTAAAAAAAACCTTAAAGAATAAACCGTAAACTAAAACTTATACCAAAACTAAACTTAAAACCTAAACCCTAAATAAACCCTAAACCCTAAACCCTAAAACTAAACCTAAACCACTGTAAAACCATAACCCTAAACCTTAAAATTGACAACTCTAAACCCAAACCCACAAACCTAAACCCCCAAACTCACAAACCCTAAACCCTAAACTAACCTAAAACTAACTAAACCACAACCTAAACCTAAACCTAGAATAAAGATGTCATTAGGAGTAGATCTAAAGAATGACCTAATCTAACATAGTTATGGTAGCTAAAAAATGTCTTCAAGAGACTTTCCTTGACTATTAGAGATTTGAACACCTAAAATCATATTATAATACCATATATTATAGTATAATGTAGCATCATATATTTGAGCATGTAGTGATGTGTTTTTAGATGTTATAAGATGTTTTGAAATGTTTTAGTATATTATGGTATTATGCCTTATAGTCTATATTAAGATAAATAAAAAAATATTTATTTAATAAATCAGATGAAGAAATTTATTAAATTTGAAGTGGGAATTAGGTTGTAGTACCAAAGGTGTGCTACGCCACTTGTAGTCTAAAAGGTAAGATTTTATGTTCAAAATAAATATTATATGTTGTGGCATAATATATCATATATCATATATATAATATATTGTTCCAAATTTTAAATTATTTTAGTATTTTACATTCATGCAGTTGAGCCTACACTAGAATTATTTATAAAAATATTGATTTAGAATTTAAAATGGTGGAATTTGGCCAAATTCATAATAGGTAGAGCATGGCATCATAATATATTGTTTCAATTTAAAATATGTAAGTGATATGACTAAAATATATAGTTTTTCATTGTTTAGGCTAATTTTATAATTTTTTATCTTAAGAAATCCCTTGTGATGTGATATGCAATATAATATAATATAATATGCTATAATGTAATATAATATAGGGTGCCATAACATAGTGTAGCAACATGCATTATAGCATAATATTGTGTATTACTACTTGTTATTTAGCATATTTTAGTTTGTTATAGTATAATGTAGTAGAGTTTGTGCAAGCATAATTCTTAAAAATACTGATTTATAGGCTGAGATGATGGGATTTGGCCAAATTTAAGGTAAGCTTTATGGAACATCATTGGGGTGTGCTATGGTGTCATTTAATCAAAAGAATGGAATTTTGCATCAAAAATAAATGTTCATTTTTCAACCAAATTTATAAATTTTATGCTTAAAATGATTCATTTTAAGGTGTAATGTAAGATAATATATTATATGAAAGCATATTAAAATATAATGTACATAACAATATAACTTCACATATATATATGAATGTGGTGGTGTGTTACTAAATGTTATTGTACATTTTAGTATGTTTTACTTTTGTTATAATACATTGGGTCAAAACTCACAAAAATGTTAATTTTAAGGTTGAGATGGAAGAATTTGGCTAAATTCATGGTACACACCAAGAAGAAACACCAAAATTACTCTATTTTAGATGATTCTAATAGAAAAAAATAATAATTTTACATCCAAAATGAACATTATTCATATTTTGAGAAAAGTTTCTTATTTGTTCCTATTAAGTTATTCTAATAAGGTGTAATGTTAGACAATATATTATATATTATAGAAAATTATAATATAACATAATATATTATAATATAATATAGTGTGTTAATTCACATAATAATATGTTTAGCATGATATTGTATAGTTAGTTTGAGCTTGCACCATCACAAATCATAAAATGTTGATTACAATGTTAAGATGATGTAATTTGAACTAATACATTATTAGGCTTTTGGTTGAAGTATTAAAGGTGTGCATAAGAGAAGAAATAAGATTTGATGAGAATTCCACAAGGCATCGAGGAGATTTGTTGGGGATCACACATGCATTGGACATGACATGTGGGGTCTATGTGATATGAATAGAAGAAAATCTAGATAAGGTTTGAATTTGATTTGAATATATGATTTGTAGATAGAAGATCCACTGGGGATATGAATCTATAATCCACTTGGGATTAAAATTGAATTGATTTTAATTTATTTTGTTTTAATTGATGTGGAGGCATATCTTCTATAGATATGGGCTTGAGTCCACTAGGGATCAGGTATATGAACTTTCCACTAGGGAAGCAGGTCAGGCTATTCATTGGGGATTGGGATTTATGTTTAATTTCATAGATTTGTTTGGGGATGTATAAGTTGGGAATAAGTATTTGGTTGGATTTCTTTAATTTAGACTCTACTGGGGGAGTTGGTTTAATTTGGCTCCATTGAGGAGGTTGGTTTTGAATTTGATTTATTTGCTTGACTTATTTATATATGAGAACCACTCGAGAGAAGGGTATGATTTAACTCCACTAAGGAAAATTATATTGGGTTTAATTTAATCTGAGTTAATGTATGGATCATGTCGATGTGCAATGGACCCACTGAGAAGGAGCTATATTAGACTTATCCTATCTCAGATTTACAAATCCAAATGGATAGTCTACTAGTAGTGGGATAGAGCTAGCCAACCAAGAGGTTGCCTTTCTGTCCAACATGTTAAGAAGAAGGCAAGCAGACTTACATCTTCTAAAGTGGGAATAACTGGGGAGACTTGTTGGTAGCACAACAAATTGAACCGGACTTATGGGTGACTATTGAGTGAATGGCACTGGGACTTACATATCAACTCAAGAGTAGTTAGAGATTCTTATAGGGAGTTTTACTGACACTACCCTAAAGATAGGATGCCTACTAGGGAAAAGGTGCCGCTAGGGGTGTCCTCCTAATCCACAAGTGAATATATATTTTGTTTATATGTTTGTGTGGACCTTGTTGGTGTGCAAGGAAACACATGAGAGCTATATCGCCTTGACTTATCTCGATTTAGGACAAGGGAGAATCTACACATCCACAAGATAGATTCTCCAACCACGTGGGTGGACTAGAATGGGTCTAATCTGATAGTAACCTGTAGTGTCTAAATGGGGTCACAAAGGTGATCTAAATATAGTGTCACAAGGGAGGTGCTACTTGGGGCATTATCCTAAGCCCTAGAAAAGAAAGCTTATAGGTGTACGATGGCCAACTTAAGGAGAAAGTTTAGCACACTTACATCTATTATGAGTGGTGTATCTTAAGGTGCGAGAACCAACCAACCTAAGGTGTATCCATCAGATAGTGAGAACCAACCAACCAAAGTGCCCATCGTGTTCAATGATCAATTTAGAAAGAAAGCACATAAGATTACAACTTTCCAAGAAACTAATCATCGTGATAATTTATCATCGCAGTGAGATGTTATCGACCTAGAGTGACTACAAATTGGATCCTCAAGGAGGACAACCTGACAAATAGTCAAGAGGGAACCACTAGAGGACTTATTCTAAACCTCAAATATACTTGACCCGTTAGTGCATGAAGGCTAATCCAAGAAGAAAGCATACAGACTCACATCCTCTTAAATGAAGACAACATGAGATAGCTTACACCACGCAAGGCACCAAACTAACAAGGAACTCGATGTGTGCAGTGAAGTGGAAGGAAAGAATTGCAGACTTACATCCTCCAAAGTAAGAAGACCATGAGGATGACACACTAGCATGGTAGCACGCTAGCCCAACTAGGGCAGCTACTGAGTGAGTGCCACTAGGGGTGTTATCTCAACTCAGAGTAGCCCGAGAAAAAAGATATGTGTTTGTTCTATATGTTCATGTTTAGTTTGTGTTTGTGTTATGCTGATGAAGGATTGGACATTGCTCGGGTTCTTTACACCTACCCTAAACACAGCATGGTAGATTTGCAAACAATAATACTTCCAACATGGAAGAGATTGAACTCAAAATGGAATTTTCATTGATGATAATTATTTTTAAACATGATTTATAATATTTCATTAAGTAGAGCCCATTGATTGGAAGAATTGGGTGCTCTCTCTTATGATTAATAAGTTAATAAGATCCTCCTTGGTAGGCCTTCTCTATGGAAAAAGGGCCTTTCCAAGTGGGTTCAAATGTGCCTCCCATATTATGATGGGAAACAATTGATCTCCTTAAAACTAAAATAAGCTCTCCGACTTGAAAAGATCTAGGACAGGCCAACTTGATGTGAGCTTGAATCATTATAGCTTCGTACAACTCAAGGTTTTGGCATGCACGTAGGTGTCTCTTCTCCAAACTTTTGAGCTCTTCTAACCGCAACTTGGCATTCTACTTTGTTGTGATCTTGCTACCCATAGCTATCCTTCTTGATGGTAGTTGTACTTCTAATGATAGAATGGCTTTGGACCCATACACTAAGGAGAAAGTAGTAGATTGAGTTGGAGTTCTATATATGGTGCGGTAGGCCCACAAGGCTTCAACTAACAATTCATGCCACTACTGCTTATTATTCTTGAGTGTCTTCTTCAGTATTTGGATGAGAGTTTTGTTGAAAGCTTTGCTAAGATATTTTTCCTTGGGTAGTTGATGGTAGAATATCTCCAATCTATGCTCTATCACCGGGCAATGTTGTTGATCTCAGTGCTCTTGAATGCAGTACCATTATCAGATATAATTCATCGAGGTACTCTGAACCTATATATGATATGGTTCCTAAAATATTGGAGCACATACTGAGTTGTGACCTCTATGAGCGGAATCACCTTCACACATTTGAAAAAGTAGTTAGTAGGAGCTAAGATGAACTGATGACCCTTAGAATAAGGAGGATCAATCGGGCCGACTATGTCGGTACTCCAACACTCGTATGACCATGAGGCCAATGTAGGATGTAGAATGTTGATTGGTTGGTGTTGGACAACATCATGTATTTGATTATGGCTGAGATAGTAGAGTTCATTTTCCTTCCCTTCATCATTAGCTTGGGCCAACAAAACACCAAGGGAGTCATCTAATGTAGCACTATAAAGTATGAGCAGCTTGCACAGTATAGGGGCTGCCAGAATTGGTGGCATCATCAGGTAATGCTTGATGTCTTTAATGGCATGCTCACACTTATCATCCCACTTGAACTTGACATCCTTTCTTACAAGTGTTGAGAATGGTTGACATCTTCCCGATAGGTTGGATATAAAGCGTCTTAGATACTCCAACAACCCTTGGAATGATCTGAGTTGAGTTAAACTTTTAGGTGTGGTAATTCTAATATTGCCTTGATCATCTCTAGATCAATTTTGATTCTCTAGTGTCAGACAACAAACCCAAGAAATTTCCCTCAAGCTACTCAATGCACATTTGTGAGGGTTCATTTGAGGTTAAATTATCTTAAGCTTGAATACTACTCTCAAGTGAAAGAGATGGTCTTTCTTTCTCTACTTGACCATAAAATCATCGACATAAGACTCGAATTTGATGATGAATGAGTTCATCAAAGATTGAGTCATAGCTCATTGGTATGTGTAACTATTTTTTAAAGCTAAAAGGCATGATCTTATATAATAGATTCCAATCGTGGATTCTAAAAGTAGTGTTTTCATCTCAAGGGCTATCTTTATTTTTTTATATCCGGATGAGCCATCCATGTAAGAGAAGACGCATGAGATGAGGCAATGTCCACCATCAACTCTGAGATTGGTAGTGGAAATTCTTCTTTAGTATATGCCTTATTTAATTCCCTAAAATCAAAGCATATGTGAATTTGTCCACCCTTTTCTTAACTGGGATGATGCTGGCTAACTAGGTAGGGTATTTATCTTCCTAGATGTAGCCAGTATCGATCAGTTTATTGACTTCATAATTCAACTATTGTTCTATGTCTAATTGTATGCATCTAGGAGCTTGCTTTATAGGGTTAGGAGTAGGCTCTGTTGCTAGTTAGTGGATCGCTACGTTAGGAACCAATCTACCCATCTCTTCATAACTCCATGTGAAGTAATCCTTAAACTCAGTCAATAGCCTAAATAAGTCATTGGTTTCAATTTCATTCAACAAAGAGCTGATGTATGTCACGTGGATCTTTTCGCCTAAGTTGATTTCTTCTCATCGGTTTGCTTGATCTCTTCAAACTGGTGGTGCATCTTTGACATCAAAATTATCTGATCAAAGTTTCTAAATGCCTCCTCATATGAGTTAATGAGATTTGAAAAGAACCTATCGATTCAAATGGTTGATGACCAAGCGAATCATCATCATCGACCCATGCATCAATCCTAGTACTAGTCTTAATTGAGAGCTTTTGCATTTGTTCTTCCATATTCTTTTGAAGTAGTCTGACCTATGCTTTAGCCAAATATATGGGATTAACCCTTTCTTTGCTAAATTATGAACACAAGGCAAGTACCAATCAAAAGATAATTCTATTAAATCTTTATATGAAACATCTTCAAGTTCTACATGAACTTCTTGACTTGAGATGATGCTCCCAAAAGTACCTCTGAGTCTTCACACCTGTGGATGACTTAGGGGCTTCCTTAACTACCAAACCCTCAGCTTTTTGAGAGGAAAGTAGGGTTAGAGCTATTAAGTTTCTAACTGTTGCCTAACTATTTCATATATAAACTTAGATACACTTATGCTTTGCTTTGGAGCCTGGTCTTCATCGCTATGTGGCTCATGTGTCACCTCCAAGGGAATCTACTACTAAGAAGAGCTGGCTTGTATGCTAACCATATAAGACTCATCCTATGAACTAGATTCTAAGTCTACATGGATATCAATGCATCTTAGGACATATTCTATGGCCAATAGGAGATTTTCCAGAGTGCCTAAGCCTATTCCTCTGCTGATGGAGGTCATCCGTTATGTTGAACGAAAACAAATTATGGGTGGAATCTAATGTCGCCCACTTCCTCCTCCGTCTATTTGCCTTTTATTTTCTTTTCCATTTTTCTTTTCTTTTCTTTTTCTTTTATTTTTCTTTTATTTTTAAAATTTGGCCAAGTTCACAAGAATAGTCTTTTTGATTTTGAGGGAGGTAGGAAGCCGTATCCTCATATATGTCCACTAATCAAATAGCTTGAGATCTCCTTTGACACTAGACATCCCACCTCATTCAATGAATAGATGTAGGATGGTATGTTTCTCATGTATCCATGGTCTCCCAAGCAAAGCATTGAATGATGAATTTGAGTCTATAATGTGAAACTTGGCTTCAATTTTTTAATCATCTATCTCCAAGGGTAATACTATGGAGCCTAAGGCATGACCTGAATTTTGGAGTGTGGATTTAATCTGATTCCAAATGATTGACTAGACCCACTATACTGAATCTTAATCATGATCTTGATTGAGAGCTTTTGCATTTGTTCTTCCATATTCTTTCAAAGTAGTCTGACCTGTGCTTTGACCAAGCATATGGATATGAACACAAGATAAGTACCAATTAAAAGGTAATTCTATTAAATCTTTATTTGAATCATCCTCAAGTTCTACATAAATATCTTAACTTTAGGATGATGCTCTCTAGAAGAACCTCTGAGTCTTCACACCTATGGATGACTTAGAGGCTTCTTTAACTACCAAACCCTCAACTTTTTGAGAGGAAAGTGGGGTTAGAGCTAAGGTTCCCAACCGATGCTTAACTATTTCACATATAGACTTGGATACACTTATGCTTTACTTTGGAGCCTGATCTTCATCACTATTTGGCTTAAGTGTCATCTCCAAGGAATCTAGAGAAGAGCTAGTGGTATGCTAACCATATAAGACTCATCCTATGAAATTGATTCTATGTCTATATGGATAGTAGTCTACGGTGTAGGGACATATCTTCTATTGGGTGGCCAATAAGGAGGATTTCCACCCTGGGACGCCTCAAATGACCTCTTCCTCTACTTGGTGGAGGTCTTATCTTACCCATATGTTCTAATGGAGTAATGAACTAACTAATGTCATGCTCCACTTCCTCCTCCAAGTGTCCCTTTTATTTTCTTTATCATTTTCTTTCTTCTCTTTTTTCTTTTTTTTCTCTTTCTTTTTCTTTTTCTTTTACTTTTTTTTATTTTTAAACTTTGGCCAAGTTCGTAAGAATAGACTTGTTGATTTTGAGGGAGGTAGTAAGCCGCATCCTCATATATGTCGATCTCATGAACTGTAAATTAGTTGAGATCTCTTTTGACACAGTAGATGATCCCACCTCTCATAAACTTCATACACTAATGTAGAGAGGATGGAACTATCTTGTTCTCATGTATGCATAGTCTCCTAAATAAATCATTAAAAGATGTATCTGAGTCTATAATATGAAACTTGGCTTCAGTCTTCCAATCATCTATCTGCAAGGAAAACACTATGGAGCCTAAAGACTGTTGACCTCACTTTTGGAGTGTGGATTCAATCTTTCCATCTTAAACATAGGAGTCTTCTAGACACTAAGGCTTCCCTAGTCATAACAAACCTCTAACAATTAGGTAAACAATTAACCTAAGCCTAAAGACTTAGAAAGGTTAACAATAGGATTAGGTTATGCTTTGGGATTAGATAATCCACCCTACAACTCAAATCTAATCCATGTTCACCTTCTCAAACCAAACCTCAAGTTCTTCAAACATCAAAAAATCCAAATCCAAATCCAAATTCCAAAACCAAATGATTGAAGATGATCAAATCCAAACTTGAAACCCTTCCTATGCCATATATCCCATGGACTTAGCCAAATCTTAATCCAAATCAATCCAAAATCAGTTGATTTTCCCATAATAAATTTATACCTTCAATCATCTTCCTAAATATAAATCAAATCTACATTCAAATGATCAAAAGTAGATCAAACTAAATCAAATTAAATCAAAACCCTTCCTAAGGCATTTGACCTAACCCATGGACTTAACCAAATCTTAATCCAAATCAAGTCAAAATCAATTGATTTTCTCACAAATCAATCATATTTTCAATCATCTTCGCAAATTTAAATAAAAAAACATTTAAATATTCAAAATTAAATCAAACCAAATCAAAATCCAAACCTATGCCACATGACCCAACTCCATTGCCTTAGCCAAATTCCCATCATTCCAAAACCCAAATTCAATTGATTTTCTCATGAATCAATCATACATTCAATCATATTCAAAAAATATAAATAAAATCTACAATCATAAAAGCCAAACCAAAATCAACCCAAGTCAAACCTAACTGTTTGACTTGAAATGTTCAAATGAACCAAAACCCATTTGAACCCAAGCCTTGTAATTAAATTTAAATATCAATCCCAAATCCATATATAAACTCACTAAATCAAACTCAACCTAAAATCCAACTAAACTCAATTGGTCCACTTGACTCAAAATGGCCAATTGACCTATTTGAGCCAAGTTCTTACCCCTACCCAAATTGGATTGAACCAAGCCCATCAAAACCTCCCATCATGATTATTGATCACCCTAGGTTGATCAATTATCAAATATGGTCAAACCAAGTCAACTTGGTCATTTGACCAAGTCAACCCCTTAACCCATATGAACCCAAACTAGCCAAATTGCAACCTAAGCCAAATCCCTTGAAACCAATGATTCATACCAAATCAAAATCAATATTTGAATATGACTTGACCTTCAATTGAGTCAAACCAAACCCAATTGGCCCTCTTGACCCAAGTTGACCCAAATTGACCTAAAATATCAAATTGGGTCAAATCAAAATATAAACCCAATTGATTGCAACTAATGGCTCAAGTTCATTCCAAATTGATTGTTGAACTTGACCAAATCCATGATTGGACCCAAACTTAGCCCAAATTCTAAGTGTTCAAACTTGGCCTAAATCAAAACTAAATCCAAATTAATTGAAACTAAAGCCTACAATCATCTTCAATTGGTCAACTAAACCCAAACCAACACCCAACCAAATCCAATTTGGCCAATTTGGCCAATTTGGTCAAATCGATCAACTTAACCCATTTGACCCAAATGAATTCAAATGAGCCAAAATCAAATTTAAGCTAAACTGAACCAAACTAATTGAACCAAAATATACTAAATGATCATATGAACTTGACCTAACCCTTGGTTTGACCGAATTTGACCTAAATGAGTCAAATTTAGCCAAACCTAACCAAAACCAACTTCAATTGACTTGAAATTTGGGTTAACCCACTTTTGGCTCATTTCAAATATGCCCAAATCAAATCAAATGCCAAATGATCATTCTACCCTTAGGTCAAGGGCATCACATGAGACAAATCACCCATGTAAGTGGTTATTTCCATTCCTGAGCCACTTGGTACTCTCCCAATGGTCCACCTAGGCACCTAATACATTGCTCAACCTAACCTGGTTTGCCATGACCCATGGGAAGTGAAATCACCTCACCCTCCCCATTAGAGCATTTGAAACCCATAGGACACCCATGATTCCTTCTTGGCAGCCACCTCCACACCTTCAACTAGCCAAATCGAGCCAACTCACCACCTCCCTGCCACCCATGACTCCCTGAGATGGTCGGATGGCCACTAGAAGCCAAACCCATTCCCACCATCCGATCAAGATGAAGGGGGGTATACACCCCTTTGTTTTCACTCAAACACACAAAAAAAATCATTCCTCAGAGCTCTAGCTACCTAAGACGAGCTGCTAGAGCCATTGCCTAAGCCCCCAATCTCATTCCTAGATCAAAAAATGTCATTCCCGTCCATCACAAAATAGGTCACTCCCATTTATGACCTAACTCTCCCATCTATCCATCAAACTTAATTTAACTTTGCATGCGTCTTTCCTAGGCTTCGTCGAGTAAGAATGAATCATCTCCCAAGCTTCTCGAGCACCAAAGGTGGGACTTCGATCAAAGCCAAGCTCCAAATCATCAGTTCATGGCCTTTTGAGTGAACGTCAAGGAATTGATCCAATTCCTGCTCAAGAGGGCTTTGTCTCCACTAGATGAAGCTTTATCAATCTTTCTAGCCATCAGTCTTGAGCTCTGGTGAGGTATGCTTCAAAAATTGATCCTTAGACAAAAAATGGGTTGGACCTTTTTGAAGAAAAGTTGCATTTCTTGTGATCTTGACTATTGGATCCCCTCCGATTGATGTTGCAAGGTGTGGGATCCTTTGAGTGATCGGGTAAGCTCGGATCAAGTGAGCATTGGCAGACAAACTCTATTCTCCCTCACTCATGTGATGTTGGATCAGAAACCGTCTATTCTGCTGATCGTAACGAACTGTCATGATTAGATTGCTAGATGGATATGATTTAATCTTATTAAGTTGTGGGATTAATCACGTCTCATAGATTGGACGTGACGAAAAAGCGCGTCCACATCCGCCACATAGACACTTAGTTAGATAAGTTTTAAGTAGCCAATCTCGCATTGTCACATGGAAAGTGCATCGCATCAGCATACCATGTGGTGCCAATAGGATTAGTCTTTCATTAGGCTTAATTAATCATTTTTAATGGTTGAAACTTCTAAAAATAAAAAAAAATCATAGGAAAAAAAATTCAAATAAATACTCATTTTAAAGGTATTTCATAAGATAATTAATTTAAAATAATTTTAACTAATTTTGAATAGTAATTAATGTTTAATTAAGTTTAATTACAAAATTTATTAGCATAATTACTCATTAATTACTTCAAAAATTAATCCTAATTTTTGTGGATTAATTTAATGGGATGACCTCTGCCACCCATGATTTTCTTGGGATTTATTGCTCACTTAATTAGAAAAATTGACTAATTAAACCTTAACTTCACTTTTAAGTTAATTAATGATTAATTAATCTCATGAACAATATAGAATTTATTAATTAAGTTTATTAATCATTGTTCAATAGTAAGTGAACTAAGGAATAAGGTTGGGACCCCTTTCCCTAAGTTCATTTCACCCTATTTTAAGATGAAATTAATTAAGATTTTACTTATTAATTAAAGCACTTAATCAAATTGGAATCATAATTACATCATACCTTAATTAATTAAATCATGGGGTAGATCTTTAGGTGTTTAATAACCTAAAGCAGTTTAATGAAATTATGGTTAGTCCACATGTGTGGGAAAACCATAAGAGTAATTAATTAAGTCTCTTAATCTAATTAACTATTAATCATGAGCCGCATTCATTTTATTTCCTAGGATCATTGCAAGTTTATTTTCTATGCATATCATGTTGGCTTATAATTATTTAGTTAATTACCATCTAATTAAAAGTTCAACTTAATGAACCAATAAAATCAACTTAATTAAATTTCCTTAAATTAAATCAAATCACTAATGCGATAATGGGTTTAAATCAACATGTAATGATTTCTCTTCTCTTTTAAATCAAATCAAATCCAAAACTTAATTAATAGAGAAGCTTTGGTTTGCTTTAAATAATCTTATCTGATTTGATAGTCCTTAAGAACGTTTAGTTGAATGAATCACATGCTTATATTTGATTGTCCTCTTCCCAATCATGTTAAATTTGGTATGTCATTTGAATTCATGCATCCATCTTTCAAAATCAAGTAAAATAAAATGGATTTCCTTTATGTAAGCTTGCCTCTGTTGATTTAATTTAATATATATGTGACTATTATCACTATTAAATCCAAATGTAATTTTCAAAAGCTTATAAATGAATAATAATATGTGTTATGATGCTAGTTATAAATACATAACAATGCATATTGTTATAGCTTTAGTGCATGAATGTTGAGCTCTGTTTCCTCTATTAATGTGTTGATTTATATAAGATTGAATGGTAATGGGTATATAGTCAAGACATCCCAGGAACATGATGCTTTAGCTAGCCCTAAGAAGGTCATTTGATTACCTCACTTCCCTAGTTTGTTACTTTGTTGTTGAAATCAAAAAGAAGAATTGTTGTATCTGAATTTGTTCTCTATTAAAAAAAAACCAAAAACCCTAATCCATAAACTAAAGCCTGAACCCTAAACCTAAAAAAACCAACACCCTAAACCCTAAACCTAAACCTAAACCCAACACCCTAAACCCTAAACCCTAAAACCCTAAACCATAAACTAAAACTTGAACCCTAAACCAAACCCAAACCCTAAACCCTAAACCCTAAACCCTAAAAACACTAAACACTAAAACATACAACCCTGAACCATAAACCCTAAACCCCAAACCATAAACCCAAAACCCAAAACCCTTAACCCTAAAAAAATTAAACCTAAACCTAAACTAAATAAAACCTAAAAATAACATAACCTAAACCTAAATAAAATAAAATAATAAAAAATAAAACCTAAACAAAAGCTAAACCTAAACTAAAAATATAATAAAATAAAATTAAAACTAAATTAAATAAAATAAAAAAACCTAAACTAAACTAAAAAAATAAAACAAATAAATAAAAAACCTAAATAAAATAGAAACTAAATGTAAAATAAAAATAAAATAAACCTAAACAAAATAAAATAAAAAAACTAAATAAAATAAACAAAAAAAAGAAACAAAATAAATAAAAAATAAAACCCAAACTTAAACTAAAAAACCTAAACCTAAAATAAACAAAATAAAATAAACATAAACCTAAATTAAAATAAATAAAGTCTAAACTTAAACCTAAAATAAACTAAACCTAAACTCTAACCTAAATAAAATAAAATAAACTAAAATAAACCTAAACCTAAACTAAAAAAAACTAAAATAAACCCAAAAATGAAAAAAATAAAATAAACCTAAACCTAAACTTAAAATAAAAATAAACCTAAATCAATAAAATAAATTAAAATGAAAACTAGAAAAAATAAACCTAAACCTAAACCTAAAAAAAAAAACAAAAAAGAAAACTTAAACTAAATAAAAGAACCTAAAATAAATAAATAAAAAAATAAAAAATAAAAAATAAACCTAAATAAAATAAAATAAAAAACTAAAATAAATAAAAAAATAAACTAAATAAACTAATAAACCTAAACATATGGGTTTACTTATTTTTTTTTAAAATAAATCCTAAACCTAAACCCTAAAAAACCCTAAATAACCCTAAATTGATAAACCTAAACATATGAAACCCTAAACTCTAAACCCTAAACTAACCCAAAAACCCAAACCCTAAACCTAAATCCTAAATTAAACCCTATGCCTAAACCCTAAACCCTAAAACCCTAAACCCTAAACCCTAAACCCTAAAAACACTAAACCTTAAAGCCTAAACCCTAAACTCTAAACTAACCCTAAACCCTAAGCTAAAAAAAAATGTAAACCTAAATTACACAAAATAAAATAAACATAAACCTACACTAAAATAAATAAACCTAAACCTAAATAAAAAATAAACTAAACCTAAACCCTAAAATAAATAAAATAAAATAAACTAAAAATAATCCTAAACATAAACTAAATAAAACTTAAAATAAACCTAAAATAAAAACCTAAAACCTAAAGCTAGAAAAATAAAATAAAAACCAAAACCTAAACCTAAAAAATAAAATAAAAATAAAATTAAACCAAAAGATAAACATAAACCTAAAAAATAAACTAAAATAAATAACATAAACTAAAATAAATAAACCAAGAATAAATAAACTAAACTAAATAAGCATAAAAAAATAAATGTAAATAAAAATAAAAAAGAAATTGGACTAAAATAAATAAAAAATAAACTAAATTAACCTAAACCTACTAGTATACTAAATTTTAAAAAACAAACCCCCTAAACCCTAAACCTTAAACCCTAAGTCCTAAATCCTAAATGCTAAACCCTAAACCTTAAAACTAACCCTAAACGTGCAACCATAAACCTGCAACCCTAAACCCTAAAGCCTAAACTAACCCTAAATCCCAAACCCTAAATGCTAAACTTAAACCCGAAATCCTAAACCTTAAA
Organism: Cymbidium sinense; assembly: GCA_021442155.1. Classification (NCBI taxonomy): domain Eukaryota; kingdom Viridiplantae; phylum Streptophyta; class Magnoliopsida; order Asparagales; family Orchidaceae; genus Cymbidium; species Cymbidium sinense. The sequence goes on along the minus strand of CM038214.1, from coordinate 322,829,885 downwards.
CCCTAAACCCTAACCCTAACCCTAAACCCTATACCATAAACCCTAAACCCTAAGCTACAAAACCCTAAACCATAAACTAACCCTAAACCCTGAACCTTAAACACTAAAGCCTAAACCCTAAACCCTAACCCTAAATCTTAAACCCTAAGACCCTAAATCCTAAAACTCTAAACTTTAAACCCTAAACCCTAAATCCTAAAAACCTAAAAACCTAAACCTAAACTAAATTAAACCTAAAACTAAAATAAATAAATAAATAAATTGAAACCTAAATAAAATAAAAACATAAACTAAAACCAAAACATACACCTAAAAAATAAAATTAAAAAAAATTTTAAAAATTAACTAAAATAATATAAAATAAAACCTAAACTAAACTAAAAAGTGAAATAAAGATAAGAATAAAAAACTTAAATAAAATAAAAACTAAACATAAAATAAAAATAAAATAAACATAAAATAAAATAAAATAAAAACTAAATAAAAACCTAAACCTAAAAAATAAACCATAAAATAAAGCCTAAAAATAAATAAAAAATAAAACCCAAATCCTAAACTAAAAAAACCTAAACTAAAAATAAAAAAATGAACAAAATAAAATAAACAAAAAACAAAACTAAAATAAACTAAACTAAAATAAATAAAACCTAAGCTTAAACCTAAATTAAACTAAACCTAAACCTAAACCTAAACTAAATAAAATAAAATAAATTAAAAATAAACCTAAACCTAAACTAAAAAATAAAACTTAAAAAAAATCTAAAACCTAAACCTAAAAAAATAAAATTTAAACATACACCTAAACTTAAAAAGAAAAAAAAATAAAACCTAAACCTAAAATAAAAAATAAAAATAAAACTCAACTAAAAAATAATCCTAAATATAAAAATAAACTAAAATTAAAAACCTAAACTAAAATAAATAAACCTAAAATAAATAAACTAAAATAAATAAAAATTAAAAAGAAACCATAATAAAAATAAAAAATAAAATAAACTCAAAGAAATAATAAGTAAACTAAATAAATTTAAACTTATCGATTTACTTAATTTAAAAAAAAACCCTAAAACCTAAATCCTAAACCCTAAACCCTAAACCCTAAAACTAACCTAAACATACAACCCTAAACCCTAAACCCTAAAACCTAACCCTAAACCTAAACCCTAAACCCTAAACCCTAAACCCTAAACCATAAACCATAAAACCCTAAACCCTAAACCCTAAACCCTAAACCCTAAACTCTAAACCTTAAACCCTGAAACCCTAAACCCTAAACCCTAAAACCTATGACGCTAAACCCTAAATATCAAACCCTAAACCCTTAACTCTAAATTAACCCTAAACTCTAAACCATAAACTAACCCTAAACACTACGAATGACCATAAACTTGATGGCAGGAACATCATCGTCAACTAGGCTCAATCTAGATTATGTGGAGGTGAAGGCGAGGTGGCTAAAGTGGAGCTGGGGGATCTAGAGGTGCTGGGGGATATGGAGGTGGGAGGAGCGACAAAGCCTATAATCATGGTGGTGGTAGAGGGAGAGATTGAGGATACATCCCTGCACTGAGAGGTGGGGTGGTCTTGAAATCAAGAAATCAACATCCGATCTCCGCTATGAAACCGCTTTATCGTAGAAACTGTTCTGCTTATCTATCTAAGGTTTTTGATTTGCTCTATGAGTGCTCATTTTTTATCTATATCATCGCTTATGTCTTACAAAACTTAGGGTCCTAATTGGTTGATGAAATCAAAAAGAAGAAATGTTGAATAATTTATTCTCTTAAGAAAAAAATAATTTTAAACCCTAAACTAATACTTAAACCCTAAACCTAAACCTAAACTTTAAAACTTAAACCCTAAACCCAAAACTCTAAATCCTAAACCCTAAACCCTAAACTAACCCTAAACCCTAAACTCTAAACCCTAGAAAGCTAAATTCCTAAACCTAAACTAAATAAAACCTAAAAATAAAATAAATAAAAAAACTTAAACCAAAATAGAATAAAAAACAAAAATAAAATAAAATAAAAGCATAAACTAAAACCTAAACCAAAACCTAAACCTTAACCTAAAAGGAAAATAGAATAAAAAATTAAAATTGAGATAAAATAAAATAAATGAAAATCTTAACTATTCTTTAAAATAAAAAACTTAAATAAAATAAAAACTAAACCTAAAATGAGAATAAAATAAACTTAAACTAAAATAAAATAATAACTAAATAAAAACTTAAACCTAAAATATAAACCTAAAAATAAAACCTAAAAAAAAATAAAAAATAAAACCTAAACCCTAAACTAAGAAAAAAGCCTAAACCTAAAATAAAAATAAAATAAACAAAATAAAATAAACCTAAGCCTAAAATAAAATAAACTAAACTAAACTAAAATCAATAAAACCTAAACCTAAACATAAAATAAACTAAACCTAAACCTAAACCTAAACTAAATAAAATAAAGTAAACTAAAAATAAACATAAACTAAAAAATAAAACCAAATATTATACCTAAAATAAAAACCTAAAACCTAAACCTAAAAAAATAAAATAAAAACCAAAACCTAAACCTAAAAATAATAAATAAAATCTAAACCTAAAAAATAAAATAAAAATAAAACTCAACTAAAAATAAACCTAAACCTAAAGAAATAATCTGAAATACAAATTCTAAATTAAAATAAGTAAATCTAAAAAAAATAAACTAAACTAAATATAAATAAAAAATATACCTAAATAAAAATAAAAATCAAAATAAACTCAAATAAATAAGAAATAAACTAAATAAACTTAAACCTACCGATACTAATTTTAAAAGAAAGTTAAATACTAAACCCTAAACCTTAAACCCTAAACCCTAAACCTTAAACCTACAACCCTAAACCCCAAACCTTAAATCCTAAAACCCTAAATGCTAAACCCTAAACCCTAAACCCTGAACCATAAACTATAAAACCCCTAAACACTAAACCCTAAACCCTAAATCCCTAAACCCTAAACCATAAACCCTAAAACCTAAACCTTAAACCCTAAAACCCTAAACCCCAAACCCTAAACCCTAAACTAACCCTAAAACCTAAGTTAATCCTAAACCCTAAACCCTAAACTAACCATAAACCCTAAGAATGGATAGAACCTTGACGTCAAGAACATCACCATCAACTATACGCAGTCTACATTTGGGGGTTGAGGCAAAGGTTGATGCGACAGTTATCGTAGTGGTGGTGGGGATCTGCCGTGGATATGGAGGTAATAAAGCAAGGTGGAGTGATTGTTAAAGTCGTGGTGGTGGAGGGAAAGATCGAGGATATGATGGTGGATCTCCACAAATGGGGTGGTTTTCATGGGAATTGGAGAAACTCAAGAATGGACGATTCGATCGTGCTTATGGAACTGTCTTCATAGTAGAACGATTCTATATATCTTGGGTTTTTGATTTGCTCTATGGATGCTCATTTTGATCTATCTCATCGCCGTGTCTTAGAAACTTGGGGTGCCGCTTGGATGATGAAATCAAAAGAAGAAATGTGAATTTGAATTTGTTCTTTAATAAAAAAACCTTAAATCCTAAACCATAAAACATAAACCTTAAACTAAAACTTAAACCCTAAACCTAAAACCTAAACCCTAAAACCTAAACCTTAAACCCTAAACCCCAAACCCCAAACCCCAAACCCAAAACCCTAAACCCTAAACCATAAACTATCCCTAAACCCTATACCATAAAAAGCTAAAAACTTGAACCTAAATTAAATAAAACCTAAAAATAAAATTAATAAAAAAACCTAAACCAAAATAGAATAAAAAAAATTTAAAAATTAAAAACATAAACTAAAACCTAAACCTAAACCTAAACCTAAACCTAAAAAGAAAATAAAATATAAAATTGAAATTGAGATAAAATAAAATAATAAAAATCTAAACTAAACTTTAAAATAAAAAACCTAAATATAATAAAAACATAGCCTAAAATGAAAATAAAATTAACCTAAACTAAAATAAAATAAAAACTAAATAAAAACCTAAACCTAAAATATAAACCTAAAAATAAAACCTAAAAATAAATAAAAAATAAAACCTAAACCCTAAACTAAAAAAAATGCCTAAACTTAAAATAAAACTAAAATAAACAAAATAAAATAATCCTAAACCTAAACTAAACTAAACTAAATTAAAATAAATAAAACCTAAACCTAAACATAAAATAAACTAAACCTAAACTAAATAAAATAAAGTAAACTAAAAATAAGTATAAACCTAAACTGAAAAATAAAACCAAATATTATACCTAAAATAAAAACCTAAATCCTAAACCTACAAAAATAAAATAAAAACCTAACCCTAAACCTAAAAATTAAAAATAAAATCTAAACCTCAAAAATAAAATAAAAATAAAACTCAACTAAAAATAAACCAAAACCTAAAAAATAAACTAAACTAAATATAAATAAAAAATAAACCTAAATAAAAATAAAAAGTAAAATAAACTCAAATAAATAAGAAATAAAATAAACAAACTTAAACCTATTGGTTTACTCAATTTTTTTAAAAGAAAGCCTAAACCCTAAATACTAAACCCTAAACTTTAAACCCTAAACCCTAAAACTAACCTTAAATCCTAAACCCTAAACCCTAAGCCTTAAACATACAACCCTAAACCCAAATCTTAAATCCTAAAACCCTAAATCCTAAATCCTAAACCCTAAACCCTAAACCTTAAACCCTAAACCATAAACCATAAAATCCCTAAAACCCTAAATCCTAAAACCTACAACTCTAAACCCTAAACCCCAAACCCTAGACCCTAGACCCTAAACTAATCCTAAACCCTAAACCCTAAACTAACCATCAACCCTAAGAATGAACTAAAGAACATCACACAACCATGATCCTAGATTTGGCCGAGGGAAAGGTGGAGGCTGGTTATCAAGTGGTGGGGGGATCTAAATGGTGGATATGGTGGTGGTGGTCAAGTAGTGGTAGTTATGGAGGCATGAGTGACAACAAAGTGGTGGTGGTGGAAAGATCGAATATGATGGTGGATCTCTACTCTAGTGGCTGAGGGAGGGGTGTTTGAAACTGAGAACCAAGAACAACCAATTTGTCGCTATGGAACATTTTTCATAGTAGAGATGGTTCTACATATCTTGGGTTTTGATTTGCTCTATGGGTGCTCATTTTTTATCTATCTCATCGCTTGTGTCTTAGGAATTTGGGGTGCTACTTGCATGATGAAATCAAAAAGAAGAAATGTGGAATCTAAATTTGGTCTTTGTTAAAAAAAATCTTAAACCCTAAACCCTAAACCAACAACCCTAAACCCTAAACTAAATCTTAAAACCTTAACCCTAAAACCTGAACCTTAAACCTTAAACCCCAAACCCAAAACCCTAAACCCTAAACTATCCTTAATCCCTAAACCCTAAAAAGCTAAAAACTTGAACCTAAATTAAATAAAACCTAAAAATAAAATTAATAAAAAAACCTAAAAACCAAAATAGAATAATAAAATAAAAAAAATAAAAACATAAACTCAAACCTAAACCTAAACCTAAACCTAATCCTAAACCCTAAACCTAAAATAACATAATTAAAATAATAATAACTAAACTAAAATAAAAAAATAAAAACCTAAACTAAACTAAAAAATAAAATAAACCAAAAAATTAAAAACTTTAACAAAATAAAACCTAAACTTAAAGTAAAAAATTGAACCTAAAATAAAATAAAATAAAAACTAAATAAAAACCAAAACCTAAAAATAAATAAATAAAAACCAAAACCCTAAACTAAAAAAAAACCTAAACCTAAAATAAATAAAGTAAAATATACTTAAATGTATACTAAAATAAACTAAACTAAAATAAACAAAACCTAAACCTAAAATAAACTAATCCTAAACCCTAAACTAAATAAAATAAAATAAACTAAAAATAAACATAAACCTAAACTAAAAAAATAAAACCTAAAAATAAACCTAAAATAAAAATTTAAAACATAAGCCTTAAATAATTTAATAAAAACCTAAACTTAAATCTAAGAATAAAATATCAAACCTAAACATAAAAAATAAAATAAAAATAAAACTAAACTAAAAAATAAACATAAACTTAAACCTAAATAAAAAAATAAGCTAAAATAAAAAACCTAAACTAAAATAAACTAACCTAAAATAAATAATTTATACTAGATGAAAGTAAAAAATTAACCTAAATATAAATATATAATAAAATAAACAAAAATAAATAAAAATAAACTAAATAAACCTAAACCTACTGGTTTACTTAATTTAAAAAAATTCCTTAAACATTTAACCCTGATATAAACCCTAAATCCTAAACTATAAACCCTAAATAAAATATACATAATATAAAATAAATTAAAAACTATATAAAAACCTAAACCTAAAAAATAAGCTTAAAGATTAAACCTAAAAAAACCTAAACCTAAAATAAAAATATAATAAACATAAACCTAAATTAAAATAAACTAAACTAAAATAAATAAAACCTAAACCTAAAATAAACTAAACCTAAACCTTAAACTAAATAAAATAAAATAAACTAAATATAAACCTAAACGAAAAAAAAAATAAAATATAAAAATAAACTTAAAATAAAAACCAAAAACCTAAACCTAAGAAAATATAATAAAAACCTAAACCTAAGCCAAAAAATTTAAAATAAAACCTGAACATAAAAAATGACATAAAAATAAAACTAAACTAAAAAAATAAACATAAATTAAAACCTAAAACTAAAAAATAAACTAAAATAAAAAACCTGAACTAAAATAAATAATCTTAAAATAAATAAACTAAACTAAATAAAAAAATATAAACCTAAATAAAAATATAAAATAATCTAAATAAACTTAAACCTACCGATTTACTTAATATAATTTTTTTTAAAAAAACCCTAAACCTTAAACCCTAAACTCTAAATGCTAAATCATAAACCCTAAAGCTTAAACCTAAAATAGAATAAATTATAAACTATATAAAAACCTAAACCTAAAAATAAAACCTAAAAGTAAATAAAAAATAAATCATAGACCCTAAACTAAAAAAAAAAACCTAAACCTAAAATAAAACAAAATAAATAAATTAAAATAAACATAAACCAAAATAAAACAAACTAAATTAAAATAAATAAAACCTAAACCTAAATAGACTAAACCTAAGCTAACCTAAAATAAATAAAATAAACTATAAATCAACCTAAACTTAAACAAAAAATAAAAGCTAAAATGGACTTAAACCTAAAAAAATAAAATAAAATCTTAAACCTAAACCTAAAAATAAAAAATAAAACCTAAACCTAAAAAAAAAAAAAAAAAAAAACTCAACTAAAAAATAAACCTAAACCTAAATATAAACCAAAAAATAAACTAAAATAAAAATCTAAACTAAAATAAATAAACAATAATAAATAAAAATAGAAAATAAACCTAAACAAAGAAAACAAATAAAATTAACTAAAATTAATAAAAAATAAAGTAAATTAACCTAAACCTTCTGTTTTACTTAATGTAAAAAAACAAAAAAAACCCTAAACGCTAAATTCTAAGCCCTAATTCCTAAACCCTAATTCCTAAACACTAAAACTATCCCTAGAACTAACCTTAAACCCTAAACCCTAAACCTACGACCCTAAACCCTAAACTCTAAACCATAAACCGAAAACCATAAACCCTAACCCTAAACCCTAAACCCTAAAAGCGTAAACCCTAAAACCCTAAGCCCTAATGCCTAAACCTTAAACTCTAAACCCTAAACTTGAAACCGTAAACCTAAACCTAAATTGACTAAATAAATTTTAAAATAAACATTTTAAAATAAACAAAAAAACCCATGACCTTCCTCTCGGCTGCGCTCCCTCTCTGGCAATTTTGTGTTCCCATGCAATTTTCTATGATTTGGCCGCATTTCGGGCTACCCCGATCGTGATTGTTGTTTTATTGCTTGGTTGCGCTTCCTCACTCAACTTGGTTGCTTATGTGACTCTCATTGGATCATTCAATGGTGGAGGCATCACTCTCTACGCAACCGAGCTCATCGCTCCTGGATGAGTCGGCTTTGCCCTCTGATCCTAAAGGTATTTTGGATACGATTGCATCCATTAATCAGCCTGCTATCAAGTCCTTTAAGGATGCTCTTTCTGGTAAGAACCCTTGCTCTAATGCCTCGGTTAACTTAATTTCAACCTCATACAGTGGATTGCCAGATGTCATGTGTTCTGACCAAGATGTGGAGAAAATAGCTAAGCCTTTTGAGTTCTCTTTGGTTGGTAAATTCTCTCTACGGTGCCCTACTCTAGATAATATCCGATCTTTCTTCCATAGCTTAAAGCTTTTGGGAGTCTTCACTATTGATTGATCCTCAAATATCCTTATTTAGTTATCAAATGATTTAGATTATTCTAGTCTTTGCTCGTCTCCTATTTTGTGTATAATTGTCAAATGCGGCTCTTGAAATGGTCACCCCTTTTGATGTCAAAGAGGAATCCCCTATTGTTCCTTTATGGCTTGCTTTTCCCAACATGAGAATTCACTATGTTACCCACCAAGTTCTATTTGCGGTTGGGGCTCTATTTGGTAGACTCCTTAAAATTGATCAAGCCATTGCCACTAGATCTCAGCCATCTATTGCACGTATCTTGGTTGAGATTGACATTACCAAAAAATACCCCAAAGAAGTTTGGATCGGTTCAAAAAAATTCGGATATAACCAGAATGTAGATTTTAAAAATTTCCCCATCTTTTGCACTCACTGTAAGATCCATGGTCATGATCACTCTGAATGCTTTGTGTTACACCCTAATCTCAAAAGAATATATCATAGGATACTAATACCTCTCTTGAACTGGAAAACCAATAAGTTAGCTTATGTGCCTAAAGCTACTCATAATGGAATTCATCCTCCTACACCTACCCCTTTATTACCTACTGATTTGCCTAATGAAAAACATTCTGAGCTTGGTATAAATACTACTATTGAGGTGTGAGCAGAAACTAATGATAACTTACCTAGCACTTCTCCTACTTGTAATAATTTGGCTTCTCATGACAATCCTTTGCTCCATTCAAATCTTAATGACAATTTGAATGGGAATCTTATATTGGATCAAAATAATGTTGAACCTTTGGTGTATCAAAATCAATATGCATCATGGCAATGAGAATGATATTTGTACTTTTAATGGTGCAAGAACCTCCCCTTCTATTTCTCTACAGAGTGATACTCAGGCTATCCTAATTTCTCATTCTTACTCTGATACTGAAGAAGGAGAAATTACCACTACTAAAACATTGACTGATAATGCTCCTATTCTAGATACCAAAAACCAATCCCTTTCTGATGGAGATACTTTGGATACTGATAGACTCTTCCAAACTGTTAATAAAAAAAATCTAATAAAGCCAAAATGACTAATAATAACTTCACTAAAACCCCACAATGCTTCTTCTAACACACCTCACAAATAATTATGTCCTCCTCTTCTCCATTTCTTTCTTACCTTTTCCTTTTGGATATTATGATTAATTTTCTTATTTGGAATATCCGGTTGTGGGCCTCCCTATCTACAATCGTGTTAAGAGCCTCTACCACGCTCATAACATCAAATTACTTATTATTATTGAGCCTTTCATTAACTCTTCCAAGATTGCCCATGTTGCTATATCGCTTGGATTTCAAAATTTCCTCTTCAATCTTAATAATAAAATTTGGTATTTTGGAATAATTCCATCACCATTTCCATCATTGATGATCTTGATCAATTGGTTAATGTCAAAATCTCATTAGGTGAGTTTTAGCTTTTGGTTCCTTTATCTCTTCTTGTAATAGAGAGGAACATCCTTTGGAATCACTTAAGAACCTTCGCCTCCTGCTAACCTTCCATGGGTTGGGGTGATTTCAACACTATCATTGCTTCTTTGAAAGGAGGGAGGATGTTCCCTAACCTCCATTCCATGGAAGACTTCTCTAATATGATCCTAGATTGCAATCGATTGACATTGGTTTTCTGGTCTGACACACGGCATAACTCTAGACTTTGGCGTCTTGACAGACCCTCTTTAATTCTCTTGGATCAATCAATGGCCTCTTACCTCTTTAAGCATTTGAGCAAAACTTTGTCCGATCATGCTCCTCTTTTGATCTCTATCAAAACTCCCCTTAACCCTTCTACTCTCACCTTTTAGATTCCAAAATATGTGGACCCAACATGGCAATTTCACTAATGTTGTTTTCACTAATTGGATGGCTCTGCTCACCCGATAATTCTCATGATTTGGCTTTGCTTAAGCTCAAAAGACTTAAACAAAACCTCAATTGGTGGAACAAGCATATATTTAAAAATCTTTTTACCAATCTTAAAGCTATGGAACAAGTGGTTTGTTCTCTTGAAGAGGCTGTCTTAACTGATCCCAATAAGCTTGATGAGTTGAGCATTTCCAAAGATAACTTGATTAATTACCAAAATATGGAGGAAACCTATTGGCGTCAAAAAGTCGCTAGCAAACATATTGCTGATGGTGACAGAAACACTAGGTATTTCCATGTTATTTGCAATAAATGGAAAGCATTAAACTCTTAAGAAAATTAAGAACTCTAATGGTGGCTGGATAATTGATAACAATGAAATTAAGGAATCTATCATACATCACTTTCAAAATTTATTAAATTCTAACCCTTTAGAAACCCCTCCAACACCCATCTCATCCCTTCTATGATTAACAATGAGGATAACCATTTGCTCACTATGCGCCCTCAAAGAGAGATTAGTAGTACTCAATAGCATGAACAGATTCTGTCGGTACGATGGTTATATATGACTCATTTCTTTTTGTTTTTTATTAAATCTGATCTTGTAGATGTTATTGATTTTTTGATGACTCTATTCTTAGATATTTTTCAAGTACTTCTATTGTCCTTATTCCCAAAACCAACAATCCTCAATCTTGGGGCAATTTTAGACTATTAGTCTTTGCACCTTTTCCAAAACTCATTGCTAAATTAATTAATAATTAGCCCTCTCGCTCCCTAAAATCATCTCCCAACCAAACTATTGCTTAAAAAATAGAGTCATATCGATAATATTCTTCTTCAAGAGGTTCATGACATTGATATTCCTTCCAGAGGAGGTAATATCCTCTTCAAACTGGACATCTCTAAAGCCTTTGACAACCTCTCATGGGATTTCCTCTTTCAAATCTTACATTTGTTTGGTTTCTCTGATAATTTTATCCGGCTTATAAAAAGTTGTATCACTAATATCTAGTTTTCTGTTATCATGAATGGTGAGTCCCTTGGTTTTTTTTTACTTTGAGCCATGGTTTGCGACAAGGTGACCATCTTTCTCCTTCTCTTTATCATTGTAGAATATCTTTCAAGAGCCTCAATGATCTTTTCATTAAAAATCCTAACATGTTTTTTAAAACTCATGGTGGTTTCCGTTTTCATCTTAGCTTTGTTGATGATTTTATAATCTTCTCTAATGCCTCTCAACATGTTAAAACTATTAAGAATCTCTTAAATGATTTTGGCAAAGTTAGTGGTCTCCTACTCAATGAAAGAAAATGCTATTTTATTGCCTCAGCTAAGATTCCTACCAATAGATTAAATCAAATCTCTAGAATTACTAATTTTAAGCAAAATCAACTTCCCATTAATTATCTCGCTTTTAAAGGCCAAAAGATCTCATCTTTTGATGACCTTATTCAAAAAATATCTAATAAAATTTTGGTTTGGAATTTCATTTACTCTCTTTGGTGGTAGCTCACCTTGATTAAGAGCACTCTTAATTCCATGCCTTTATATCTCATCCAAACCATTGTCAACCATTTCTATCATCAACATAATTGAGCATCTAAACAAATTTTTCTGGGCTCCAACTCCTCTAAAAGAATGCACCGGACTTATTGGTTTAAAAGTTGTGGCACTTTTGATGAAGGTGGTCTTGGTTGTAAATCCATAAAAGAAGCTATCAATGCCTTTTCCTATAAACTCGTTGGAATTTTTTAGGAGTAATCATAATCTTTGGGCTAATTTCATTTGTAAATATTGTGGTAAGCACCCCTCATTTGTCCCTTTAAATGTGATTCTCTTGTGTGGAAAATACTTTGTTTTTGTCAAATGGGATGTAGAATCCTTAATTTTTTGGGGCATTAACTCGCTTCTTTCTTTTGGCAAGATAAGGGAGTGGATGTGGTTCCATTGATGACTTACTCTCCACCCATTCAACTGCCACTATTAGAGTAAACTCTTTCTGGCATAACAATAAGTGGAACAATAGTAAGCTTGCTGATTTTATCCCTTTTACTTTCTTGAATATGGTTTCTACTATTCTTATCACTCCAAACAATCAAGACCAGATTCTCTTTAAGCTCTCACATAATGGTGATTTCAACCTCAAAAATGTGTGGCTCCACATTAAAGATAATCATGATTCCTCCTATGTGTTCTCCAAACTTTGGAATAACAATATCCCTACTTCTTATTCTATTCTTACTTGGCATATTCTGAAAAATTTTATCCCTGTTGATTTTTTGTTGTGGGGTAAAGGGTTCCATTTACCCTCTAAATGTCAATGTTGTTTCCATATTAAGAATGTTAATCATGTTTTTGTTAATGGGGTCATTGCTTCTAAACTTTGGATTTGGTATGATGATCTTTTTAACACTATCAATTTCAATGGCTCTCTTACTTTATATCAACTTCTTGAAGTCTATTTTGATAATACTATTAAAGGTCACATTAAAGTCATCCGCTATCACTCTTATGGTTCATATGGATGGACCGTAATGATGCAAAACATCATGGGATCCCTATGAACCACGTGAGGATTATTGCTAGAACTAAAACAAAATTTGTGACTTGTTTAAAGCCAATCTCTTTCATTCTGAGATAATTGAAAGGCTATAAATTTGTGGCAATAAGCGGGCTTTAACACTTGGACCAACCTTACTGTCGAAATGACAAGATTGTTTATTGGAAAAAACCTCTTGACCATATTATTAAAATCTTGATGGCTCTATCTCTCATAATGGCTATGGTTGTGGTGGCATTTTCAGGAACTCTAAGGGTATAGTACTATGTGCTTTTGCTTATCCCCTTATTTCCTACACTATCCCATTTTCTGAGCTTATGGCAGTCTACAAAGCTCTTGAGATTTGCCTCCAAAATGGCTGGCTCAATATTTGGATTGAGGTGGATGCTCTTCTGCTGATTGATCTTTTAACTTCCACCAAAATGAGCAGCACTGAATTGTACTACCTCCTCAAGCAAACTAGAGCTCTTCTTTCCCAACTGAATTTTAATATCACTCGTGTTTGGCATGAAGGAAATGCTTGTGCTGACTACCTTGCCAATTTGGGTGCTAGATCAGATGGTATCATCTTCTTTGATAAACTCACCTTACCCAAACACTTGTGTGGGCTAGTTAACTTGGACAATTCTGGGTTTCCTTATCTTAGAACTTAATCTAACCTTTTGATGTATACTGTCCATTGGTCTTTTAACTATATGCCTCTTTATTTTATGACTTTCTACTCCTTTTTATGTCTTTTATGGATGCTTCACACGGATATTACCTGCTGTCTTGATCACTGTGCCATGATTTGGTGTTTTAATAGCTTCTCCTCTATTTGGAGGCTCTCTACTTTTGGTATTTACACTGATAAAGGGCTGCAATTGAGCTATGTGCATACTAATAACCTGCATTGGAATTTTGTTGAGCTATGTGTCAACTGCTATTGGTTTTATAACACCACTCATATTTGGGATTTTAATATCATTGCTGCCTTCATTGCTAATCCTAGGGGGCTTAATCATTGCTAGATGGACATATTTATTTTGATGGGTTTAGCTACTGCCATTAATTTTTGCAACCTACTGTTTCTCAAAGATATTACTGCTTGGAGCATCTTAGTTACCTATGTTTTTTCTATGCATTGCATTAGTGTTCATTATGCTGGTTTCAATATTCATTTTGATGATTTACTGTTAGGTTGTTGGATTTTAGCTGATAATGATTGGTGGCTGGCTTTTGACATGCTGCTTGTCTCCCCTATTAGATCTTGGGCTGCTGCTGATATTCTCTTTGACTCTAGCTTTGAGCTAACATTTTCCTTTTATTTCTGGGAGTTATCTTTTATTTTATTTTTTGCATGAAGAGGTTTTTTGGCCTTTTTTATATTTATCTTCTTCTTGGTTGTCTATACTGGAATCTGGACCCCATTCAGTATGCTCTCTTTGGAAACCATTTTCTGATTCAGCAGGGTTCCTTTGGTGGGATCTTGTTGTGGGAGGCTTTCTTCTTTTCTTCCATCAGCCAAGGCTATTTTTTGTAGGTTTTCTTACAGACTACTGCTGACCTCCTTACCCCTTCTGGCAGACTTATTATTGTGCAAAACTTTGATATTACTTCTTGGTTATCTTTTTATGCTTCTTTTACTTTGCACAGGTGGAATCTCGGCATTCATTGTTTCTTTCTCACTTGTTTATTTTTTACTGGATGGAGTTTCTTGATTGATTCGCTATTTTGTTCATTAGATCCTTTTTTGTGCGGATGTTTTAGATTGGGGCTTTGGTCAATCTCTTTTATTGTCTTGTCACGGAGAGAATTTGTTTTGTTGTTGTTTTCTCTTGCTCCTAGAATTGGTTTTCATGTTGCCTCTCTTTTTGGTTTTTACTTTATTTTCCCTCTCATTCTAGGCCTTGCTACTGGTATTTTTTGATCTGGAAAGGTCTTGTTATTCCTCTTAATGCTAGTCATTGGTTTTTTGGGACCTATTTCCAGTTGTTATTTTTTGACTTATGGATGCTTTTGATTCTCGATTCTCCAACTGTTTGTGTTATTATTATTTGGCTATTTTGATTAAACATGGTGTTGCTCTTTTCATCTGGATCGTTTTTCCATAGTCAATTCTTCTCTTTTATTATGGGATCGATTTTATGCACTCTACTCTTAATGGCTTTTCCTATGGTCAACTTGTTGGTATCTCTTTTCTTAGTTGTTTGAATTGGACCCTTGAGGCTCTTGTCAATCTTGCTATTTGGACTTGTTTCCCATAGGTTTGGAGTTACTTAATGGATTTTCATTACGCTTCTTTGAGGTTGTGTACTATTGTTTACTCGGTGGGAATTACTTGAACTCATTCATTCTCTATTTTACATCTTTGTTCTTAAATATTGCTTTTCTTAATGGGTGTAAAACTATAACAATGTCTCCCTTGGTTTTGGAATTTTGAGTACCTTGCCAAGTTTTCTTTGTTTTTTTTCTTTTTTTGTCTGCTAACATCTGTTGTTGGTCTTCCTTGCTGTTGGTTTCCCTCTGTATGCTATGATGGGAACATGCAAATCTTGAAGATCATTCTTCTGTTTTGCTTGAACTTAATCAACAGTTTATCTTATATGCATAATTGGGTTATTGGCCAACCTCACAGTTATTCTTGTCATTATCTTTTGAATTGGATTAAAATGTTGCTATTAAGCAACCCTACTAAAGCTTGCACTAAATGTCTCTATCTTTGGATTGGCTTGTGGTGGGGGCTTTTACCTATCCCTCCCTATCTACTTTTCCTCATTCCTGATTTCTATAACCAGGTGAGTTGGGGTTTCTTTGACTTTCTAGCTTCTTGCTTAATTACTTTTGTCCAAGGTAGGACAGTTGTTGAGCATCAAATGGTTGCAACCTTCCTTATTGCTGTTACTTTGCTGTTTGTGAAATCCCATGTCTACTTTAATATCTCTTTGCAGGAATGGAATTATATCATCACCTCCATTGTTGGATATTGGTTTTTTAGAGTACTTTTCTCACAAGTGCACTTTTTTTTTTTGTCTTATTTCTTTGCTAATATATGGGCTTTTGATCTTTCTGTTGTTATTTTCCCTCTCTTGGCTATGATGAGAACATGCGATCATGAGGAGTACACTTGCTTTACGGTCTTAATCACTTTTTTACCTTTTATAGATAGTTGGGTTATTGGTCACCCTGGTTATTCTGTTATTATTAGCGTATTCTTTATCGCTACTAAGCAACCATTCTTGAACTTTTTCTCGATTATCTCTTACTAGAATTTTTTTGTGGTGGGAGAGCCTCCAAATAAAGGGCTGCTCTCTACCTTATTTTTACTATATTTACTTTCTTTCCATGTACACGTGGTCAATTGGTGGGGTTTCTTGACTTTTCGGTTTCTTTGACTTACTTAATTCACGCGGCAATGTGGTGTTGCCTATTTGTTGTTTCTTTGCTTAGTCTTTATCCGAAAACCATTTTACTTCTTGCTTCTCTTATCTTTTTTCTAGCTTTGTTAGACTTATGCAGATCACTGTTAAGATGATCTTAACTAATTCATATTCAAACCTTATCATGCTCTATCGAATGGGTGGACTTTTAGTGAGCTTCTAATGCTAAATATGATGAACTACTTGTATTGGTCGGGAATTCATTGACATGGTGTCTTATATCAGGTCCTATAACCAGGATGGTTACCCCTTTCTCATTCTAGATTTCGACTCTCATCTACTCTGTATATGGTTTTGATTATATTTGCGGTACTAAGGATATCAAGACTTTTACCAAATGGATGCTATCTGAGTGCTTTTCCTTTTTTTCTCTTGCATGTTACTCCATTGTGTCATTCTCACATCTGACATTGAACCTTATCCTTCATTTGCTTATATATGTTAATCAATTTGTATCTTATGCTTGCTTTTCTCTTTTCTTTTGCTTTTGGATGTACAAGGAGGGATTCACTCCTTAGGCGATTGTAGCTCTTTGAGAGTTTTGGAGTTTATCCCTTTAAGGATCTTGTAACCCTTTTTTTGTGGCAATAAAATTCCCCATATGGGGTTTCCCAACAGAAAAAGAAAAGAAAAAATATTTTAAAATAAACATAAACCCTAAAACCCAATAAACCAAAACATAAACCTAAACCCTAAGAATGGGCAGAACCTTAATGGTAGAAACATCATCGTCAAACAGGCTTAGTCTAGATATGCTGGTGAAGGCGAAGGTAGAGGCGGTGGTTATCACAGTGGTGGTGGGGGATTTGAAGGTGCTGGTGGATATGGAGGTGGAAGTCAGAGCAGTGGTGGTTATGGAGGCTGGAGGAGTGTGGAGGTTACCAACGTGGTGGTGCTGGAGCGAGAGATTGGGGATATGATGGTGAATCCCGCTACTCAAGAGGCCGGAGTGGTTCTGATGAGAATTGGAGAAACAAGAAAATGGTTGATCCAATTTCGCTTATGCTTGTGTCTTTCTGATAGAGATGGTTCTAGCTATCTAGGGTTTTTGATTTGCCCTATGCATGCTCATTTTTTATTTATGTTGTAGCTTGTGTCTTAGAAAACTTGGTGTGTTACTTGGTTGTTGAAATAAAAAAAAGAAATGTTGATTTTAAATTTGTACTCTATTGAAAAAAACCAAAAGTCCTAAACCCTAAAATAAACCTAAATAAAAATAAAATAAAATAAATTAAAATAAATTAACTAAAATAAAAATAAACTATATGAATGTAAAAAAATACCTAAATAAAAATATAAAATAAAATAAACTAAAATAAATGAAAAATGAACTAAAAAAACCTAAACCTACGGGTTTACTTAATTTAAAAAAAAAACCCAAAACCCTTAACCCTAAAATAAACCCTAAACTCTAAACCCTAAACCCTAAGTGCTAAACTCTAAACCCTAACCCTAAACCTTAACCCAAAATCCCTAAACCATACATAAAATAAACCTAAAATTAAATAAATTAAAAACTAAATAAAAACCTAAACCTAAAAATAAGCCTAAAAATAAAACCTAAAACTAAATAAAAAATTAAACCTAAACCTTAAAGTATAAAAAAAACCCTAAACCTAAAATAAAAATAAATTCAACCTAAACCTAAACTAAAATAAACTAAAATAAAATAAATAAAACATAAACC
This sequence comes from Cymbidium sinense, assembly GCA_021442155.1. Lineage (NCBI taxonomy): Eukaryota > Viridiplantae > Streptophyta > Magnoliopsida > Asparagales > Orchidaceae > Cymbidium > Cymbidium sinense. The sequence goes on along the minus strand of CM038214.1, from coordinate 322,811,951 downwards.
TAAAATAAACCAAACATAAACCTTAAACTAAATAAAATAAAATAAAATAAACTAAAAATAAACCTAAACATAAAAATAAACCTAAAATAAAACAAAAAACTTAAACCTAAAAAAATAAAATAAAAACCAAAACCTAAATCAAAAAATTAAAAATAGAACCTAAACCTTAAAAATAAAATAAAAGTAAAACTAAACTAAAAAATAAAAATAAACCAAAAATTAAACCTAAAAAACAAACTAAAATAAAAAACCTAAACTAAAATAAATAAACTCAAAATAAGTAAACTAAACTAAATAAAAAAAATGTAAACTTAAATGAAAACATAAAATAAACTAAATAAACTTAAACCTATCAGTTTAATTAATTTTTCTTTAAAACAAAACCATAAACCTTAAACCCTAAATCCTAAACACTAAATCAAAAACCCTAAACCCTAAACCTAAAATAAAATATAATATAAACTAAATAAAAACCAAAACCTAAAAATTAAACCTAAAAATAAAATCTAAAAGTAAACAAAAAATAAAACATAAACCCTAAACTAAAAAAGAACCTAAACCTAAAATAAAAATAAAGTAAACAAAATAAAATAAACCTAAACCTAAACAAAATAAACTAAACTAAAATAAATAAAGCTAAACCTAAACATAAATAAACTAATCCTAAACCTAAACCTAAACTAAATCAAATAAAATAAATTAAAAAAACCCTAAACTTAAACTAAAAAATAAAACCTAAAAATAAACTTAAAACCTAAAAAAATAAAATAAAAACCTAAGCTTAAACCTAAAATAAAAAATAAAACCTAAAACTAAAAAATAAAATATAAATAAAACTCAACTAAAAAATAAACCTAAACCTAAACCTAAATAATAAACTAAAAAAACCTAAACTAAAATAAATAAACTAAACTAAATAAAAATAAAAATTAAACCTAAACAAAAATAACAAATAAAATAAACTAAACTAAATAAAAAAATAAACTAAATAAACATAAACCTACTAGTATACTTAATTTAAAAAAAAAATCAAAAAACACAACACCTTAAATCCTAAACCCTAATCCCTAAACCCTAATCCCTAATCGCTAAAACTAACCTTAAACCTATAACACTAAACCTACAATCCTAAACCCTAAACCCTAAACCCTAACCCTAAATAGTAAACACTAAAAGCATAAACCCTAAAACCCTGAACCCTAAATCCTAAACACTAAACCCTAAACCCTATACCCTAAGTTGTAACCCTAAACCCTAAACCCTAAACACCAAACCCTAAATCTAAACATAATGTAACTAAATAAATTAAAAAATAAACCAAAACATGAACCTAAACCCTAAGAATGGGAAGAACCTTGATGGTAGGAACACACGGTCAACCAGACTCAGTCTAGATATGGCAGTGGAGGTGAAGGGGGAGACAACAGTTATCGCAGTGGTGGTGGGGGATCTAGATGAGATGGTGGATATGGAGGTGGAGGTCAGAGCAGTGATGGTTATGGAGGTGGGAGGAGGGACGGAGGTTACCAGTGGTCTTTGGAGGGAGAGATCGTGATATGATGGTGGATCACCTACTGAGAGGTGGGTGGTTTTGATGGGAAGAGAAAGCGAAAAGAGCATCTCAATCTGCTACTTATAGAATTGAGTCTTTCTAGTAGAGGGAGTTTTAGTTATCTAGGGTTTTTGACTTACTCTACGCATGCACATTTTTTAATTGTTTTGTAGCTTGGTTAATGAATTAAAAAAATGAAATGTTGAATCTAAATTTGTACTCTACTAAATAAACCAAAAACACTAAACCTTAAACTAAACATTGAATCCTAAACTTAAAATTGAAACACTAAACCCTAAAAATAAAAAAATAAATAAGTAAAATAAAAGAAACCTTAGCATAGAATCTTAAACCCTAAAACTAACCCAAAATCCAAAACCCTAAACTCTAAACCTACAACCCTAAACCCTAAACCCTAAACCTTAACCCTAAACTCTAAAACCTAAAACCCTAAACCCTAAACCCTAAAACTTTAATTCTTACACCCTAAACCATAAAACCTACAACCCTAATCCCTTAACCCTAAACCCTAAACCTTAAACCCTAAACCCTAAACACCTAAAAACCAAAACCTAAAAATAAAATAAATTAAAAAACCTAAATATAAATAAATAAAATAAAATGAAAACCTAAACTAAAACCTAAACCTAAACCAAACCTAAAAATAAAATAAAATAAAAAATAAATAAAAACCTAAACTAAATTAAAAAATAAAATAAACCTAAAATAAAACCTAAAATAAAATAATTAAGTAAAAAAATAAACCTAAAATAAAATAGAATAAAAAACTAAATAAAAACCTAAACCTAAAAAATAAACTGAAAAATAAATACGAAATAAAACATAAACATTAAACAAAAAAAAACCTAAGCCTAAAATAAACAAAAGGAAATAAACCTAAACCTAAACTATACTAAACTAAACTAAAAATAAATAAAACCTAAACCTCAAATGAAGATAAACTAAATCTAAACCCTAATCTAAATAAAGTAAAATAAACTAAAAATAAACCTATACCTCAACTAAAAAATAAAACCTAAAAAAAAACCTAAAATAAAAACCTATAACTTAAACCTAAAAAAAATAAAATAAAAACCCAAACCTAAACATAAAAATAAAAAATAAAACCTAAACCTAAAACATAAAATAAAAATAAAACAAAACTAAAAATTAAACATAAACCTAAATCTAAACCTAAAAAATAAACTAAAATAAAAAACCTGAACTAAAAATAAAAAAATAAAATAAATAAATCTAAATAAAAATAAAACTAAAAAATAAAATAAAAATAAACTAAATAAACTAAAAAAAAGCCTAAACCTACCAGTTTAATTAATTTAAAAAACCCTACCAAGCATAAAGCTAAACCCTAATTCCTACCCACCAAAAACATGCCCTAACTCTCCCTAAACCCGAAACATTAACCCACCCCCAAAGACCTTAAATCCTAACATTAAATCCTAAATGCTGGTGGCCTTGATCTCTAAACTAAATCATAAATCTTGCCCTACTGACCTGGGCTTTGGGCCCTAAAATATGTCCTAACCTGACCACCATACCCAAATCCTAAACCCTAAAACTCCAACCCACTACCCTAAACCATGGGCCCTACCGAAACCCTAAACCCTAAACCTCATTAAAGCTGACTAAAGGCTCTCATGACACTAAACCCCACTGAGCCTACCCAAAAGCCTAAGCCTAAACTAAACCCTAAAACCTAAACCCTAAACCTTAAACCTCCCACCCTGGGCCAAACCCTAAACCTAAACCCTAAATACCTTTTAAACCTAGTAAATAAACCTAAAATAAAATAAAAAAAAAACTTAAACCCAAATAATATTAAAAAAATTTAAAAAAAAACCTAAACTAAAACCTAAACCTAAACTAAAGAATAGAATAAAATAAAATAAAATAAAAAACACTAAAATAAAATAAATAAAAACCAAAACTAAATTAAAAAATAAACTAAACCTCAGAATAAAAAACCTAAATAAAATAAAAACTAACGATAAAATAAAAATAAAATAAACCTTAAATAAAATAAAAACCTAAAAACAAAAAATAAACCTCAAAATAAAACCTAAAAATAAATAAAAAATAAAACACACACTCTAAACTAAAAATAAAAACTTAACCTAAAATAAAAATAAAAGAAATAAAATAAAATAAACCTAAACCTAAACTAAAATAGATAAAACCTAAACATAAACCTAAAATAAACTAAACATAAACCCTAAACTAAATAAAATAAAATAAAAAATATAATCCTAAAACTAAACTAAAAAACAAAACCTAAAAGTAAACCTAAATAAAATAAACCTAAACCCTAAATAAACTAAAAGCCAAAACCTAAACCTAAACAAAATAAAACCTAAATATAAAATAAATAAAAAAACCTAAATCGAAATAAAATAGAAAAATAAAACAAAATTAAAACATAACTAAAACCTAAACCTAAACACAAAAAGAAAATAAAAGAAAAAATAAAAACTAAACTAAAATAAAATAAATAAAAACATAAACTAAACTAAAAAAAAAACCTAAAAAAATAAAAAACTAAACCTAAAATTAAAAAAAATTAACCTAAAATAAAATAAAGTTAAAACTAAATAAGAACATAAACATAAAAAATAAACCTATAAATAAAAAAAATAAAACCTAAACCCTAAACTAAAAGAAACCTAAAACTAAAATAAAAATAAAATAAACCTAAACCTAAATTAAAATAATCTAAATTTAAATAAATAACACCTAGCACTAAACGTAAAATAAATTAAACCAAAGCCTAAACTAAATAAAATAAAATATCCTAAAAATAAACGTAAACCAAAACTAAAAATTAGTACCTAAAAATAAACCTAAAATAAAAACCTAAAGCCTAAACCTAAAAAAATAATAAAATAAAAGCCTAACCTAAATCTAAAAAATAAAACAAAAATATAACTCAATTAAAAAACAAACCTAAACTTAAAACTAAACCTAAAAAAGAAACTAAAATATAAACCTAACCTAAAATAATTAACATAAAATAAATATGCTAAATTAGATAAAAATAAAAAATAAACCTAAATAAATATAAATTAATAAAATAAACTAAATATACCTAAACCTACCAATTTACTTAATTTAAAAAAAAAACCTTAAACCCAAAATCCTAAACCCTAAACCCTAAACCTACAACCCTTAACCCTAAACTTTACAAAACCCTATTCCCTAATTCTAAACTGTAAACATTAGCATAAACCATAAAACCTTAAATCCTAATCTGTAAACCCTACACCCTAAACCTTAAACCCTTAACCCTAAACCCTAACCCTAAATCCTAAACCCTAAACCCTAAACCAAAACCTAAAGTAACTAAATAATTGAAAAAATAAAAATAAACCCTAAAACCTAATAAACCTAAACCTAAACCTAAATCACAAGAATGGGAAGAACCTTGACGACAAGAACATCACCGTCAACCAGGCTTAGTATAGATCTAGCGATGGAGGTGGCGGCGGTTATCGTAGTGGTGGTGGGGGATCTAGAGGTGCTAGTGGATATGCAGTTGGTGGTGGAAAAAGTGATGTTTATGGAGGCGGGAGGAGTGAAAGAAGTTACAATCATGGTGGCGGTGGAGAGAGAGATTGGGGATATAATGGTGGATCCTGCTACTCGAGAGGCCAGGGTAGCTCTGATGGGAACTGGAGAAAATGAAGAACGACCAATCCAATCTACTGCTTATGAAACTATGTCTTTGTAGAAGAGACGATTCTAGTTATCTAAGGTTTTTGATTTGCAATATGCATGCTCATTTTTGATCTATATCATCGCTTATGTCTTAGAAAACTTGGTGTGTAACTTGGTTGGTTAAATTAAAAAGAAGAAATGTTGAATCCAAATTTTTTCTCTGTTAAAACAAAAATAAAAAACACCAAACCCTAAACTAAAACCTGAACCCTTGACATAAAACCTAAACACTAAACCCTAAACCCTAAACCCTAAAAACCCTAAACCCTAAACCCTAAGCCCTAAACCCTAAAAGTCCTTAAACCTTAAACCATAAATCCAAAAACCTAAACCCTAAACCCTAAACCCTCAACTAATGCTAAACCCTTAACCCTAAAAATCTAAAATGCTAAACCCAAACTAAATAAAAATAAAAAAGAAAATAAATAAAAAAACCAAACTAAAATAAAATAAAAAATAAAATAAAATAAACCCTAAACTAAAACCTTAACCTAAACTTAAACCTAAAAAGAAAATAAAAAAATAAAAACTAAACTAAAATAAAAGAAATAAGAACCTAAACAAAATAAAAAAAATAAAAAACTTAAATAAAATAAAAACTAAACCTAAAATATAAAAAGAAAACCTAAAATAAAATAATATAATAACTAAATAGAAATAAAACCTAAAGAATAATCTTAAAAATAAAACCTAAAATTAAATAAACAATAAAATCTAAACCCTTAACTAAAAAAACCTAAACCTAAAATAAAAATAAAATAAACCTAAACCTAAAAGAAAATAAACTAAACTAAAATAAATAAAACCTAAACCTAAACCATAAATAAAATAAAATAATCTAAAAATAAACCAAAACATAAACTAAAAAATAAAACCTAAAAATAAAACTAAAATAAAAATCTAAATCCTAAACCTAAAAAATAAAATAAAAACCTAAACCTAAATGTAAAAATATGAATAAAACCTAAACCTAAAAAATAAAATAAAAATGAAACTAAACTAAAAAATAAACCTAAACTTAAAAAAACTAAAATAAGTAAAGAAAACAATAACAACAATAAGCCATTATCCCACTAAGTGAGGTCAGCTAAATGAATCCTTTGTCTCCATTGTGTCTTATTATGTGTCAAATTTTCATTCAAATTCAAGTATAATCTAAACCCTGAACTAAAAAAAAAACTAAAGCTAAAAATAAACAAAATAAAATAAACTTAAACCTAAACTAAAATAAACTAAACTAAAATAAGTCAAACCTAAACCTAAACTTAAAATAAACTAAATCTACTAAACTAAATAAAATAAAATAAACAAAAAATAAACCTAAACTTAAACTAAAAAATAAAACCTAAAAATAAACCTAAAATAAAAACCTAAAACCTAAACCTAAAAAAAGAAAATACAAACCTAAACCAAAACCCAAAAATATAAAATAAAACTTAAACCTAAAAACTAAAAGAAAAATAAAATTGAACTAAAAACTAAACATTAACTTAAACCTAAACTTATAAAATAAACTAAAATAAAAAACCTAATTAAAATATTTAAACTTAAAATAAATAAACTAAACTAAATAGAAATAAAAAATAAACCTAAATAAAAATAAAAAAATAAAATAAACTAACATAAAGAAAAAATAAACTAAATAAACCTAAACCTACTAGTTTACTTAATTTAAAAAAAAAACATAACCCCTAAACCCTAAACCCTAAACTTTAAATCCTAAACCTTTAACTATAAAACTAACCTTAAACCCTAAACCCTAAACCTACAACCCTACACCTACAACCTTATACCTACAACCTAAATCCTAAGTCCTAAACCCTATACCGTAAACCCTTAAAACTTAGGAACCAAAACCTAAAGTAAATAAAACCTAAAAATAAAATAAATAAAATAATCTAAACCTAAATAAAATAAAAAAATAAAAAAAAATAAAAACCTAAACTAAAACTAAAAAAATAAAATAAAGTTAATAATAAAAAGGCCTAAATATAATAAAAACTAAACATAAAATAAAAGTGAAATAAACCTAAAATAAAATAAAATAAGAACTAAATAAAAACCTAAATCTAAAAAATAAGCCTAAAAATAAATAAAAAATAAAACCCAAACCCTAGACTAAAAATATAAACTTAACATAAAATAAAAATAAAATAAACAAAATAAAATAAACCTAAACCTAAACTAAAATAAACTAAACTAAAATAAATAAACCTAAACCTAAAATAAATTAAACCTAAACCAGAAACCAAATAAAATAAAATTAACAAAAATAAACCTAAACATAAACTAAAAAATAAAACCTATACATAAACCTAAAATTAAAACCTAAAACCTAAAACCTAAACCCTAAACCCTAAAAAGCAAAAAACCTAAACCTAAACTAAATGAAACTTAAAAGTAATATAAATAAAAAAATCTAAACCAAAATAAAATAAAAAAATCAAATAAAATAAAAACATACACTAAAACCTAAATGTAAACCTAAGCTTAAAAAGAAAATAAAAAAAATATTAACTAAACTAATCTAAAAAAATTAAAAACCTAAATAAAATAAAAACTGAACCTAAAATAAAAAAAATAAACCTATAATAAAATAAAATAAACTCCAACTAAAAACCTAAACCTAAAAAATAAACCTAAAATAAATAAAAAATAAAACCTAGACCTTAAACTAAAAAAAACCTAAACTTAAAATAAAAATAAAATAAAGCTGAACTTAAACTAAACTAAATAAAACCAAAACCTTAACCTAAAGTAAACTAAACCTAAACCTAAACCTAAACTAAATAAAATAAAAGGAACTAAAACTGAACCTAAACCTAAAGTAAAAAAACATTAACTAAAAATAAACCTCAAATAAAAACCTAAAACCTAAGCCTAAGAAAATAAAAAATAAAATTTAAACCTAAAAAATAAAATAAAAATAAAACTAAATTAAAAAATATACCTAAACCTAAACATAAACCTAAAAAATAAACTAAAATAAATTAACCTAGAATAAATAAGCTAAATTATATAAAAAATAAACCTAAATAAAAATAAAATAAAATAAAATAAAATAACTAAAAAATAAACAAAATAATTCTAAACCTACCAGTTTACTTAATTTTTTAAAAAATTAAGAGGATAAAAATTAAGAACAAATGAAAAAAATCCTAAACCCTAAACCCTAAACAAACAACCATAAAACCCTAAACACTAAACCCTAAATCAAAAATGCTAAAAGCCTAAACCCTAAACCCGAAACCCCAAAACTTGAACCCTAAATTGTAAACCTTAAACAAAAACCCTAAACCTTAAAAACCTAAACACCTAAAAACAAAATAAAATAAAAAAACATAAACCTAAATAAAATAAAAAAAATAAAATAAAACTAAAATATAAACTAAAACTTAAACCGAAATCTAAAGCTAAAAAGAAAATAAAAAAATTAAAAACTAAATGAAAGTAAAATAAATGAAAACCTAAAGTAAATTAAATAAAATAAAAACTAGACCTATAATAAAAATAAAATCTAAACCCAAAAATATAACCTAAAAATAAATAAAAAATAAAAATGAAACTCTAAATTAAAAAAAACCTAAACCTAAAATAAACATAAAATAAACCTAAACCTAAACTAAAATAAACTAAACTAAAATAAACAAAATCTAAACCTAAAATTAACTAACCTAAAGCTAAACCTAAACTAAATAAAATAAAAATAAACTAAAAATGAAACTAAACCTAAACTAAAAAATAGTACCTAAAAATAAACCTAAAATAAAAACCTAAAACCTAAACCTAAAAAAATAAAATAAAAACCTAAACCTAAACCTAAAAATAAAAAATAAAACTTAAACCTAAAAAAAACTAAACTAAAAAATAAACTTAAACCTAAACCTAAACCTAAAAATTAGACTTAAATAAATAAACTAAACTAAATAAAAATAAAAAATAAACCTAAATAAAAATAAAAAATAAAATAAAATAAAATAAATAAAAAATAAACTAAATAAACCTAAACCTACAAGTTTACTCAATTTAAAAAAATAAAAATAAAAAAATAAAAAAAACCATAAACCCTAAGTCCTACACCCGAAACATACAACCCTAAAACCTAAAACCTAAAAATCTAAACCTAAACTAAAGAAAACCTAAAAATAAAATAAATAAAAAACCTAATCCTAAACAAAATAAATAAAATAAAATAAAATAAAAACCTAAACTAAAACCTAAACCTAAACCTAAAGCTAAACCAAAACCTGAAAATAAAATAAAATAAAAATTAAAACCTAAAATAAAATAAAATAAATAAAAACCTAAACTAAACAAAAAATAAAATAAACCTAAAAATAAGAAACCTAAGTAAAATAAAAACTAAATGTAATATAAAAATAAAATAAACCTAAAATAAATAAAATAAAACTAAATAAAAACCTAAACCTAAAAAATAATCTTAAAATAAAATACATAAATAAAACATAGTCTCTAAACCTAAAATAAACAAAATAAATTAAACTTGAACATAAAATAAAATAAATAAAACCTAAACCTAAACCTAAAATAACCTAACCTAAACCCTAAATTAAATAAAATAAAATAAACTAAAAATAAACCTAAAATAAAAACCTAAAACCTAAACCATAAAAAGCTAAAAACCTAAGCCTAAACAAAATGAAAACTAAAAATAAAATAAATAAAAAACCTAAACCAAAATAAAATAAACCTAACTAAAATTGTAACCTAATCCGAAACCTAAAAAGAAAATATGATAAAAAATAATAACTAAAATAAAATAAAATAAATAAAAACCTAAACTAAACTAAAAAAATGAAAAACCTAAATAAAATAAAAACTAAACTTACAATAAAAATAAAATAAACCTAAAATAAAATAAAATAAACTCTAAACAAAAACCTAAACCTAAAAAATAAACCTAAGAAAAATAAAAAATAAAACCTATACCCTAAACTTAAAAAAAAACCCTAAACCTAAACTAAAAATAAAATAAACCAAAACCTAAACTAAAATAAACTAAACTAAAATAAATAAAACCTAAACCTAAAATTGAAATAGATTAAACCTAAACCTAAACTAAATAAAATAAAATAAACTAAAAATGAACCTAAACCTAAATTAAAAAATATTAGCTAAAAATAAACCTAAAATAGAAACCTTAAACCTAAACATAAAAAAATAAAATAAAGACCTAAACTTAAACCTAAACCTAAACCTAAACCAAAAATAAATAAAACCTAAACCTAAACCTAAACATAAACTAAATAAAATAAAATAAACTAAAAATAAATGTAAACCTAAACTAAAAAATAAAACCTAAAAATAAACATAAAATAAAAACCTAAAACATAAACAAACAAAAGATAAAATGAAATATAAACCTTAACCTAAACCTAAAAATCAGAAAATAAAACCTAGACCTGAACAGTAAAATAAAAAAACTAAAAAATAAACATAAACCTAAACCTTAACATAAAAAATAAACTAAAATAAATAAACTTAAAATAAATAAATAGAAATAAATAAAAATAAAAAATAAACCTAAATAAAAAATCAAATAAACTAAAATAAATAAACTAAATAAATTAAATAAACCTAAACCTATCGGTTTACTTTATTTTTTTAAAAAATCTAAACAATAAACTCTAAACTCTAAACCCTAAATCCTAAACCATAAACAGTAAACCCTAAACCCTAAACCCTCAAACTAACCCTAAACACTAAACCCTAAACCTACATCCATAAACTTATAACCTTAAACCCTAAACCCTAAACCCTAAACTCTAAACCCTAAAAAAATAAAAAGAAATAAAAAAAACCTAACTCTAAACCCTAAACCCTAAAATAATCCCTAAACCATAAATCTACAACCCTAAACCCTAAGCCTTAAACCCTAAAATCCTAAACCCTAAACCCTAAACCCTAAAACCTATAGCCCTAAACCTAAATCCTAAACCCCAATCCCTAAACCCTAAACCCTACACCAAAAATGTAAAACCTAAAAAGCTAAAAACCTAAACCTAACTAAATAAAACCTAAAAATAAAATAAATAAAAAATTTGAACGAAAATAAAACAAAAACATAAACTAAAACCTAAGCCTAAACCTAAACCTAAAAAGAAAATAAAATAAAAAAATAAAAATTAAAGTAAAATAAAATAAATAAAAACCTAAAGTAAACTAAAAAAAATAAAAAACCTAAATAAAATAAAATAAAAACTAAATAAAAACCTAAACCTAAAAAATAAACCTAAAAATAAATAAAAAAATAAAACATAAATTTAAAATAAAAATAAAATAAACCTAAACCTAAAAAAATAAACTAAACTAAAATAAATAAAACCTAAACTTAAACCTAAACCTAAACTAAATAACATAAAATAACCTAAAATAAAAATAAATCTAAATTTAAACTAATAAATAAAACTTAAAAATAAACCTAAAATAAAAACCTAAAATACAAACCCAAAAAAAATAGCTAAACCTAAACATTAAAAAAAGACATCAAACTAAAAAATAAAATAAAAATAAAACTAAACTAAAAAAATAAACCTAAACCTTAACCTAAAAATAAAAAATAAACTAAAATAAATAAACCAAAAATAAGTAAAATAAACTAAGTAAAAATAAAAATAAACCTAAATAAAAATAAATGTAAAATAAACTAAAATAAATAAACTAAAGAAACTAAATAAACATGAACCTACCATTTGCTTATTTTTTAAAAAAATTAAAAATTAAATTAAATTAAAAAATGCAATCCCTGAAGCCTTTACCCTAAAACTAACCCAAAATCCAAGACCCTAAACCCTAAGCCCTAAAAACATAAAAACCTAAACCTAAAAATAAAATAAATAAATAAAACTAAACCTAAATAAAATAACAAAAAATTAAATAAATAAAAACCTAATTTAAAACCAAAGCCTAAACCTAATAATAAAATAAAATAAAAAATAAAAACTAAACTAAAATAAAATAAATAAAAACCTAACTAAAGTACAAAATAAATTAAATCTATAAACTAAAAACATAAATAAAATAAAACCTAAACATAAAATAAAAATAAAACAAACCTAAACTAAAATAAAATAAAATAAAAACTAAATAAAAACCAAAACCTAAAAATAAATAAAAAATAAAACCAAAACCCAAACTAAAATAACCTATACCTAAAATAAACCTAAACCTAAACTAAAATAAACTAAACTAAAATAAATAAAATATAAACCTAAACCTAAAATAATCTAAACCTAAACCCTAAACTAAACAAAATAAAATAAACTAAAAATAAAACTAAACCTAAAATAAAAAATAAAACCTTAAAATAAACCTTAAATAAAAACATAAAACTTAAACTAAAAAAATAAAATAAAAACCTAAACCTAAACCTAAAAAAAACCTAAACCCTAAACCCAAAACCCCTAAACCTTGTAATAAATTAAAAACTAAAATAAAAACCTAAACCCATCTCGCAGCCCCTTCCCATCTTGATCTTTGGCAATTCTTGAATCCCTTTCCTTTTCATTCTCTTTCTCAGTGTTTCTGGGCTAGTTTTCCAAAAAATTCTTCTAGTCTGGCTTCCGATCTTCTACCTTTGGCCAATCCATGTTTGGTTCTTAAGTGGCACCATTTTCCATGGCATCAGGTTCTGTGAATACTTAGGGAATACTAAATGCTCTAGCTACTCTGATTTGGGCTTCCGATTCTTTGGGTATAGTTAAACCTTTTTCCTCTATGTCCTTCAAAGATGCCTTATTTGCTAAGGATTCTTCAACTTCTTCTGATCTTTCTTTAAAGGTAGTTCATACGACCTTCATAGGTGTTTCGGCTATTATGTGCTTCAACTTGGATATGAAAAAACTAGCTGAGCCTTATGCATATAATTTGATTGGAAAAGTTTCTTTTCGGCATCCTAGTATGGAGGAAATTTAGTTTTTCTATCATGATTTAAATCTTTTCAGTGTTTTTTTGATTATTTTACTAGATTGTAGACATGTGCTGATTAAATTATCTAATGAAGTTGATTACAGTCCTATCTTTTCTCGTTGATCTTATTAGGCTAAAAATTGTCAAATGCTTATTCTTAAATGGACTCCATTTTTATGACATTAAAGTGAATCTCCTATAGTGCCAGTTTGGTTATCTTTACCTAATCTTCAGGTTCACTTTGTTAATTATCAATTCTTGCATGCTGTGAGTTCTATTTTGGTAGACCCTTACAAATTGATCAAGCAACTACAACCAAATCTAGGTCGTTGATTGCTCAGATCCTTATTAAAATTGATGTAATAAAGAAATTTCCTAAGGAGGTGTGGATTGGATCAGAGAAATATGGATATTAACATTAGGTCGAGTTTAAAAACATCCCTTCTTTCTATAATCATTACAAAACTCATGGACATGATGTATCAAAATGTTTTGTTACTCATCAACATCTTTGAAAGAAAGTGCTTAAAGATCTTAAGGTTGCTGGCAAAATTGGAGATTTAAAAAGTGATAACAAAAATTCTACTTTAAATGAAAAGGATAATGGTGTTGTGAATGAAATTGTTAATGTTTCTAATGATGTTCCTAATGTTTCTAATGTTACTCCCAATGTAAGTGGTAGTGATAAGCTTGTTAAAAATGCTTCTGTAATTATTTTAGAGAGTAATTAGGTTTCGGCTGCTATTATTTTTGATATTCCTGAAAATTTGCAAATGGATGATTCCTATTTTAGTTTTTGATTCTAAGTAGATTTGTGATAAAGTTACTAAAAATCTTATAGAAAATGTGTCTCTTATTTCACCTCAAAAATCATTAAAAGAAAATTTTGTTGTACCTTCTTTGAATTTGGGCAAGAATGATGGTATGGAGCTTGCTGATAATGTGTAGCAAAGTGTTTGTTTGCTTAGAAAATCTATTTCTACCCTTTATTTAACTATTATTCCAGATTGGTATTTTGGTTAGTGATAATTCTCATTTAATGGAGAAAGAGGATTTATCTTATTGTCAAATGGGATCTTCTCCTAAATCTATTGTAAATAATGATGAAAAAATTGTTATGATGATCAATCCATGGAAAATGAGACTGGTTTTCAAACTATTTTTGTGAAATCAAAAAAATAGTTTAAAAATTATCCTCCTAAAGTTTCTAGATCTACTTGATCTTCTTCATTTTCTTTGCCTAATAAAAATTAATGTTTAACTTTCTTATTTGGAATGTGAGGGCATTGGTACTCTTGCTGTTAGAAATAGAATTAGGAACTTTGTAGAATTTCTAATGTTGGTTTCTTGGTTATTCTTGAACCACTTATTTTTACTTCTAAAATATTGCATGTGGCCAGGATGATTGGATTTAGCAATTTTTATTTTAGTAGCAATAATAAGATTTGGTTATTTTGGAATAATTCTCTTTCTATTAATGTCATTAATGATTTTCATCAGGTTATTATTATGGATATTTTCATTTGGTTATTATCATGATTTTGGCTCTTTTATTTATGCTACTTGTAACATTAGAGAAGAGAATTCCTTGGGATCAATTATCTAATTTTGCTTCTATTGTTAATAATTCTTGGATTGTTGGTGGGGATTTCAATATGGTCCTTTCTTTGAATGAAAGGAAAGGGGGTTCTTTGCTGAATTTACATTCAATGGAAGATTTTACAAATATGATTTTGGATTGTAATCTTTATGATGTTGGTTTCATTGATTCTCAATTTACTTGGAATAATTGTAGATTATGGCAACAGTTGGATCGTACATTATTTAATAATTATTGGTTAAATCATCGGCCTTTAACTTCAGTGGAGCATCTTAGTAGAACTCTCTGGATCATGCTCATCTTTCAGTTTCTATAAAGGATGTTGTTCATAATAATAATGTCATTAAAAATTTTTATTTTCAAACTATGTGGTTACAAGATAAAAGTTTTCTTGATGTTATTGCTTATAATTGGTGTGCTCCTATTTCTCTTGATGATTATGCATTTGGTATGGTGAGATTTTGGCTTAAGCTTAAAGGCTTAAGCATAATATCACTTGGTGGAATAAAGCCTTTAAAATCTTATTAATAATTTCAAGAATATGGAAAAAAGGTGAAAGATTTGGAAGAACTTGTTATTACTAATTCTTCTTTCTGTTCTAAGCTTACTGAAGCTAAAGATAATCTCATTAAGTTTTAGGATTTAGAGGAGACTTATTGGAGACAAAAAGCTACCTCTAAGCATCTTTCTTAAGGGGAAAGAAACACTAAATATTTTCATGCTTTGGTAATGAAAAGGAGAGTTCTTGGTCACATTCATAAAATCAAGAACTTTGATGGGTCTTGGCTTACCGAAAAAAGGATATATTTTCTTATGCTCTTAATTATTTTAAAGATATTTTAAATAAAAATTGTCAACTTGAGCATTTATCCAATTGCACTATCATCCCTTCTATTATGTCTATTAAGGATGAGTGCTTGGTTGTTCCTCCTTTGATCAATAAAGTTTTAGTATTCTTAATGGTATGACTGTTGATTCTGTTGCAGGGTCGGATGGTTACACTACTTTATTCTTTCAAAAATCTTGGTTTATTATTAAAATTGATCATGTTAATGCTATTAAGGTTTTTTTTTCAAGGTAATTCTATTCCTAAATACTTTGCTAGCACTTCTATTATTCTTATTCTTAAGAAAGATAATCCTGACTTTTTGAATGACTTTAGACCTATTAGTCTTTGTACTTTTTTCAATAAATTGATTTCTAAAATTTTGACTAATAGGCTTAGTAAGTTTCTTCCTAAGATTATCTCTCCTAATTAAACTGGCTTTGTGAAAGGTAGAACTATTCTAGATAACATCTTGCTTACTCAAGAATTGATTCATGATTTGAATGCTAAGACTATAGGTGGAAATTTACTTTTTAAGCTCGACATCACGAATGCTTATGATAACATTTTTTGGATTTTCTTAATATCATTTTTACTTTATTTGGTTTTTCTAATCATTTTATTTCTATGGTTAACAATATAATTAGAAATGTTTGGTTTTCATTAGTTATCAATGGTGAAAACATTGGTTTGTTTAATTTCTCTCAAGGTATAAGACAAGGTGATCCTCTTTCTCCGTCACTTTTTATTATTGCAATTGAATATTTGTCTCATTGGCTTAATCTTTTTTTGGAATAATTCTAGTATGTATTTCAAGAATCTTGGTAGTTTGGCTATCTCTCACTTAAGCTTTGCTGATGATTTCATAATTTTTTGTAATGGCTCGTTAAATTATGTTAAAACGTTTAAGGATTTTTTAAATAAATTTGAAAAGGAAAATGACCTTTGATTAGTACTCATAAAAGTTGTTTTATCACTTCTACATCTATTTCTGTTTATAGAATTAATAAAATAAAATATATCACTTATTTTTGTCATCAAAATCTTCCTATTAAATATTTATGCTCCTCTTTATATTATGGCCATAAGAGATCCCATCTCTTTGATGAGGTAATTCAAAATATTCAAAATAAAATTTCTACCATTGAATGTTAGTCATGTTTTGGTTAATGGTGCCATTACATCTATAGTATGGGGTTGGTATGATGATTTATTTAAATTAAGTTATTTTAATGGTAATTTAACTTTAATGCAACTTCTTGACACTTATTTTCTTAATACTGTTAAATGGAATATCAAAATTATTGTGGCTATTACTTTGATTTTGTTTATTTGGCTTGACATAAGTGATGCTAAGCATTATAATGTGACTATGAATCATAAGAGGATTATTGCTAGGACTAACGAAAAGATTCTAGTCTCTAAATTGGGTATCAGTTTTTTTATTGTGACTCATCTCTGGATTATAAAATTATTCATTGGATTAAGCCTCTTAATTATTGTATTAAAATTAATAATGATGGCTCTGTTGCACAAAACAAGTCAGGTTGTGGTGGTATTTTTAGAAATAATCTTGGAAATATTATCTTGGCTTTTTCCACTCCTCTCTCTACAAATTCTATTATTTTTGCTGAATTGATGGTTGTTTATCATGCTCTTAAGCTTTGTTTGTAAAGAAATTTTCATACTATTTGGTTGGAATCTGATGCTGAGATGGTTGTTGCTATGATCAATTCTAACCCATAAGGGTAATGTTGAGCTTTTTTATATAATTAGAAATATTAAAGCTATTATCTCTAAGCTTTTATTTAAAATTACACATATTTTAAGAGAAGGTAATGTTTGTGTAGATTTCTTAGTTGGTTTAGGTTGTAATCTCTATGATTTTACTTTATTTACCAATGTGAATTTTTGTAAGAAATTAAAAGGGCTATCAAATATAGATAAATCTAATTTTCCTTATGTTATATTTTCTTAGATTTTTTTTCTTTCTTTTCTATTGGTGGTTTTCTTGGGGCTTCTGTTTGGGAGCTTTTGGTGGTTTTGGTTTGTTCGATTGCTGTTGACTCCTTTTCTTTCTTGGAAACTTTCTATTCTTATTTTATTCTTGTATTTTACAGGTTGGAATGCTAGCTTTTGCTATTTTGGTTATCAAGCTATTGTCGATTGCTGCTCTTACTTTTATTGTGGTATCTCTTGTGGGTTTATTTTTTGGCTTTTGGTTGGTTGGTTGGCTTTCTTTGTGGGCTTTGTGGTAGGTCTCCTTGAGCTTCCTAATTTTGGTTTCCTTCTGTAGATGTGATGTAGGTTGCGCTTCTCTTCCTTCAATTTCCTTTTAGCTGGTTGGGCTGGTTTAATTTTGGGTGTGGTGCTACTTTCCTTTATGGCTTTGGTGGTTGTGTTGTTACTTATTTTGGTTGGTGGCTGTTGTGGTCCCTTTTGGTTTCTTTAGTCTGGTTGGAGTTGGTGAGCTTGCTGGTTGCTTCTATTCTTCCACCTTGCTTCTATTTTGAATATTTTCTCCTTGGTTGGTGACTTTCTTTCTTTCTCCTACTACTTCTGGGTGGTTGGATGGTTGTGCTAGCTTGGAATTTTGTCTTTGTTGGCTCGATTTTTTTTGCTATTGCCCGGTTTGGCTAGTGGCTTTGTTGCTATTCTTCCTTTTTTGGTGGTTGGTTCTAGATCTTTATTGGTTATTGGTGTTTGTTCAGGTGCCTTTGTGAGATTTGTTGGCTATGATGGCTAGGATGTTTGCTCTTTCTTGTTGGTTGGTAGCATTTTTTTTTACTGTAATCCTCCTTTCGGAGTTTGGCTACTCACAAATTTTTGTTGCCCCTTCAAAAGTTTGTGACTAATCCTGAGCCTTTTCTTTAGCTTTTCTTTCCTTTCTCTTTATGTTCATTTATTTTCTTTTAATTGAGCTTATCTCTGCTTTAGTTTTTTCTTGTAGGTTTTCTTCGTTTGCACTTGGGTCTCTTCAGGAGGTATGCTAACCTACTCAGGGATTCTATGTTGTTGTTCTTTTCTTAGTTTTCCTTTTGCTTTTTATTTTCTTCAGATAGTTAGATTTTTTCCTTAGTCTTTCTCAGAAGTAGTACTTTGAGATTTATCCCCTCTAAGGATGTTCTATCCTTCTCTTTTGGTAATAAAAAATCCCACTTTATACCAAAAAAAAAAAATCCTAAACCCTAAAGCCTAAAGCTTAAACCATAAATCATAAACCCTAAACCCTAAACCCTAACACTAAACCCTAAACCTTAAAACCATAAACCTTAAACCCTAAATCGTAAATCGTAAACCCTAAAAACCTAAAAACCTAAACATAAACTAAATAAAACCTAAAAATAAAATAAATTAAAAACGTAAACCTAAATAAAATAAATAAAATAAAATAAAGTAAAAAATCTAAACTAAAACCTAAACCTAAACCTAAAACAAATTTTTTTTTAAAAAAAAAACTAAAATAAATAAATAAAAACCAAAACTAAATGAAAAAATAAAATAAACCTCAGAATAAAACAAGCCTAAATAAAATAAAAATAAAATAAACCTAAAATAAAACAAAATAAAATCTAAATAGAAACCTAAACCTAAAAAATAAACCTAAAAATAAATAAAAAATTAAACCTAAACCTTAAACTAAAAAAATCTAAACCTAAAATAAAAATAAAACAAATAAAATAAAATAAACCTAAACCTAAAATAAAATACACTAAACTAAAATAAATTAAAAATAAACGTAAACCTGAACCTAAAATAAACTAAACCTAAACATAAACCTAAACTAAATAAAATAAAATAAATTAAAAATAAACCTAAACATAAACTATAAAATAAAACCTAAAAATAAACCTAAAATAAAAACATAAAACCTAGACCTAAAAAATAAAATAAAACCGTAAACCTAAACCTAAAAATAAAAATAAAAAATAAAACCTAAACCTAAAAAATAAAATAAAAATAAAACTCAACTAAAAAATAAACCTAAACCTAAACTTAAAAAATAAACTAAAATTAAAAAAATAAATTAAAATATATAAAACTAAGATAAATAAACTAAACTAAATAAAAATAAAAAAATAAGCCTAAGTAAAAATAAAAAATAAAGTAAACTAAAATAAATAAATAAAACTAAATATACTAAATAAACCTAAACCTATGGGTTTACTTAATTTAGTTTTTTTTAAAAAATACCTTAAACCCTAAACCCTAAATCCTAAAGCCTAAACCCTAAACCCTAAACCCTAAACCTACAACCCTAAACTTACAAACCTAACATTCTTTTAGAGGTTACAAATTTATGGCTAAAAAAATGGGTATCATTTTTCTTGATCTGGACTAAAGGTGCTAGGATTATCCATTGGATCAAACCTAAAGACAATGTTATTAAAGTTAATACTTATGTTTCTGTTGCTTATAATAAATATGATTGTGGTGGTATCCTTAAGGATTCTAAAGGTACAATCATTTGTGCTTTTGCCTATCCTCTCAAAGCCTATTCTGTTCTCTTTGCTGAGCATATGACTATTAATAAAGCAATTGAAATTTGTTTGAATAAAGGTTTCCCTAACAGCTGGGTTGAAGTTGATGCTCTCTTGCTTCTTGACATTCTTAATTCCAATAGAAATGGGAATGTTGAATTATTTTATCTTCTTAATCATTCTAAAATTCTACTTTCTCAAGTTCGTTTTAAAATTTTCCACATCCTTCATGAAGGTAATGCTTGTGCTAATTATTTAGCTAATTTTGGTGCCAACTTAACTGATTTCACTTTATTTGACAAGTAAACATTGCCTAAATTATTAAGAGGTTTAGTTAATCTGGATAACACTGGATTGCCTTATCTCATATTATAATTTTTTAGCTTGGTTTTATTATTGGTTTTTGATGATCCCTTATTTTTGTTTTGCCCTTTTTAAACCATCTTCGGGTTGTGGTGATCTACTAATTTTTCTTCATTGGTTTATGTTTTCCAACTCCTACTTTTGCTTTGGCCTGGTTGTTAATCACATGTGCTATCTATAGGTGTATCATTGGGTGTTTTGGTTTTTTCAACTTGGTGGTTTCTAACTCCGGGCTTTACCAAAATTTCCTTGGTCGCTTATTTCCTCCTCAGGTTGCGCTTTGCTATAGGCTTTTCTTTTTGCATGAGTTTTTCCTCCTTTCTGGCCTGCTTCCAACCCTATTAAATCTACTGCTGTGGTGGTTGAGTGTATGAATTTGTTAGCTAGCTGGGTTGGTTGGCATTTTTGGTTGGTTGGGTTGGTTATTTTTAGTGATTTATCTCTCGCTTGATTTGAGCATGGTGGAGGTGGTTGGCAAGTTTTGTTGACTGGGGCTTGGTGGTAGGATTTGTTGTTTCAATTTTTATTCTTTTGGTTATGGGTTGGACCTCCTCCTACTATGGTTTTGGGTTTAGGTATTGTTCTGAACTGGCTGGTTGACGGCTACTGTGTGGTCGTTTTTTGGCTTTCATTGCTGGTGGCTAGGTTTGGTGCCTTTATTTCTGCTATTTTTGTTGGTTGGCTTGTTTTCTATCTTACTAGGCTTTGTATCTTTTTGTCTATGGCTGGCTTTTCTACCCATATGGATTGGATTTTCTTTTGTCTTGATTGGGTTTGGTGACTGATGTCTATCTCTACCCTTTCCTAGGCTGTCTTGGATGGTTTTGGCTTCATGACTGTTGTTGTTCTCTATTATGAGGATTTTGGGTTAGATGACTTGGATCTTCTCCTATTGAGGTGGTTTGCTAGAAGGATTTGTTGGATGGCTGGTTGTGTTGGTTATTTTGGCTGGCTGGACTGGTTGGAGGGGTAGCTGCTTTGCCGGGTTTTTTCTGCTCCTTTGGTGATAGTTCTAGGAACCTGTTGGTTGTCTTTCAATGTTTTTTTTTCTGCTGGTTTCCTCTTGCTTGATCTCTTTTCTCTTGGCTGCAGCAAACCCCTAAACCCTAAACCTACAACCCTAAACCCTAAACCCTAAACCCTAAAATCCTAAACCCTAAACCCTAAACCTTAAACCTAAAAACTCTAAACTTTAAACCCTAAACCCTAAACCCTACAACCCTAAACCCTAAACCGTAAACCCTAAACCCCAAACCTTAAACCCTAAACACTAAAAACATAAAAACCTAAACCTAAACTAAATAGAACCTAAAAATAAAATAAATAAAAAAAACCTATACCTAAATAAAAAAAATAAAATAATAACCTAAACTAAAACCTAAACATAAACCAAAACCTAAACATAAACCAAAACCAAAACCTAAACCTAAACATAAAAATAGAATTAAATAAAAATAAAAACTAAACAAAATAAAAATAAATAGAAACTAAGCTAAACTAAAAGATTAAATAAGCCTAAAAATAAAAAACCTAAATAAAACAAAACCCAAATGTAAAATAAAAATAAAATAAAAACTAAATAAAAACCTAAACTTAAAAAATAAACCAAAAAAAACCTAAAAATAAATAAAAAAATAAAACCTAAATCGAAAACTAAAAAAACCTAAACCTAAACTAAAATAAACTAAACTAAACTAAATATAACCTAAACCTAAACCCAAAATAAACTAAACCTAAACCATAAACTAAATAAAATAAAATAAACTAAAAATAAACCTAAACCTAAACAAAAAATAAAACCAAAAAATAAACTTAAAATAAAAACCTAAAACCTAAGCATAGAAAGATAATATAAAAACATTAACCTAAACATAAAAATAAAAAATAAAACATAAACCTAAAAAAAAAAAAAAAAAAAAAATAAAGTAAAAAATAAACATAAATCTTAACCTAAACCTAAAGAATAAACATAAATTAAAAACCTAAACAAAAATAAATAAACCTAAAATAAATAAACTAAATGAAAAAAATAAAGAATAACCTTAAATAAAAATAAGAAATAAAATAAACTAAAATAAATAAAAAAAATAAACTAAATAAACCTAAAATTACTGATTTACTTAATTTTAAAAAAAGCCTAACCCTAAACCATAAATTCTAAACCCTAAACCCTAAGCCCTAAACCCTAAAACTAGCCCGAAACCCTAAACCTACAACCCTAAACCTACAACCATAAATCCTAAACAATAAACCCTAAACCTTAAACCATAAGCCCTAAACCCTAAACCCTAAACCCTAAACCCTAAACACAAACCCTAAACCCTAAACCCTAAAACCCTAAACCCTAAACTCTAAACTAGCCCTAAATCCTAAACCATAAACTCTAAGCCATAAATCCTAAAGCCTAAATCCTAAACCTAACCTTAAACCCTAAACCCTAAACCCTAAAAGCATAAAACTTAAACCCTACACCCTAAACTCTAAACCCTAAACCTAAACCTTAACCCTAAAACCTAAACCCTAAACCCTAAACCCTAAACCTAAATAGAAAGTAACTAAATAAGTTAAAAAGTAAACCTAAACCTTAAAACTTAATAAACCCAAACCTAAACCTAAACCATAAGAATGGGTATAACCTTGACGGTAGGAACATCATCATCAAATAGACTCAATCTAGATCTAGCAGTGGAGGCAAAGGGTAGAGGGGGCAGTTATCCTAGTGGTGGTGGGGGATTTTTAGGTGCTGGTGGACATGGAAGTGGTGGTCAGAGTTGTGGTAGTTATGGAGGTGGGAGGAACAGTGGAGGTTACAACAGTGGTAGTGGCGTTGGGAGAGATCGGGGATATAATGGTGGATCTTGCTACTCGAAAGGCTAGGGTGGTTCTGATGGGAACTAGAGAAACTAAAGAATGGCCAATCCAATCTACCACTTATGGAACTATCTTTATAGTACAGACAGTTCTAGTTATCTAGGGTTTTTGATTTGGTCTATGCGTGCTCATTTTTTATCTATGTCGTCGGTAGGGTCTTAGAAAACTTGGGGTGCTACTTGGATGATGAAATCGAAAAGAAGAAATTTTGAATCTAAATTTATTCTTTCCTAAAAATAAACCAAAAAGCCTTGACCCTAAGCTAAAACTTGAATCCTAACCTAAAACGTAAACCCTAAACCCTGTACCTTAAAAATTAAAAAAATAAAAATAAATAAATAAATCCAACCCTAAACCCTAAACCTACAACACCGAACCTACAACCTTAAACCCCAATCCCTAAACCCTAAACACTAAAAAACCTTAAACCCTAAACCCTAAACCCTAAACTCTAACCCTAAACCCTAAACCCTAAAACCCTAAACCCTAAACTTTAAACCCCAAACCATAAACATAAACATAAAGTAATTAAGTAAATTAAAAATAAACCTAAACCCTAAAACATAATAAACCTAAACCTAGACCTTAACCCTAAGAATGGGTAGGTTCTTGACAGTAGGAACATCACTGCCATCCAAGCTCAGCCTAGATCTAGTGGTGGGGGCGAAGGCGAAGGTGGTGGTTATCGCAATGGTGGTGGGGGATCTGGAGGTGCTGGTGGAAATGGAGGTGGTGGTCAGAGCAGTGGTGGATATAGAGGCAGGAGAAGCAACAGAGGTTACATCCATGGTGGTGACAGAGGGATAGATCATGAATATAATGGTGGATCCTGCAACTCGATAGGCCGGGGTGGTTCTGATGGGAACTGGAGAAATTGAAGAACACTCAATCCGATCTGCTGCTTATGGAATTGTGTCTATGCACTAGAGGCGATTCTAGTTATCTATGGTTTTTGATTTGCTCTATGCACGCTCATTCTTTATTTATGTTGTCGCTTATGTCATAGCGAACTTGGTGTGTTACTTAGTTGATTAAATTGAAAAGACGAAATGTTGAATCTGAATTTTCTCTCTGTTTTAAAAAAACCAAAAACGTGAAATGCTAAGCTATAACCTGAACCCTAGACCTAAAACTTAAACCCTAACATTCTTGAACTCTCCCTAAACCTTAAAACACTAAACCCTAAACCCTAAACCCTAAACCCTAAACCCTAAATGCTAAACTCAAAATCTTAAACCCTAAACTCTAAACCCTCAACTAACCCTAAACCCGAAATGCTAAACCCTAAACCCTATTAGCTAAAAACCTAAACCTAAACTAAATAAAACATAAAAATAAAATAAATAAATAAACCTAAACCAAAATAAAATAAAAAATTAAATTAAATAAAAACCTAAACTAAAACCTAAAGATAAACCTAAACCTAAGAAGAAAATAAAATAAAAAACAAAAACTAAACTAAAATAACATAAATAAAAACCTAAACTTAACAAAAAAAATTAAAAAACCTAAAAAAATAAAAACTAAACCTAAAATAAAACCTAAAAATAAATAAAAAATAAAACCTAAACCCTATACTAAAAAGAAACCTAAACCTAAAATAAAATAAAATAAACCTAAACCTAAACAAAAATAAACTAAACTAAAATAAATAAAACCTAAAACAAAACCTAAACCTAAACCCTAAATAAAATAAAATAAACTAAAAAAAATGAAAACCTAAACTAAAAAAAAACCCAAAAAAAAAACCTAAAATAAAAACATAAAACCTAAACCTAAAAAAATAAAATAAAAACCTAAACCTAAACCTAAAAATAAAATGTAAAACATAAACCTAAAAAATAAAATAAAAATAAAACTAAACTAAAAAACAAATCTAAACTAAACCTAAACTAAAAATAAAAACTAGAATAAAAAACCTAAACTAAAATAAATAAACCTAAAATAAATAAACTAAACTAAATAATAATAAAAATAAAAAATAAAATAAATTAAAATAAATAAAAAATAAACTAAATAAACCTAAGCCTACTAGTTTAATTAATTTGAAAAAAAATTTAAAAATAAAATAATTAAATAACCTAAACCTAAACTTAAACCTAAACCTAAAAAAAAAGTAAACCAAAAAAATAAAATAAAAATAAAACAAAACTAAAAAATAAACATAAACATAAACCTAAACCTAAAAAATAAACTAAATTAAAAAACCTAAACTAAAATAAATAAACTTAAAATAAATTAAATAAAAAAATAAACTTAAATAAAATTAAGAAATAAAATGAACTTAAATAAAAATAAGAAATAAAATAAACTTAAATAAAAATAAGAAAGATAATAAACTTAAATAAATAAAAAATAAACTAAATAAACTAAAAAACATAAACCTACAAGTTTACTTAAATTAAAAATAAATCTAAACTAAAGCTTGAACCTTAAACCTAAAACTTAAACCTTAAACACTAAACCCTAAACCATAAAAATAACAATAAAATAAAAATAAAAAAATAATTAAAAAAACCCTAACCTTAAATCCTAAACCCTAAAACTAACCTTAAACCCAAAACCCAAAACCCTAAACCTACAACCCTAAACCTTTAACCCTAAACACTAAAACCTTAAACCCCAAACCCAAAATGCTGAACCCTAAACCCAAAACACTAAACCTTAAGATCCCTAAACCCTAAAGCCTAAACACTAATCCCTAAACCCTAAACCCTACACCCTAAACCCTAAACCCTAACCCTAAACACTAAACCTAAAACCCTAAACATTAAAACCCTAAACCTTAAACCCTAAATCCTAAACCCTTAACCCTAAACCTAAAAAACTTAAAAACCAAAACATAAAAAATAAAATAAAAATAAAACTGAACAAAAAAATAAACCTAAACCTAAAAAATAAACTAAAATAAAAATCTTAAACTAAAATAAATAAACCTAAAATAAATAAACAAAAAAATGAAATAAAATAAAATAAACTAAATTAAATAAAAATAAGGTAAATAAACTAAATAAACCTAATAAAACCCTAAACCCTAAACCCAAAAACTAACCCTAAACCATAAACCTACAACCCTAAACCCTAAACCCTAAGAAATCCTAAATCCTAAACCCTAAACCTAAAACCCTAATCTGAAACCCTAAAAGCATAAACCCTTAAACCCTAAACCCTAAACCTTAAACCCTACACGATAAACCCTAAACCTTAATACCTAAACCCTAAACCCTATACCCTAAATCCTAAACCTTAAACCCTAAAACCCTAAACAAAAATAAAATAAAATAAAAATAAAAATTAAACTAAAATAAAATAAATAAAAACCTAAACTAAACTAAAAAAATAAAATAAACCTAAAAAGAAAAAACCTAAATAAAATAAAAACTTAACGTAAAATAAAAATAAAATAAACCTAAAATAAAAAAACTAAATAAAAACCTAAACCTAAAAGTAAATAAAAATAAAACCTAAACCCTAAACTAAAATAAAAACCTAAACCTAAAATAAACAAAATAAAATAAACATAAACCTAAACTGAAATAAACTAAATTAAAAGAAATAAAAGCTAAACCTAAACCAAAAATAAATTAAACCTAAACCATAAACTAAATATAATAAAATAAACTAAAACTAAACCTAAAAAAAACCTAAAATATAAACCTAAAAAAGAAAAATAAAACCCTAAACCTAAACTTAAAAATAAAAAATAAAACTTAAACATAAAAAATAAAAATAAAAATAGAACTAAACTAAAAAATAAACCTAAACCTAAACCTAAACCTAAAAAAATAAAGTAAAATAAAAAACCTAAACTAAAAAAAATAAATTTAAAATAAATAAACTAAACAAAAGAAAATTTTAAACTGAACCTAAATAATAAAAACTTAAATAAATAAAAAATAAACTAAATAAACTAAATAAACCTAAACCTACCGATTAACTTAATTTAACAAAAAACCTCAACTCTAAACTCTAAACCCTAAAACTACCCCTAAAACTTAAATTCTAAAGCCTAAACCCTAAACTCACAACCCTAAACCTACAACCCTAAACACTAAACCCTAAACCCTAAAAAACCCTAAACCCTAAACCCTAAACCCCATACTAACCCTAAACCCTATATCTTAAACCCTAAACACTAACCCTAACCCTAAACCCCATAAACCCTAAAACCCTTAACCTTAAACCCTAAATCATAAAAATCTTAATCCTAAAGCTTAAACCTAAACTAACTTTGAACCCTCAAAACTCTAAACCCTAAATTCTAAACACTAAACCCTAAATCCTAAACTAACCTTGAACTCTCAAAATCCTAAACCCTAAATCCTAAACACTAAACCCTAAACTCTAAACCCTAAAACCTAACCTTAAATTGTAAACCCTAAAGCCCTAAACCCTAAAACCTTAACCCTAAACCTTAAACCCGAAAAGCATAAACCCTAAAACCCTAAAAGTATAAACCTTAAAACCCTAAACCCTAAACCATAAACCCTAAACCCTAAACCTTAACCCCTAAACCCTAAATCCTAACTTTAAAACACAAACCCTAAACCAAAACCTAAAGTAATTTAATAAATTAAAAAAATAAACCTAAACCATAAAACCTAATAAACTGAAACCCTAAGAATGAGATGGTTGGAACATCACCATCAACCAGGCTCAGTCTAGATCTAGCAGTGTAGGTGAAGGCAGAGGCTTTGGTTATGGTAGTGGTGGTGGGGCATCTAGAGCTGCTGGTGATATGGAGGTGGTGGTCAGAGTAGTGGTGGTTATGGAGGCTGGAGGAGTGACGGAGGTTACAACTGTGGTGGTGACGGAGGGAGAGATGGGTTAAATGATGGTGGATCATGCTACTAGTGAGCCGAGGTGGTTCTGATGGGAACTGGAGAGAAACTTAAGAATGGTCGATCTGATCAGTTTCTTATGGAACTATGTCTTTATAGCAAAGGCAATTCTAGTTATCTAGGGTTTTTGATTTGCTCTATGCATGCTTATTTTTTATCTATGTCATCACTTTTGTCTTAGAAAACTTGGTGTGTTACTTGGTTGATGAAATTGAAAAGAAGAAATGTTAATTTGAATTTATTGTGTTAAAAAAACTGAAAATCCTAAACCCTATACTAAAACTTGAACCATAGACCTAAAACCTAAACCCTAAACCCTAAAAACCATAAACCCAAAACCTAAAATCCTAAATGCTAAAACCCTAAACTCTAGACACTAAACCATAAGCCCTAAACCCTAAACCCTAAACCCTAAAACCTACAACCCTAAACCCTAAACCCTAAACCTTAAAAACATAAAATCTTAAACCAAAACTAAATAAAACCTAATAATAGAATAAATAAATAAACCTAAACTGAAAAAAATTTAAAAATAAGAAAAAATAAAAACCTAAACTAAAACCTAAACCTAAAAGTAAAAATAAAATAAAATAAAAATAAAAATAAACTAAAATAAAATAAATAAAAACCTAAACTAAACAAAAAAAATAAACTAAACCTAATAATAAAAAGCCTAAATAAAATAAAAACTACATAAAATAAAAATAAAATAAACATAAAATAAAAACTAAATATAAACCAAAACTTAAAAAATAAACCTAAAAATAAATAAAAAATAAAACCTAAACCCTGAACTAAAAATAAAACCTAAACCTAAAATAAAAATAAAATAAACAAAATAAAATAATCTTAAACGTGAACTAAAATAAACTAAACAAAAATAAATACAACCTAAACCTAAGCCTAAAATAAACTAAACCAAAACCTAAACCTAAACTAAATAAATACAATAAACTAAAAATAAACCTAAACCTAAATCTAAACCTAAACCTAAATGTAAAAATAAAATAAAATTAAAAAAAAAACTAAAATTAAATAAAGTAAATAAAAACTTAAACTAAACTATAAAATAAAATAAACTTAAAAATAATAAACCTAAATAAAATAAAAATTAGACATAAAATAAAAATAAAATAAACCTAAAATAAAATAAATTAAATACTAAATAAA
The DNA here is from genome assembly GCA_021442155.1 of Cymbidium sinense. Classification (NCBI taxonomy): domain Eukaryota; kingdom Viridiplantae; phylum Streptophyta; class Magnoliopsida; order Asparagales; family Orchidaceae; genus Cymbidium; species Cymbidium sinense. Next base: position 322,782,586 of record CM038214.1, on the reverse strand, counting down.
AAAATAAACCTAAAAAATAAACCTAAACCCTAAAATAAAAAAAACCTAAACTAAAATTAAATAAACTAAAATAAATAAAACCTAAACCTAAACCTAAAATAAACTAATCCTAAACCCTAAACTAAATAAAAAAATAAACTAAAAATAAACCTAAACCTAAACTCAAAAATAAAACCTAAAAATAAACCTAAAAAAAAAACATAAAACTTAAACCTAAAAAATAAAATAAAATTGTAAACATAAAAAATAAAATAAAAATAAAACTAAGCTAAAAATAAACATTAACCTAAACCTAAACCTAAAAAATAAACCAAAATAAAAACTTAAACTAAAATAAATAAACTAAACTAAATAAAAATAAAAAATAAGCCTAAATAAATAAAATAAAATAAACTAAAATAAATAAAAATTAAATTAAATTAACCTAAACCTACCAGTTTACTTGATTTAAAAAAAAAACCCTCAAGCCTAAACCATAAACCTTAAAACCTAAATCCTAAACCCTAAACCCTAAAACTAACCCTAAACCCTAAATCCTAAACCCTAAACTATAAAACCTAAAACCAAACCTAAACCATAAACTAACCTTAAACCCCAAACCATAAAGCATAAAAATGTGAAACCCTAAAGCCTAAACCCTTAACCCTAAACTAACCCTGAACCCTAAGCTAACCCTAAACCCTAAACCCTCAAAATTCTAAACCTTAATGCCTAAACACTAAACCCTAAACCCTAAACGCTAAACCATAAAACCCAAACCTAACACCTAAACCCAAAAGCCCTAAAACCCTAAACCTTAAACCCTAAACTCTAGGCCCTAATCCCTAAAATCTACAACCCGAAACACTAAGCCCTAAAGCCCAAACTGTAAAAGCTCAACCCTAAACCCTAAAAACCTAAAAACTTAAATGTAAACTAATTAAAATATAATAATAAAATAAATAAAAATAAAATAAAATCCTAAATTAAAACTTAAACCTAAACCTAATAATAATAAAAATAAAAATAAACTAAAATAAAATAAATAAAACTTAAACTAAACTAAAAAATATGATAAAACCTAAATAAAATAAAAACTAAACATAAAGTATAAATAAAATAAACCTAAAATAAAATAAAATAAAAATTATATAAAAACTTAAACCTAAAAAATAAACCTAAAAATAAATAAATAAAGAAAATATAAACCCTAAACCAAAAAAAACCTAAACATAAAATAAAAATAAAATAAACAAAATAAAATAAACCTAAGCCTAAACTAAAATAAATTGAAACTAAACCTAAACCTAAAATAAACTAGACCAAAACATAAACCTAAACTAACTAAAATAAAATAAACTAAAAATAGACCTAAACCTAAACTAAAAAAATAAAACCTAAAAATAAACCTAAAATAAAAACCTTAAATCTAAACATAAGAAAATAAAATAAAAATCTAAACTTAAACCTAAATATAAAAATAAAACCTAAAACTAAAAAATAAAATAAAAATAAAATAATACTAAAAAATAAGTATAAACCTAAACCTAAACCTAAAAAATAAACTAAAATAAAAAACCTAAACTAAAATAAATAAACCTAAAATAAATAAACTAAACTAAATATAAAAAAGTAAACCAAAATAATCATTAAAAATAAACTCAATCAGAATAAATAAAAAATAAACAAAATAAACTTAAACCTACTAGCTTAATTAAAAAAAACCCTAAACCCTAAACCCTAAACTCTAAACCCTAAACCTTAAACCCTAAAACTAACTATAAATCCTAAACACTAAACCATAAACCAAAAACCCTAAACCCAAACCCCTAAACCTTAGAAAACCCTAACCCATAAACCCTAAACTAACCCTAAACCCTAAACCCTATAAACCTAAAAATCTAAACCTAAAAAATAAAATAAACCTAAACCTAAACCTAAACCTAAGAAATAAACTAAAATAAATGCCTTAATTAAAATAAATAACTAAAAATAAAAAAATAAACTAAATAAAAATAAAAAATAAACCTAAATAAAAATAAAAAATAAAATAAACTAAACTAAATAAAAAATAAACTAAATAAACCTAAACTTAGATGTTTACTTAATTTTTTTTAATAGAAAAAAACCCTAAACTCTTAAACGGAAACCCTAAACCCTACACCCTATACCCAAATACTATCCCTAAACCATAAACCTACAATCCTAAACCCTAAACCCTAAATCCTAAACAATCCTAAACCCTAAACCCTAAAAGCATAATCCCTAAAACCCTAAACCATAAACCCTAAACCCTACACCCTATACCCTAAACCTTAAACCCTAACCCTAAACCCTAAACCCTAAACCTCAAACCCTAAACTAAACCTAAAGTAACTAAATAAATTAAAAAATAAACCTAAACCCTAATAAACTTAAACCTAAACCTAAATCTTAAGAATGGGCAGAACCTTGACGACAGGAACATCACCATCAACCAAGCATAACCCAGATCTGGCGGTGGACACGATGGAAGAGGCAACGATTATCTCAATGATGGTGGGAAATCTAGAGGTACTGATGGATATGAAGGTGGTGATCAGAGTAGTCATGGTTATGAAGGCGGGAGGAGTGACGGAGGTTATAGCCGTGGTGGTGGTGGAGGGAAAGATCGAGATATGATGTTGGATCTTGTTACTCGAGAGGCCTGGGTGGTTCCGATGGGAACTAGAGAAACTGAAGAACAATAGTTCCAATCTAGTGGTTATAAAATTGTGTCTTCACAGTAGAGACAGTTCTAGTTATCTAGGGTTTTTGATTTGCTAAATGTGTGCTCATTTTTTATCTATGTTGTCGCTCGTGTCTTAGAAAACTTGGTGTGTTAGTTGGTTGATGAAATGAAAAAGAAGAAATATTGAATTTGAATTTATTCTCTATTAAAATAAGAAAAAGTAAAAGCCATAAACCCTAAATTATAACCTAAACCCTAGAGTGAAAATCTAAACCCTAAACCCTAAAACCTAAACCCTAGAAACCCTAAACCCTAAACCCTTAACCCTAAAACCCTAAACTCTAAACCCTAAGCCCTAGAACTTAAACCCAAAACCCAAAACCCTGAACCCAAAACCCTAAACCCAAAATGCCAAACCTTAAACCCTAAACCTACAATTAACCCTAAATCCAAAACCCTATAAGCTAAAAACCTAAACCTAAACTAAATAAAACCTAAAAATAAAATAAATAAAAAACATAAACTAAAATAAAATAAAAAATTAAACTAAATTGAAACCTAAACTAAAACCTAAACCTAAAAAGAAAATAAAATAAATAAAATAAAAACTAAAATAAAATAACATAAATAAAAACCTAAACTAAACTAAAACATAAAAAAAACCTAAATAAAATAAAAACTAAACCTAAAATAAAAATAAATTAAACCTAAAAATAAAATAAAATAATCCTAAAAATAAAACCTAAAAATAAATAAATAAAATAAACCTAAACACTAAACTAAAAAAAAACTTAAACCTAAAATAAAAATAAAATAAACCTTATCCTAAATAAAAATAAACTAAAATAAAATAAATAAAAACTAAAATTAAACATAAACCTACACCTAAACCCTAAATAAAGTAAAATAAATTAAAAATAAACCTAAACCTAAACCAAAAAATAAAACCTATAAATAAACCTAAATTAAAAACATAAAACCTAAACTAAAAAAAAATAAAATAAAAACCTAAATCTAAAAATAAAAAATAAACCTAAACCTAAAAATTAAACTAAATTAAAAAACCTAAACTAAATTAAATTAACCTAAAATAATTAAACTAAAATAAATAATAATAAAAACAAAAAATAAAATAAACAAAAATAAATAAAAAATAAACTAAATAAACCTAAACATACTAATTTACTTAATTAACAAAATAAAAAAATAAAAAAATTTTAAAAAACTTAAAAAAAAAACCCTGAACCTTAAACCTACAACACTAAACCCTAAACACTAAACCTTAAAACCCTAAACCCTAGACCTTAAACGCTAAACCAAAAAATCCTAAACCCTAAATCCTAAACCCTACACCATTAAACCTACAACTCTAAACCCTAAACAATAAACCCCAAACTCGAAACCTTAAATCCTAATACTTAAAAACATAATAAAATAAACCTAAACTAAATAAAACCAAAAAATAAAATAAATAAATAAAACTAAAGTTAAATAAAATAAAATAAAATAAAACCTAAACCTAAACCTAAACCTAAACCTAATCATATAAATAAATAAAATTAAAAATAAAAACTAGAATAAATAAAAACCTAAACTAAACTAAAAAATAAAATAAACCTAAAAAATAAAATACCTAAAAAAAATAAAATAAACCTAAAATAAAATAAAATAAAAACTAAATAAAAACCTAAACCTAAAAAATAAACGTAAAAATAAATAAAAATAAAACCTAAACCCTAAACTAAAAAAAAACCTAAACCTAAAATAAATAAAATAAAATAAACCTAAACCTAAACTAAAATAAATAAAACTTAAACCTAAACCTAAAGTAAAAAAGAAAACCTAAAAATAAACCTAAAAAAAAAGCCTAAAACCAAAACCTAAAAAATAAAATAAAAACCTAAACCTAAAAATAAAAAATTAAAACCTAAACATAAAAAATTAAAAATAAATCTAAGCTAAAAAAATAAACATAAACCTAAACCTAAACCTAAACATAAAAAATAAACTAAAATAAATTAACTTAAAATAAATTAACATAACAAAATAAAAAATAAACCTAAATAAAAATAAAAAAAATAAAATAACCTAAAATAAATAAAAAGTAAACTAAATAAATTTAAATCTACTAGTTTACTTAATTTAAAAAAAACCCTAAACCCTAAAGCCAAAACCCTAAGCCCTAAAAATCTAAACCCTAAAAACTAAACTAACCCTAAACCTCACCTAAATCTAAATACAACCCTAAATCAGAATCCTAAAACCTAAACCTAAACCTCAACCCTAAACCCTAAACCTAAACCCTAAACTCTAAACCCTAAAATCAGAACCCTAAACTAAACCTAAACCTAAACCCTAAACACTAAAACTTAAACCTAAGCTAAACTCACTAAGAACCTGCTAACTTGAACCCTAACATTAAACCTTAAACTCTCAAAATCTTAAATCCTAAACCCTAAACCCTAACCCTAAACCCTAAACTTTAAATGCATAAATCATAAAACCCTAAACCCTAAACTATAACCCTAAACACAAAACCCTAAACCTAAACCTAACATAACTTAATAAATTAAAAAATAAACCTAAGCCATAAAACCTAATAAACCTAAATCCAAAGAATGGGCAGAACCTTGATGGCAGGAACATCATCGCCAACCAGGGAGGTGGTGGTTATCGTTGTGGTGGTGGGGGATCTAGAGGTGCTGGTGGATATGGAGGTGGTGGTCGGAGTAGTGGTGTTTATGGAGGGCGAAGGAAAACAGAGGTTACAGCCATGATGGTGGCGAGGGAGAGATCAGGGATATGATGGTGGATCACGCTACTAGAGAGCCAAGGTGGTTCTGATGGGAAATGGGGAAACTAAAGAATGATCGATATGATCTATTGCTTATGGAACTATGTCTTTATAGTACAGAAGATTCTAGTTATCTAGGGTTTTTGATTTGCTCTATGCATGGTCATTTTTTATCTATGTCATCGCTTGTGTCTTAGAAAACTTGGTGTGTTACTTGGTTGATGAAATCAAAAAGAAGAAATGTAGAATATGAATTTGTTCTCTTTTAAAAAACCATAAACCCTAAAAGAAAACCTGAACCCTATACCTAAAACTCAAAACCTAAACCCTAAACCCTAAGAGCCCTAAATCGTAAACCTTGAAACCTAAACCCGAAACCCTAAAACCTAAATCCTAAAACCTAAATCCCTAAACCCTAAATCCCTAAACCCTAAATCCAAAACCCTCAACCCTAAACCCTAAACACTAAAACCTACAACCCTAAACCCTAATCCCTAAACCCAAACCTTAAACTTAAAAACCTAAAAACCTTAAGTAAACTAAATAAAACCTAATAATAAAATAAATAAATAAACCTAAACCATAAAAAAAAAATAAAAATAAAAACCTAAACAAAAACAAAAACCTAAACTTAAAATAAAAAAATAATAATAAACTAAAATAAAATAAATAAAAACCTAAACTAAACTAAAAAAATAAAATAATCCTAAAAATAAAAACTAAATAAAAACCTAAACTTAAAAAATAAACCTAAAAATAAATAAAAAATAAAACCTAAACTTAAAATAAAAATAAAATAAACTAAACAAAATAAACCTAAACCTAAACTAAACTAAATACAACCTAAACCTAAACCTAAAACAAACTAAACCAAAACTAGACCTAAAATAAATAAAATAAAATAAGCTAAAAATAAACCTAAACGTACACTAAAAAATAAACCTAAAAATAAACCCAAAATAAAAACCTAAAACCTAAATCTAAAAAAATAAAATAAAAACCTAAACCCAAACCTAAAAATAAAAATAAAACCTAAACTTGAAAAATAAAATAAAATTTAAACTAAACTAAAAAATAAGCATAAACCTAAACCTAAACCTAAAAGATAAACTAAAATAAATAAACTAAACTAAAAAAAATAAACTTAATTAATATTAGAAAAATAAAATAATCTAAAATAAATAAAAAATAAACTAAATAAACCTAAACTACTCGTTTACTTAATTTAAAAAACCCATAAACCATAGACCCTATATCCTAAACCCAAAATCCTAAATGCTAAACCCTAAATCCTAGATCCTAAAACTAACCCTAAACCTACAACCCTAAACCCTAAACCCAAAAAAACCTAAACCCTAAACCCTAAACCCTAAACCCTAACACTAACCCTAAACCCTAAACCTTAAACCCTAAACATAAAATCTAAATCCTAAACCTTAAACCCTAAACCATAAACCCTAAACCTGGAACAAGCATCATTTTAAAAATCTCTTTGCCAATATCAAAAATGTGGAATAATTGGTTTGTTCTCTTGAAAATATTATTTTGACTGATTCCACCAAGCTTGAGGACTTGAATGAAGCCAAAGATAACTTGGTTAGCTATCAGAATATGGAAGAAACCTACTAGCAGCAAAAGGCTGCTAGCAAACATATTGCTGATGGTGACAGAAATGTCATATATTTCCATGCTCTTTTCCAAAAAAAAGAGAGCATTAAACTCTATTAAAAAATTAAAATTGATAACGAATCGGATCATGACAATAATGATATTAAAGATTCTGTCACCCATCATTTTAAAAACTTATTAAAGAAGAACCTTCCTTTAGAAGCTATCTCCAACTCCCATTTGATTCCCTCAATAATTACTAATGATGACAATCACTTACTTAATATGGTTCCTACAGAAGCTGAGTTTGGTAGAATTCTTAATAGCATGAACGTTGAATCTGTTGCTAGCCTTGAAGGCTACACAACTCAATTTTTCAACATTGTCGGCCTATTATTAAGTCTGATTTAGTCGATGCTGCCATTGATTTCTTTAATGGAAATCCCTTACCAAGATAGTTTTCTAGCACTTCCATTGTCCTCATTCCTAAAATTAATAATCCTGAATCTTGGGGCGATTTTAGACCTATCAACCTTTGCACCTTCTTTCATAAACTAATTGCTAAATTGATTGCCAATAGAATTAGTCCTCTACTTCCTAAAATTATTTCCCTCAACCAAACTAGTTTCGTTAAAGGTATAGCTATATCTGATAACATTCTTCTTACCCAAGAGCTGATTCATGATTTGGATGCTTCTATCAAAGCTGGTAACATCCTATTCAAATTGGACATCTCTAAAGCTTTTGACAACCTCTCTTGGAATTTCCTCTTCCAAATTCTTCATTTGTTTGGTTTTTCTGATAAATTTATCTCCTTCATTAAAAATTGTATTAACAATGTTTGGTTCTCTATTATCTTGAATGGTGAGGCCTTAGGTTTCTTCCCTTCTATGCATGGCTTGAGACAAGGGGCTACCTTGTCTCCTTCTCTTTTTATTATTTCTATTAAATATCTCTCGAGGAGCCTTCATGAACTTTTCAATAATAATCCAAGCATGTCTTTTAGAACTCAAGGTGGTTTTTCTATCTCTCATCTTAGTTTTGTTGATGATTTCATTATCTTTTGCAATGCCTCTATTCATCACATTAAAAATATTAAGAATTTTTTAAATAAATTTGGAAACAAAAGTGGTCTCTTTCTTAATGAAGGAAAAAGTTGTTTCATTCATTTCTCTAAAATCTCTAGTAATAAGATCAACCAAATCTTGAGAATCACTAATTTTCAGCAACAACAACTTCCTATTAAATATCTTGGTGCTCCTCTTTTTAAAGGTCAGAAAAGATCACATCTTTTTGATGAGTTAATCCAAAAAATCTCTAATAAAATTTATGTTTGGGAATTTCATTTACTCTCATTTGGTGGTAGGCTCACTTTGATTAAGAGTACCCTTAACTCTATGCCTTTATATTTTATTCAAACCATTGTGCCGACCAATTCTACCATTAACAAAGTTGAGCGCCTCCTTAATATATTCTTCTGGGGTTCTAACAATTCTACTAAAAGAATTCATTGGACCTCTTAGTATAAAAGCTGTCGTACTCTTGCTGAAGGTGGGCTTGGCTGTAAGCCAATCAGGGAAGCTATCACTACTTTTCTTATAAACTTTGGTGGAATTTTAGGAGCAACAATAGTCTTTTTGCTAAATTCATGAATACCGCTGTAAGCACCCTCTCATTTGCCCTTACAAAGTGGGAGATTCTCATGTATGGAAAAGACTTTGTTCCATCAAATGGGTGGCTGAATCCTTAATTTCTCAGGCGATTAACTCTGGAACTTCTTTCTTTTGGCAAGATAATTGGACTGAGAGTGGCTCTATTGATGATTTACTTTCTACCCACTCCACTGCTACTATTAAAGTGAATTCTTTCAGGTAGAATAATAAGTGTAACAATAGTAAGCTTACTGACTATATCCCTATCTCTTTTTTAGATAAGCTTACTACCATCCCTATCATCCCTAACAATCATGATCAGATTCTTTTTCAGCTTTCTCAAAATGGTGACTTCACCTTAAAGATGTATGGATTCATATTAGAGAAGCTCATGATTTCTCTAATGTATTTTTTAAAATTTGGAATAACACTATCCCTATTTCTTACTCTATTCTAACTTGGAGAATTTTGAAAAATTTCATCCCTATTGATTCCTTGATGTGGGGTAAAGGTTTTCACTTACCTTCAAAATGCTACTGCTGCTTTCACATTGAGAATGTCAATCATGTATTTGTTAACAGAGCCATTGCTTCCAAACTTTGGGTTTGGTATGATGAATTTTTTGATATTGACAAATTCAATGGCTCTTTAACTCTTTATGAACTTCTTGAGGTTTATTTTGAAAACACTATTAAAGGCCACATTAAAGTGATAACTGCTATCACTCTTATATGGTTCATATGGATGGACAAAAATGATGCAAAATATCATGGGATTCCTATGAACCATAAGAGGATAATTGCTAGAATTAAAGATAAAATCTGTGCTTTATTTAATGTCATTTTAATTAACTACAATCAATTTAAAGGATATAAATTTATGGCCAATAAACTGGGTTTTAACCTGCCGGACCATCCCAACTGTAAAGATGATAAGCTTGTTTATTGGAAAAAACCTCATGATAATATTATTAAAATTAATACTGATGGCTTTGTTTCTTAAAATGCTTCTGGCTGTGGTGGAATTTTCAGAAACTTTAATGATAAAGTTTTATGTGCCTTTGCTTATCCTGTTACTACATGTTTTTTTCTCTTTGCGGAGCTAATGGCTGTTAAAAAAGCTATTGAGATTTGCCTACAAAAAGGTTGGCTCAATATTTAGATTGAGGTGGATGCCCTGTTGCTGATTGATCTGTTGACTTCCACCAAAGTGGGAAATTCAGAATTGTACTGCCTCCTAAAGCATACTAGAGCTCTCCTATCTCAACCCTATTTTAAAATCACTCATGTTTGGCATGAAGGTAATGCGTGTGCTGATTACCTTGCTAATCTGGGTGCTAGACTAGATGGAATAAAATTCTTTGATCAGCTTACACTTTCTAAACATTTGCGTGGATTGGTTAATTTGGACAATACTAGACTTCCTCATTTCAGAAACTAATTTCATCCTATGTTTTGGCCTAATTACAACTTGTATTACTTTGTTTTATCTATATGGCCATTTTTTGTTTATCTTTTTTTTATTGTTGTTGCTCCTCTTCATTTTGCTGATGCATTTCCCTGATAATCATTTCTAGTTCTATTGTGATCTCTGTAGCATCTGCTGCTGGCTTTCTGTTAATTATCCAATATTTTTTTGGGGTCTTACTATATCTACTGTTTCCCCTGCTAATGGAAATGTGCTACATGTTTTCCTAATCTGTTGGAAGGAGATGTCTTACTTTCTGATTTACAGGGACGGACTGCTTTCCATCAATACTATTTTTTGGGACTTACTGTATTTTGTTTTTTTCATGATTGAGACTGTTTCCTGTCTCTTTTTCCTATTGCCTATTCTTAAACTATTTTTTTATTATGGCTACCTGTATTGGAGGCTCATATCTTTGTTGCTGCAGTTGTTGGTTTGCAATGATTTGCATAGCTTCATGGTGAGCCCTTCTTTATTTGTATTTTCCCTCTTAAATAGGGTTGTGGCTCCTATTTTGCTCACCAACCCCCCTTCCTCAACCTGTAAGGGAAGAATGATTAATTTACTTGCTATTACTACTATATCTTTGCAAGATTGGCTTTTCTTCTTGCCTTCTTTTCATCCTAATTTTACTGATGATGTTGGATTAGATGTTGGTCTGCTTTTCCATATCTTGAAGGATTTTAATGATGGTTTTCTTTTGATCCCCATTTTGGGTCTATGTAATACTACTGTTACTGACTAGATTACCCTCTGTTGGGTGCAATATTTGGTTTGTTGTCTTGGTTGTTGGCTAAATGTATTATCGGGTTTTATGCCCAGTAAGCTACTTCTGGGGTTATTTCTTTGATTATTTTTGTTGTTGTTTGTGGTGGGTGACACTTATGGCTTATAATTCATCTGCATTTCATTTCATCTTGGTTCTATTCTGACTTGTGTAGTCCCTATTGTGTTTACGCCATTAACTTGGTGTTTGTTAATATCTGCAATGTTTATTCTGAATGGGTATCCTTTTTATGGGCTGTATTCCTGGGCTATTTTCCTGGCTTGTGAGTTTCATATGATTTGGGATGGTGTTATTTACATGCTAAATGATATGCTTAGCAGGATTTCAGCTAGCTTTCCAACCAATTGTCTATTATTTCTATCTTCTTCCTGGCCTTTTCTGCTGTTTACTTGTGGTGGGATTTCCCACTGGCTTAATTTTACTCTTAGATCTGGTATTAATATGGTGGATGTGGCCAAGATGGTTCATTTTTATATGGGTAGGGATTCTCATGCTATGGTGACTATAGTGGTGATACTTATCCCCATTCTGCTCTTTACTGTCTCCTTTTCTATAGTGTATATGGCTTTGTTTAGGTTTGCAAGTACTAATTCTCATAAGACTTTAAACAAATGGTTGCTATCTTCCCACAGGTTTGTAGGATATGGTGGCTGTGATGATTCCACTCTTTTTTGGTTTGGTAGTAGCTCTTGTGATGTAACCCTTCCGCTGAAGTTTAGATGCTCATATCTGCATCTGCCCCAATTTGGTGTAACTGAGCCTGAGGCTTCTCTCATACACTTTTCTATAATTTTTCTCAGTTTACGCTGCTTTTACCTTCCACTTTGTTTGTATTACTCTAAATGTTCTAATTTTTATCTTTCGACATATTTGCAGATGCATTTTTCTCTTTCTCTTGCAGGTCTTCTCCCTAGTGGCATGCATTCTCTCATCAGGATGAGCTTTGGCCCAGATCTATCCATTGGATTCTCTATCTTAATCATTTTGTATCTTTTGTTTTCATTTTCTCTTTTATTTTGCTTTTGGATGTACTTAGATAGGGGATTTACTCTCTAGGCTGATTTTAGCTCTTCGAGTAGTAATTTTGGAGTTTATCCCCTCTTAAAGAACTTGTAACCCTCTTTTTGTGGCAATAAAATTCCCCCCTATATGGGGTTTCACAAAAAAAAAAAATCCTAAACCCTCAAAACCATAAACCCTAAAGCCTAAACATTAAACCCTAACCCCTAAACCCTAGCCCTAAACCCTAAATCCTAAAACCCTAAACCCTAAACCCTAAACCTTAAACTCTAAAGTCTAAACCATAAATACCTAGAAACCTATACCAAAACTAAATAAAACCTAATAATAAAATTTAAAAAAATAAACCTAAACCTAAACCTAAATAAAATAAAATAAAATAAAATAAAAACCTAAACCTAAACCTAAAAATAAAATAAAACAAAAAATAAAAATAAACTAAAATAAAATAAATAAAAGCCTAAACAAAACTTCAAAAAAAATAAACCTAAGAATAAAAAACCTAATGAAAAATAAAATTAAACATAAAATAAAAATAAAATAAACCTAAAATAAACTAAAATAAAAACTAAATAAAAATCCCAACCCAAAAATAAATGCTAAAAATAAATAAAAAATAAAACCTAAACTCTAAACTAAAAATAAACCTAAACTTAAAATAAAAATAAAATAAATAAAATAAAATAAACCTATACTTACACTAAAATAAAATAAATGAAAATAAAAAAACCTAACCTTAATCCTAAAATGAAGTAAACCTAAACCTAAACTTAAACTAAATAAAATAAAATAAACTAATAATAAACCTAAACCTAAACTAAAAAATAAAACCTAAAATAAACGTAAAATAAAAAGCTAAAACCTGAACCTAAAAAAAAATAAAAACCTAAACCTACACCTAAAAATAAAATATAAAATGTAAACTGAAAAAATAAAAGAAAAATAAAACTAAATTAAAAAATAAATGTAACCCTAAAAAATAAACTAAAATAAAAAACCTAAACTAAAATAAATAAACCAAAAATAAATATACTAAATTATAAAAAATAAAAAATAAACCTAAATAAAAATAAATAAATAAAATAAACTCAAATAAATAAAAAATAAACTAAACAACTTTAAACCTATCGATTTACTTAATTTTAAATAAAAAATCTAAACCCTGAACCCTAAGCCCTAAACCTACAACCTTATAGGTGCTCATTTTTGATTTTGGTCGTCTCTTATCTCTTAGAAAACTTTGGGTGCTACTTGGTTGATGAAATTGAAAATAAGAAATGTTGAATCTAAATTTTTTCTCTGTTAAAAATAAACCATAAACCCTAAACTCTAAACAAAAATTTAAACCCTAAACCTTAAATCTTAAACCCTAAACCCCAAACCCTAAACACTAAACCCTAAACTAACCTTAAACCCTAAACCCTAAAAAGCTAAAAACCTAATCCTAAACTAAATAAAACCTAGAAAAATAAAAAACAAAAAAACCTAAACCAAAATGAAATTAAAAAATATAATAAAATTAAAACCTAAACTAAAACTTAAACCTAAACATAAATCTAAACCTAAACCTAAAAAAATAAAAGAAGAAAATAAAAACTAAACCAAAATAAAATAAATAAAATCCTAAATTAAACTAAAAAATTAATAACCTAAATAAAATAAAAACTAAACCTAAAATAAAATAATAATAATAATAATAACTAAATGAAAACCAAAACCTAAAAAATAAAACCTAAAAATAAATAATAAAATAAAAACTAAATATTAAATTAAAAAAAACCTAAATTAAAAATAAAATAGACAAAATAAAATAAACCTAAACATAAACTAAAATAAACTAAACTAAAATAAATAAAACCTGAACTTAAACTTAAAATAAACTAAACCTAAACCTAAACCTAAACTTAATAAAATAAACCTAAACCTAAATTCAAAAAAATAAAACCTAAAAACATAAACTTAAAAAAAATAAAAGAAAAGCCTAATCCTAAACCTAAAAATAAAAAATAAAACCTAAACCTAAAAAATAAAATAAGAATAAAATCAACTAAAAAATAAAACTAAACGTAAATAATAAACTATAAGAAAAAACCTAAACTAAAATAAATAAACCAAAAATAGAAAAATTAAACTAAATAAAAATTAAACCTATGTAAAAATAAAAAAAATAAAATAAACTCAAATAAATGAAAAATAAAAATAAATAAACTTAAACATATCGATTTACTTAATTTAAAAATAACTAAACCCTAAACCATCTAAACCTAAACAACCCAGACCTGACCCCCAAATTCTAAACCCTAAAACCCTAAATCCTAAACCCTAAACCCTAAACTAACCCAAAACCCAAAGAATGGGTAGAACCTTAACGGCAGGAACATCATCGTCAACTAGGCTTAGTGTAGATCTAGCAGTGGAGGCGAAGGTGGAGGCGAGGGTTATCATAGTGGTGGTGGGAATGCAGTGGTCTTGGTGGATATGGGCAGTGGTTATGGAGGCGGGTGGAGCGATGGAGGTTCTGAGCGTGGTGGTGGCATCGGAGAGATCGGATATGATGATGGATCCTGCTACAAGAGGTGGGGTGGTTACATGGGAGCTGGAGAAATTGAAGAAGCAGTAGATGCTACTTATGGAACTGTGTCTTTATAATAGAGATAATTCTACTTATCTAGGGTTTTTTATTTTCTCTATGGGGTCTCATTTTTTATGTATGTCATCGCTTGTGTCTTATAATACTTGGGGTGCTACTTGGTTGATGAAATTGAAAAGAAGAAATGTTGAATCTAAATTTTTTCTCTATTAAAAAAACTTTAAATCCTAAACTAAAACTTAAACCCTAAACCTAGAACCTAAACCCCAAACCCTACACCATACACCCTAAAAACCATAAACCCTAAACACTAAACCCTAAACCCTAAAACCCTAAACCCTAAACCCTAAAATCTTAAACACTAAACCCTAAACTCTAAAACTTATAAGGTTAAACCCTAAATCGTAAACCCAAAATCCTAAACCGTAAACTAACCCTAAACCCTAAACCCTAAACCCTAAACTAACCCTAAACCCTAAACCCTAAACTAACCCTAAATGATAAACACTAAACCTTGAATAAAGTTATTATTAGGAGTAGATCTAGAGAATGACCTAATCCTAACATAGTTATGGTAGATAAAGAAAATGTCTTCAGGAGACTATCCCTTTACCGTTAAAGATTTTAATACCCTAAACCCTAACCCTAAATCATATTATAATACCAAATATTATATTATAATGTAGCATGATATATTTGAGCATGTAGTGGTTTATTTTTGGATGTTATAAGATGTTTTGAAATGTTTTAGTATATTATGGTTTTGTGCCCTATAGTCTATGTTCATATAAATCATAAATATATTGATTTAATAAATGAGATGACAAAATTTGTTAAATTTGAAGGGGAATTAGGTTGTAGTACAAAAGGTGTGCTATGCCATTTGTAGTATAAAAAGTAAGATTTTATGTTCAAAATATATATTATATATTGTAGCATAGTATATCATCATATATCGTAATATATTGTTCTGCATATTTTAAATTCTTTTAGTATTTTGCAATCATGCAGTCAAGCCTACACTAGCATTGTTTATAAAACTGTTGACTTAGACTTTTTAAAATGGTGGAATTTGGCCAAATTCATAATAGGTAGAGCATGGCATCATAATATATTATTTCATTTTAAAATATGTTAGTGATACGTCTAAAATATATAGTTTTTTATTATTTAGACTAATTTTATGATTTTTTATCTTAAGCAATCCCTTGTGATGTGATATGCAATATAATATAATATAATATGTTATGGTGTAATATAATATAGGATGCCATAATATAGTGTAGCATCATGCATTATATCATACTATATGTATTACTACTTGTTTGTTATCATATTTTAGCTTATTATAGTATGATGCAGTAGAGTTTGCACTAGTATAATTCATAAAAATATTGATTTATAGGATGAGATGATGGGATTTGGCCAAATTTAAGGTAAGCTTTAGGGAACATCATTGGGTGTGTGGTATTGTTTGTCATTTAATCAAAAGAATGGAATTTTGTATCCAAAATAAATGTTCATTTTTCAACCAAATTTTATAATTTTTTTGCTTAAAGTGATTCATTTTAGGTGTAATGTAAGATAATATATTATATGAAAGCATATTAAAATATAATGTACATAACAATATAACTTCACATATATATGAATGCGGTGGGGTGTTACTAAATGTTATTGTACATTTTAGAATATTTCACTTTTGTTATAATACATTAGATCAAAACTAACAAAAATGTTAATTTGAAGGTTGAGATGGAAGAATTTGGCCAAATTCATGGCAGACACCAAGAAGCAACACAAAAATTATGCTATTTTTTACCTTTTCTAATAGAAAAATAATAATTTTACATCCAAAATGAACATTATTCATATTTTGAGAAAATGTTGTTATTTGTTTTGTTTAGGTGATTCTAATGAAGTGTAATGTCAGACAATATAATATATTATAGCAAATTATAATATAACATCATATATTATACTATAATATAGTGTGTTAATTTACACTATAATATGTTTAGCATGATATTGTATAGTTAGTTTGAGCTTGCACCATCACAAATCATAAAATATTGATTACAATGTTAAGATGATGTAACTAGAACAAATACATTGTTAGGCTTTTTCTTGAAGTATTAAAGGTGTGCATAAGAGAAGAAATAAGTTTTGATGAGAATTCCATGTTAAGGACATGGAGGGAGATCCTCTAGGAGATCACACATTCATTGGACATGACATGTGAGGGTTTTATGTTGAGGGCATAGAACAAAACAATCTGCTGGGGTTAATGTTTCAATTTGATTTGATTATATGACTTGTTTAGAGATGATCCGCTTGGGAAAAGAATCTATAATCCACCAGAGATTAAGATCAAATTAACTTTATTTTTTTTGTTTTAATTGATGTGGAGGAATATGTACTAGAGATATGGGATCGAGTCTGCTGGAGATTGGGTATATGAACCTTCCACTAGTGAAGAAGGTTCGGGCTATCCAATCGGGGTTGGGATTTAAGTTTGATTTCATAGACTTGTTTGGGGATGTATCCACTAGGAATTAGAGTTTGGTTGGATTTTTATGATTTAGACTCTATTGGGAGAGTTGGTTTAATTTGGCTCCACTGAAGAGGTTGGTTTTGAATTTGATTTGTTTGCTTAACTTATTTATTTATGATTTAAGGCTCCATTGGGGAGAAGGGTGTGATTTAACTCCATTGAGATAAATCAGATTGGGTTTAATTTAATCTGACTTAATGTATGGACCCTGTCGGTGTGCAATAGACCCACTGAGAAGGGGCTATATCAGCTTTGATGTACCTTAGGTTTATAAATCCAAAGGGATAGTCTACCGGCTACGGGGTAGAGCTAGTCAACCTGAGGGATTGCCTTTCGGTGTGCAAGAGCTATGCTAGGAAGAAGATGTAGTAGACTTACATCTTCTAAAGTGAGGAACACTCATTGGGGTGACTGTTGATGGGTGAACTTGAGTGAATGCCGTTGGGGACTTATGTCAACTCAAAAGTAATCAGGAAGAATTTTATCTTAATTTCATGTGATTTAATAAGGTTTGTTTGGTTTAGTTTGATTTAGAATTGAGAGCATATCCGTTGGGGATGTGAGGTCGTTCAAGTTTAATAGATTTAATTTATGGACCATGTCGGTATGTGATGGATCCACTGAGAAGGGGCTATATCGAACTAGTCATATCTCAAATTTACAAATCCAAAAGGATAGTCAACTAGCTGTGGGGTAGAGCTAGCCAACCTAAGTGTTGCCTTTCGGTGTGCAATGACTGTGCTAGGAAGAAGGCATAGCAGACTTACATCTTCTAAAATAGAGAACAATCGCTGGGGTGACCTATTGGTAGCACAACAAATCAAATCCGACTTAAGGGCGACTATAGAGTGAATGTCACTGGGGACTTATATCAACTCAAGAGTAGTCAGGTGATTCCAATATGGAGTTTTCCTAACACTGCCCAAAATATAGGTGGTCTGCTTGGGAAAAGGTATTGCTAGTGGTGTCCTCTTAATCCATTAGTGAATATATATTTTGTTTATAAGTTTGGGTGGACCTTGTTGGTGTACATGGGACCACAATGAGAAGGAGCTATGTCAGCTTTGACCTATCTCAGATTTACTAGATCAAGGGAGAATCTGCACATCCACAGGATAGATTCTCCAACCACAAATCTAGTTTCTATGATAGGGGAACTATCCAATTTGATAGTAACCCAGGTAATGTCTAAAATAAACCTAAACCTAAACCTAAACCTAAACCCTAAACCATAACCCTTACCAGTTTACTTAATTTAAAAACAAAAAAAACCATAAACCCTAAATCCTAAACCCTAAACCTACAACACTAAACTCTAAACCCAAAAAAAACTCTGAACCTTAAACCCTAAACACTAACCGTAAACCCTAAACCCTAAAAGCATAAACCCTAAAACCCTAAACCTTAAACCCTAAACACTAAACCCTAAACCCTAAACCTTAAATCTTAAACCCTAACCCTAAACCCTAAACCCTAAACCCTAAACCTAAACCTAAAGTAGCTACATAAATTGAAAAAATAAACCTAAACCATAAAACCTAATAAACCTAGACATAAACCTAAACCTTAAGAATGGAACCTTGATGGCAAGGGTATCACTGTTAACTAGGCTCAGTCTAGATCTGGCGATGGAGGCGAAGGTGGAAGCAATGGTTATCACAGTGGTGATGGGGGATCTAGAGGTGCTGGTGGATATGGAGGTTGCAGTCAGAGCAGTGGTGGTTATAGAGGTGGTAAGAGCGATGAAGGCTATAGTCGTGGCATTGGCAGAGGGAGAAATCGGGGATATGATGGTGGATCCCACTACTCGAGATGCCAAGGTGGTTCTGATGGGAACTAGAAAAACTGAAGAATGGCAGATCTGATATGCTGATTATGGAATTGTGTCTTCATTGTAGAGACGATTCTAGTTATCTAAGGTTTTTGATTTTCTCTATGCATGCTCATTTTTTATCTATGTTGTCCCTCGCGTCGTAGAAAACTTGGTGTGTTACTTAGTTGATGAAATCAAAAATAAGAAATGTTGAATCTAAATTTGTTCTCTGTTAAAAAAAAAACCAAAAGCCCTAAACCCTAAACCAAAATCCTAAACCCTAAACCTTAAACCCTAAAAATCCTAAATCCTAAACCCTAAACCTTAAACCCTAAAACCCTAAACCCTAAACACTAAAGGAACCCTAACTGACCCTAAACCCTAAACCCTAAACCCAAAAAAAACCCTAAACCCTAAAACTAAAAAAAACCTAAACTAAATAAAAAAATATAAAATTAAAATAAAAATAAAATAAAACAACCCAAACCTAAACCTAAACCAAAAATGAAAATCAAATAAAAATAAAACTAAACTAAAATAATATAAATAAAATCTAAACTAAATTACAAAATAAAACCCAAATAAAATAAACTAAACCTAAAATAAAATAAAGCTAAAATAAAATAAAATAAAATCTATATAAAATTTAAACCTAAAAAAAAAAATCCTAAAATAAATAAAATAAAAGACCCTAAACTAAAAAATCCTAAACCTAAAATAAAAATAAATAAACCTAAACCTAAACCTAAACTCAAATAAACTAAACTAAAATAAATAAAACCTAAACCTAAACCTAAAATAAACTTAAAATAAATGTAATCCTAAACTAAATAAAATGAAATAAACTAAAAATAAACCTAAACCAAAACTAAAAAAATAAAACCAATAAATAAACCTAAAATAAAAACCTAAAACATAAACATAATAAGATAAAATAAAAACCCAAACCTAAACCTAAAAATAAAAAAATAAAACTTAAACATAAAAAATAAAATAAAATAAAACTTAACTAAAAAATAATCCTAAACCTTAAAAATAAACTAAAATAAAAAACCTAAACTAAAATAAATAAACCTAAAATAAATAAGCTAAACTAAATAAAAATAAAAAAAAACAAACCTAAATAAAAAAATAAATTGAAATATATAAAAAATAAACTAAATAAACCTAAACCTACCAATTTACTTAACTTAAAAAATTAAAAGAAAAACCATAAACCCTAAATCCTATACCCTAAACACTAAACCCTAAACTGAAACCCTAAACCAACAACCCTAAACCCTAAACCCTAAAAAACATTACACCCCAAACCCTAAACCTTAACCTGAAACCCTAAACCCTAAAATCATAAACCCTATAAACCCTAAACCCTAAACCCTATATCCTAAACTCTAGCCATAAACCATAAACTGAAACCCCAAACCCTAAACCAAAACCTAAAGTAACAAAATAAAATAAAAAATAAATCTAAACCCTAAAACCTAATAAACCTAAACTTAAACCTACACCTTAAGAATGGGCAGAACCTTGAGGGTAGGATCGTCACTATCAACCAAGCTAAGTCTATTTCTGGCAGTTGACATGAAGGCGGAGGCGGCAGTTATCGCAGTGGTGGTGGGGGATCTAGAGGTGCTGGTGGATATTCAAGTGGTGGTCAGAGCAGTGGTGTTTATGGAGGCAGGTGGAGTGACGAAGGTTATAGCTGTGGTGGTGGCGAAGGGAGAGATCAGGGATATGATGTTGGATCCCGCTACTCGAGAGGTCGGGGTCATTCTGATGAAAACTAGAGAAACAGAAGAACAGACAATCTGATCTGCTGCTTATGCAACTATGTGTTTACAGTAGAGACAGTTCTAGTTATCTAGAGTTTTTTATTTGCTCTATGCATGCTCATTTTTTATTTATGTCGTTGCTTATGTCTTAGAAAACTTGGTGTGCTACTTGGTTGATGAAATAAAAAAGAAGAAATATTGAATCTGAATTTGTTCTCTACTAAAAAAACCCTATATGTTAAACTAAAACTTGAACCCTAGACCTAAAACCTAAACCCTAAACCCTAAACACTAAACTTAAAATCCTAATCCCTAAACTGTAAACCCAAAAATCTAATCTTTAAACCCAAAACACAAAATCCAAAATCATAAACCCCAAATCCTAAACCTTAAACCTTAAACCCTCAACTAACCCTTAACCATAAACCCTAATCCCTAAACCCTAAAAAGCTAAAAACTTAAACCTAAACTAAATAAAACCTAAAACTAAAATAAATATATAAAATTAAACTAAAATAAAATAAAATAATAAAATAAAATAAAAACTTAAACTAAAACCTAAACCTAAACCTAAACCTAAACCTTAAAAAAAATAAAATAAAAAATATAAAGTAAACTAAAATAAAATAAATAAAAACCAAAACTAAACTAAAAAAATTAAAAACCCATAACAACGACAACAACAACAACAACAACAACAACAAGCCTTTATCCCACTATGTGGGCTTGGCAACATGAATCCTTCGACTCCATTGTGTCTTATTATGTGTCAAATTCTCATTTAATTCAAGTATACTAAGGTCATTTTTTATACATCTAAACCATGTCATTTTAGGTCTACTTCTACCTTTCTTAACATAAAGAAAATCTAATGCATCTACTCTTCTAACCAGGTCATTGGATGGCCGATGCTTTATGTGGCCAAACCATCTAAGGCGACTCTCTCTAATCTTATCTACCACTGGAGCTACTCCAATTTTTCCTCGAACATACTCATTCAACATTTTATCTCTAAGAGTAAAGCCACTCATCCACGCATCTTCATCTGCATACTTAACTTATTCTCATGCTTCTCTTTTACTGGCCAACATTTTGCAAAATAAATTAATGCAGGTCTTACCACCATCTTATAAAATTTCCCCTTAAGTTTAGGTGATACTTTTCTATCACACAATAGACCAGATGCATTCCTCCACTTCAACTATCCAACTTGAATTCTACTAATAACATCTCCATCTATTTCACCATCATTTTGGATAATAGAGCCTAAATATCTGAATCACTCAATCTTTTTTGTGACTTATTCACTAATGTCAACACTCACTATAAAATTCTAACAACAAAATAAATAAACTCACAACAAAAAAACATAAGACTATCTCCCAAATTTCTCTTGGACTCCTCTCTATCTTAAGAAAAACAAGATACATCTAAATGCCTTTATAACAGATAGAATATTTAACTGAAGATATAGAAAATATTGTATATCCTCTCCTATATATGTATCTCCATAAACTCTTATATAACTCCATATAACTCTTTTCTAGAACCAAGCTCTTAAAACTTTTTTGTAATATGACTATTTTCTCTCTCTCCATCAAACCTTTTATAACCTAGCATTCATAATTTGAACATCTTGTCCTTCCTTTATTCTTAAATTTGGAATAAAAACTCTTTCTCCACTCACATCATTTTGGTCTTTAAAATAACATTAAAATATTTGTAGGCCCAAGTTCCTTGATCTCTAAACATTTCCACACTTCTATTGGAATATCATCAGGTCCTATTATTTTTCCACATTTCATTTTCTTTAAAGCTTCTCCAACTTCAGATTTACTAATACGATGTTAAAAACAAAATTTTTTTTTTGTTTAAGGTATTAAGGTTGCTAAAATCAATCATTTTTTCAGATCCTTCATTGAAAAGTTTATCAAAATACCTGATACACCTACTTTCAATATCCTTTTATAAGAAATGCACTTTATAATTTTCATCCTTAATACACCACAGTTGAGCTAGATCTTTACTTCTCCTATCTATTTGGTTAGCTAACATATACATACATCTTTCACCTTCTTTGGTATCTAATCTATTGTATAAATCATTAAAAGCTAAATTTTTTTTATCATATATTGCTTTCTTTGAATCTCTACATGCCATTTTATATTTTTTCCCAATTCTCTGAGTTTTTACATCTAAACTAAGTTTTATAACAACACTTCTTATTTTTTATCTTTTCTTGCACATTTTGACTCCACCACCAACTATTTATATTAAAAGAAGCTTTTCCTTTTAATTCTCCAAGCACATTTTTAGCAACTTGCTTAATTTCACTTACTACTTTTCCAACATAATATTAGCTTCTTTATGAACATCCTAAATTCTAAGCTCTTGTAGCTTGCTCTTAAAAATATTTTTACTAGTGATTTGTAAGTGCCCCCATCTAATCGTATGACAAAAAATTTGATTTATTTTTCATCTTCCAATCTTTCATCTTAAAATCTAACAGTAATAATTGATGTTGGGTATTTAAACTTTCACTTGGAATGACCTTACAATCCTTATAATCTTGACGATCTAATTTTCTTATCAAAAAATAATAAATCTATGTTTTACTATATCCATTTTTATAAGTAATAAATATGCTTATCTCTTTTCTTAAATAAAGTATTAGAAACTACAAAATCATAGGCTAAAGAAAAATCTAATATATTCCTACCTTCTTCATTAGGCACTCCAAATTCATAACCACCATGAATACTTTTAAAATCTTTTGCCACTCTACCAACATGCCAATTTAAATCTACTCCAATAGATACTTTTTCTTCAAGAGGTATCTTCTGTATTAATCCCTCTAATTCATTCCAAAATTTTTCTTTTGAGCCTACATCCAAACCTACTTGAGTAGCATAAACACTTATAACATTGATAATCTTAGTATCAACAATAATCTTTAAAGCTATAATTCTATCTCCACATCTATTAATATTTATAACATTTTCCTTCAAACTTTTATCTATAATCACACTTAGGTCATTTCTAATTGGACTTCTACCTGATTACCAAAGTTTAAAACCTAAACTATCAATCTCCTTGGCTTTCTACCTAACCCAATTAGTTTCTTAAACACATAAAATATTTTTCTTCCTATGAACCATAATATATATATTAATTCCATTAGTTTACTTATAAGAGTACCTATATTCCAAGATCCTGACCTAATTCTAGTTTCATGGACTAACTTCTTTGCCCACATCCATCCATAATTAGGGAAACCTTACTTATTTAACACTGCACCTGCGAGTCGATGCAGAAGCCCTTACACTTTTTTCACTATATTCAGGCCATACAACATGTCTCTTCTAGGGGATGTACTAGCATTAACACTATTTTAAAGGATTCATGTCATTATTAATTCGACAAGTTTTGCAAAAATAAAATTAAAACTAAACCTAAAATAAAATAAAAACTAAATAAAAACCTAAACTAAAAAAATAAACCTAAAATTAAAACCTAAAAATAAATAAAAAATAAAACCTAAACCCTAAACTAAACAAAACCTAAACCTAAAATAAAAATAAAATAAGCCTAAACCTAAACTAAAATAAATAAAACCTAAACCTAAACCTAAAATATACTAAACTTAAACTTAAACTTAGAAGATAAATATAATAAAATAAATTAATAAAAAACTTAAATATTAACTAAAAATAAAAACTAAAATAAATAAAAATTTAAAAACCTAAAAAAATAAATTAAAAACCTAAACAAAAAATACAAATTAAAACCTAAACCTAAAAAAACAAAATAAAAATAAAACTAAACTAAGATATAAACCTAAACCTAAACCTAAATCCTAAAAAATAAAAAACCTAAACCAAAATAAATAAACTACACTAAATAAAAATAAAAATAAACCTTTATAAAAATAAAATATAAAATAAACTTAAATAAATAAAAAATAAGCTAAATAAACCTAAACATACGAGTTTACTTAATTTGAAAAAAATAATAAATAAGAAAATAAACAAAAATCTTTAACCCTAAACCCTAAATCCTCAAACTAACCCTAAACCTTAAACCTTAAAACCATAAATCCTAAACCCTAAACCCTAACCCTTAAACCTTAAACCCTAAACCTTAAACCTAAAGGCCAAACCTACTAAACTAAACCTATGACCCTAACCCTAAAATCCTAAAAACCAAAACCTAAACTAAATAAAACCTAAAAATAAAGTAAATATAAAAAAAACCTAAACCTTAATAAAATTAAAAAATTAAATTAAATAAAAACATAAACTAAAACCTAAACCTAAATCAAATTGTAAAAAATAAAATAAAATAAAAAATATAAACAAATTAAAATAAAATAAATAAAAACCTAAACTAAACTAAAAAATAAAATAAACCTAAAAATTAAAAACCTAAGTAAAATAAAACAAAATGTAAATTAAAATAAAATAAAAATAAAATAAAATAAAACTAAATAAAACCTAAACCTAAAAAAAAATAAATAAAAATAAAAAAATAAATAAATAATACATAAACCCTAAACTAAAAAAAACTTAAACCTAAAAATAAAATAAAATAAACCTAAACCTAAACTAAAATAAACTAAACTAAAATAAATAAAACTTAAACCTAAACCTAAAATAAACTAAACCTCAACCCTAAACTAAATAAAATATAATAAACTAAAAATAAACCTATACCCAAACTAAAAAAATAAAACCTAAAATAAAAACCTAAAACATAAACCTAAAAAAATAAAATAAAAACTTAGACCTAAATCTAAAAATAAAAAATAAATCTTAAACCTAAAAAATAAAATAAAAATAAAACAAAAAGAAAAAAATAAGCATAAACG
The DNA here is from genome assembly GCA_021442155.1 of Cymbidium sinense. Classification (NCBI taxonomy): domain Eukaryota; kingdom Viridiplantae; phylum Streptophyta; class Magnoliopsida; order Asparagales; family Orchidaceae; genus Cymbidium; species Cymbidium sinense. Next base: position 322,756,973 of record CM038214.1, on the reverse strand, counting down.
TAATCCTAAACCTAAAAAAATAAATTAAAATAAAAACATAAACTAAAACAAATAAACCTAAAATAAATAAACTAAACTAAATAAAATTAACTAAATAAACCAAAACTTACCCGTTTACTTAATTTTAAAAAACCCTAAACCTTAAATCATAAACCATAAAACCTAAACCTAACCTTAAACCATAAACCCTAAATTAACCCTAAACTAACTATAAACCCTAAAAACCCTAAACCCTAAATCCAAAACCCTAAACCTAAGCAGAGCCTAACCCTCAAAACCCAAACCACAAAGCCTAAACCTAAACTCTAAACCCAAGCCACAACCCTAAACACAAACTCTAAAATCTAAACCACAGAACCTGACCCTAAACCACAAACCACAGAAAGCATAAACCTAAAACCCTAAAACTAAAACCTAAAACCTTAAACCCTGAAACCAAAGCCCTAAACCTAAACCTAAAGTAATTAAAAAAATTAAAAAATAAACTTAAATCGTAAAACCTAATAAACATAAACTCTAAGAATGGGCAGAACCATGATGGCAGAAACATCACTATCAACCAGGCTCAGTCTAGATCTGGCAGTGGAGGCGATGGTTATTGTAGTGGTGGTTGGGGATCTGTAGGTGCTGGTGGACATGGAGGTGGTGGTCAGAGCAGTGGTGGTTTTGGAGGAGAGAAGAGCGGCAGAGGTTACAACCGTGGTAGTCACGGAGGGATAGATCGGGGATATGATGGTGGATCCCGCTACCTGAGAGGTCAGGGTGGTTCTGATGGGAACTAGAGAAACAGAAGAATGGTTGATTTGATCTATAGCTTATGGAACTCTGTCTTTATAGTAGAGATGGTTCTAATTATCTAGGGTGTTTGATTTGTTCTATGCGTGCTCATTTTTTTACTATGTCGTAGCTTGTGTCTTAGAAAACTCGGTGTGTTGCTTGGTTGATGAAATCGAAAAGATGAAATGTTGAATCTAAATTTGTTCTCTATTAGAAAAAACAAAAACCCTTAACCCTAAACTAAAACATGAACCTTAGACCTACAACCTAAACCCTAAACCCTAAACCCTTAACCCTAAACCCTATAAACCCTAAACCCTAAACCCTAAACCCTAAATCCTAAACCCTAAAATCCTAAACCCTAAACCCTAAACCCTAAAATACTAATCCCTAAACCCTAAACCCTAAACTTAAAAAAACCTAAACCTAAAATAAACAAAATAAAATAAACCTAAACCTAAACTAAAATAAAATAAACTAATATAAATAAAACCTAAACCTAAACCTAAAATAAACTAATCCCAAACCCTAAACTAAATAAAATAAAATATACAAAAAGTAAACCTAAATCTAAATTAAAAAATAAAACCTAAAAATAAACCTAAACATGCACAAAAGAATAAATACTTAAACCTAAACTAAATAATAAATAAAATCTCTGAGCTGAAATAAAATAAACTAAACTAAAGATAAGCATAAACCTAAACCTAAACATAAAAGATAAAGATAAGATAAAAAACATAAACTAAGATAAATGACCTAAAGGTAAATAAAAGATAAAATAAAATTAAAATAAACATACCTCTGGTTTTTGTTTTTTTTTTAAAAAAAACCCTAAAAGACCCTGGACCCTACCCTAAACCTTAAACCTTTAAAGGCTCTAAATCCTAAATTAATGAGCCCTAAACCTAGGCCCTAGGCCATATCCCTAGGCCACCTACCAGGACCAAACTTTAAATCCTGGGCCACCACCCACCCAAAACCATAAACCACAAAGCTGATCCATAAACCCTAAACAAGCCCTAAACCCTCAAAACCCTAAACCATAATGCTGCCTAAACACTAAATCTAAACCCAAACCTAAACCACAATCCTAAAAAACCCTAAAACCCTAAACCATAAACTTTAAACCTTTAAAGCATAAACCCTAAAACCCTAAACCTGAACCTAAAGTAGCTACACAAATTAAAAAATAAACTTGAATCCTAAAACCTAATAAACCTAAACCCTAAGAATGAGTAGAACCTTGATGGTAGAAACATCACCGTCAACTAGGCTCAGTCTAGACGTAGTAGTAGAGGCGAAGGGTGAGGTGAAGATAGAGGCAACGATTATAATAGTGGTGGTTCGGGATCTGTAGGTGCTGGTGGATATGGAGGTGAGAGGAACAATGGAGGTTACAATCGTGGTGGTGGTGAAGGGAGAGATCGAGGATCTGATGGTGGATCCCGCTACTCAAGAGGCCAGGTGGTTCTAATGGAAACTAGAGAAATAGAAGAATAATCAATCCTATCTGCTACTTATGGAACTGTGTCATTACAGTAGAGATAGTTCAAGTTATCTTGGGTTTTTGATTTGCTTTATACGTGCTCATTTTTTTATCTATGTCGTCGCTTATGTCTTAGAAAACTTGGTGTGTTACTTGGTTGATGAAATCAAAAAGAAGAAATGTCGAATATGAATTTGTTATCTATTAAAAGAAAAACCAAAAATCCTTAATCCTAAATTAAAACATGAACCTTAGACCTACAACCTAAACCCTAAACCCTAAACTCCAAAAACCTTAAACTCTAAACCCTAAACTAAAATAAACCTAAACCTAAAATAAACAAAATATAATAAGCCTAAACCTAAACTAAAATAAACTAAACTATAATAAATAAATGCTAAACCTAAACCTAAAATAAACTAAACCTATATAAAATAAAATAAACTAAAAAAACCTAAACCTAAATTAAAAATAAAACTTAAAATAAACCAAAATAAAACCTCAAACCTAAACCTAAAAATAAAACCTAAATAAAATAAAAAAATAAAACTAAGCCTAAAATAAAATAGAAATAAAACTAAACTAAAAACAAGCCTAAACAACTGACCTAAACCTAAAAAAAAACTAAATTAAAAAACCTAAACTAAATTAAATAAACTAAACTAAATAAAAATAAAAATTAGACTTGAATAACAATAAAAAATAAAATAAATAAAAAATGAAAAAAATAAACAAAATAAACTTAAACCTGGGTTCATGATTTAAAAAAAACTAAACTAACCCTTAACCATAAAAAAAAATCCTAAATCCTAAACCTAAACCGTGAAACCTAACAGCAACCCTAAATCCTGGCCACCAGCCTAAACCCTAAACCTAAACCATAACCCTAAACTTAAACCTAAAACCTAAACCCTAACCTAAACCTGAGCCACTAGCCCCAAACTAAGCTAACCACAACCCTAACCCTAACCTAAACCACGGATCCTAAACCCTAAAAACTTAAAACCAAAAACTAAACTAAATAAAACTTAATAATAAAATAAATAAGAAAACTTAAAGCTAAATAAAATAAAATAAAAATTAAACTAAAACCTAAACCTAAACCTAAAAAAAAATGAAAAATAAAAAAATAAAAAATAAACTAAAATTAAATAAATAAAAACCTAAACTAAAAAAAAAATAAACCTATGAATAAATCCCTAAATAAAATATAAAATAAATGTAAAATAAAAATAAAAAAACCTAAAATAAAAAAAAATAAAAACTAAATAAAAATCTAATCCTTAAAAATAAACCAAAAAATAAATTAAAAATAAAACTTAATCCCTAAACTAAACAAAAACCTAAACCTAAAAGAAAAATAAATAAATAAATAAAATAAACCTAAACCTAAATTAAAATAAATAAAACTTAAACCTAAACTGAAAATAAACTAAACTTAATCCTAAACCTAAACTAAATAAAATAAAATAAACTAAAAATAAAACTAAACCTAAAGTAAGAAATAAAAGCTAAAAATAAACCTAAAATTAAATACCAAAACCTAAACTGAAAAAAATAAAAATAAAACACATAGACCTAAACCTAAAAATAAAAAATAAAACATAAACCTAAAAAATAAAATAAAAATAAACTCAACTAAAAAATAAACCTAAACCTAAACCTATATCTAAAAAATAAACTCAAAATAAAATATCTAAACTAAAATAAATAAACCTAAAATAAATAAACTAAACTAAATAAAGTTAAAAAATAAACCTAAAAAAATAAAATAAAATAAACTAAAATAAATAAAAATTAAACTAAATAAACCTAAACCTACCAGTTTACGTAACTTTAAAGAAAATTAACCCTAAACCTAAACCCTAACACTAACTCTAAACCTACAACCTTAAAACCTTAAACCCTAAACCCTAAACCCTAAACTCTAAACCCTAAAAACTCTAATCCCTAAACCTTAAACCCTAAACCCTAAACCCTAAACCCACAGCAAACCTGACCACAAACCCTATAAACCTGACCTAAACCCACAAAACCCTAAACCCTAAATAAAAAAACCTAAACCTAAAATAAACATAATAAAATAAGTCTAAACCTAAACTAAGATGGAGAAACTAAAATAAATAAAACCTAAAGAAAAGCTGAAAGACTATAAATAAAACAAAAGAAAATAAACATAAACCTAAATTAAAATAAACCTTAAATAATCCTAAAATAAAAACCTAAACCTAAGAAAGTAAAATCCTAAACCTAAACCAAAATAAAAATAAAGACTAAAGATAAAATGAAATAAAAAACATAAACTTAAACTGATCACAAAAAATAAACTAAAGATAAAAGAAAACTTAAACTAAAATAAATAAACTAAACTAAATAAAATATAAAATAATAATAAATATAATTAACAAAATAAAATAAAATAAACTAAATAAACCTGGGTTTGCTTGGTTTTCTTAAAGCCCTAAACCACAGGCCACAGATCCTGATCTGAGCCCTAGGCCCTAGGCCCAAACTACACTGGGACTGACCCTAGGCCTGGCCTTAAGCCTAAACCCTAGGCCACCAGGCCCAACCCTGAGCCACACACTACCCTGAGGCCTGACTGGTTGACCTGACCAGGCCCTGGGCCCTGAGCCACACAGGCAGAGCCCCCAATTGGCCTACCCTAAACCCTAGGCACTCCCTGGTTGTGAGCCTAGGCCATGAGCTCTCTTAATCTTTGAGCTGGTATGACCTAAAACTGAGCCAGGCCCCTGAGCCACCAAACACAAATCCCCAAAACTGAGCCTAAACATAAGGCCAAACTCTAAACCATTTTTAAACAAAAGCTAAACCTAAACTAAATAAAACTTAATAATAAAATAAATAAAAAATCATTAACCTAAATAAAAAGAATAAATTAAAACCTAAACCTAAACTAAAAAATAAAACAAAATAAAAAATTAAAAAAAACTAAAATATAATAAATAAAAACCTAAACTAAACAAATAAAACCTAACCAAAAAAAAAATAAAATAAAACCTAAAATAAACCTAAAATAAAAAATTAAAAATAAAAAATAAATAAACCAAAATAAAATAAAATAAACTAATAAAACCTAAACCCTAAACTAAAAAAAACCTAAATAAAAAATAAAATAAACAAAAATAAAAAACTTAAACCAAAACTAAAATAAACTAAACTAAAATAAAGAAAACTTAAACATAAAATTAAAATAAACTAAACCTAAACCTAAATAAAATAAAATAAAATAAACTAAAAATAAGCCTAAACCTAAACTAAAAAATAAAACCTAAAAGTTATCCTAAAAAAACCTAAACTTAAGAAAATAAAATAAAATCCTAAACCTAAACATAAAAATAAAAACTATAACCTAAACCTTAAAAATAAAATAAAAGTAAAACTCAACTAAAAAAAACCTAAACCTAAAAAATAAACTAAAATAAAAAACCTAAAATAAAATAAATTAACCTAAAATAAATAAACTAAATTAAAAAAATAAAAAATAATCCTAAATAAAAATAAAAATAAAATAAACCAAAATAAATAATAAAAGAACTAAATACACTAAATAAACCTAAACCTAAATGCTTACTTAATTTAAAAAAAAATCCCTAAATCCTAAACCCTAAACCCAAAAAATAACACTAAACCCTAAACCTTAAACATGCAACCCTAAAGCTACAACACTAAATGCTATGCCCTAAACCCTAAAAACCTAAACCCTAAAGCCTAACCTAGAAACCCTAAACCCTAAGCCCTAAAATCCTTAACCCTAAGCCCTAAACCCTAAACCCTAAAACCCTAAACCCTAACATCTAAACCCTAAGCCATAAAACCTACAACCCTAAACCCTATAACTTAAACCCTATAATAACCCTAAACTATAAGGATGGGTTAAACCTTGATGGCAAGAACATCACCGTCAGCTAGGCTTAGTCTAGATCTGGTGGTTGAGGCGATGCAGAGACGGCGATTATCATAGTGGTTGTGGAGGATCTGGGGGTGCTGGTGGATATGGAGGTGGTGGTCAGAGCAGTGGTGGTTATGGAGGTGGGAGGAGCAACGGAGGTTACAGCCATGGTGGTGGTGGAGGGAAAGATCGAGGGTATGATGGTGGATCCCGCTACTCGAGAGGTGGGGCTGGTTCTGATGGGAACTGGAGAAATTGAAGAACAGTCGATCTGATCTGCTGCTCATGGAACTTTATCTTTACAGTAGAGACAGTTCAACTTATCTAGGGCTTTTGATTTGTTCTATGGATGCTCATTTTTTATCTATGTCATCGCTTGTGTCTTAGAAAAATTGGGGTGCTACTTGGTCGATGAAATCGAAAAGAAGAAATGTGGAATATGAATATGTTCTCTTTTAAAAAAAACTTTAAATGATAAACCCTAAAGTAAAACTTAAATCCTAAACCTAAAACCTAAATCTTAAACCCCAAACCCTAAACCCTAAACTAACACTAAACCCTAAACCCTAACTAATAAAGTGCTAAAAACCTAAACCTAAACTAAACAAAACCTAAAAAATAAAATAAACCTACACCAAAATAAAATAAAAAAATTAAAATAAAATAATAACATAAACTAAAACCTAAACCTAAACCTAAACTTAAAAAGAAAATAAATTAAAAATAAAAAATAAAATAAAATAAATAGATACCTAAACTAAACTAAAAAATAAAAAACCTAAATTAAATAAAAACTAAACCTAAAATAAAATTAAAATAAACCTAAAATACAAAAATAAAAACCAAAACCTAATAAATAAACCCTAAAATAAGTAAAACATAAAACCTAAACCCTTAACACAAAAAAGAACCTAAACCAAAAATAAAAATAAAATAAGCAAAAAAAAAACTTAAACATAAAATAAAATAAACTAAACTAAAATTAAAAAAAAATGTAAACCTTATCCTAAAATAAACTAAACCTAAACCTAAACCTAAACAAAATAAAATAAAATAAAATAAACTAAAAATAAATGTAAACCTAAATTAAAAAATAAAACCTAAAAATAAACCTAAAATAAAATCCGAAAACCAAATCCTAAAATAATAAAATAAAAACCTTAACCTAAACCAAAAAATAACTGAAACCTAAACCTAAAAAATAAAATAATAAATAAAACTACACAAAAAATAAACCTAAGCCTAAAAAATAAACTAAAATAAAATACCTAAAATAAAATAAATAAACCTAAAATAAATAAACCAAACTAAATAAAAAAAAATAAACCTAAATAAAAATAAAATATAAAGTAAACTCAAATAAATAAAAAATAAACTAAATAAACCAAAATCTACCAGTTTACTTTTTTTTAAAAAAAGAACCCTAAACCCTAAACCCTAAACCTTAAAACTAATCGTAAATCCTAAACCTTAAAGCTACAACCCTAAATCCTAAACACTAAACCCTAAAACCCTAAAACCCTAAACCCTAAACCCTAAACTGTAAACCTTAATCCCTAAACCATACTCCCTAAACCCTAAACCCTAAAACCATTAACCCTAAACCCTAAATCCTGAAACCATAAACCCTAAACCCTAAACCCTAAAACCATAAATCCTAAACCCTAAAACCTGCAACCCTAAACCCTAAACCCTAAAACCTGTAACCCAAAACCCTAAAGCCCAAACACTAAATGCTAAACCATAAACCCTATACTAACCGTAAACCCTAAGAATGGGCAGAACCTTAATGGCAAGAACATCACTGTTAATTAGGCATAGTTTAGATCGGACAGTGCAAGTGAAGCCGAAGGTGGCAGTTATCACAATGGTGGTGGGGAATCTAGAGGTGCTGATGGATATGTAGGTGGTGAACATAGCAGTGGTGGTTATGGAGGCACGAGGTGGGATGGAGGTTACAATCGTGGTGGTGGTGGAGGGAGACATCAGGGATATGACGGAGGATCATGCTACTCAAGAGGCAGGGGTGGTTCCGATGGGACATGGAGAAATTAAAGAATCGCTGATCTGATCTACTATTTCTAGAACTATGTCTTTATAGTATAGATGGTTTTAGTTATCTAGTATTTTGTATTTGCTCTATGGGTGCTCATTTTTTATCTATGTCATCACTTGTGTCTTAAAAAACTTGGCGTGCTACTCGGTTGATTAAATTGAAAGAAATAAATGTTGAATTTGAATTTATTCTCTATAAAAAAACCTTAAACCATAAACCCTAAACCCTAAATCCTAAACAAATACTTAAACCATAAACTTAAAACCTAAACCCTAAACCCTAAATCCTATACCCTGAAGCCTAAACCCTAAAAAATCAAAAAAACCCTAAACTCTAAACCCTAAACCCTAAACCCTAAACCCTAAACCCTAAATCTTAAAAACCTAAACCTTAAACCTTAAACCCTAAATCGTAAACTCAAAAACCATAAACCCCAAACCCTAAAACCTACAATCTTAAACCCTAAACCGTAAACCCTAAACCCTAAACCTTAAACCCTAAAATAACCCTAAACCCTAAACCATAAACCCTAAACTAACCTAAAACCCTAACCCTAAACCCTAAACCCTAAACCTTGAATAAAGATATCATTATGAGTAGAACTGAAGAATGACCTAATCTTAATATAGTTCTGGTAAATGAGGAAAATGTCTTCAAGAGACTTTCCCTTGGCTATTAGAGATTTGAAAACCCTAAATCCTAACCCTAAATCATATTATATTACCATATATGATAGTATAATGTAGCATCATATATTTGAACATGTAATGATGTGTTTTTGGATGTTATAAGATGTTTTAAAATGTTTTAGTATATTATGGTATTGTGTCCTATAGTCTATATTAATATAAATCATAAAAATATTGATTTAATAAATCAAATTATGAAATTTGTCAAATTTGAAGTGGGAATTATGTTGTAGTACCAAAGGTGTGCTATGTTACTTGTAGTGTAAAAAGTAAGATTTTATGTTCAAAATAAATATTATGTGTTTTAACATAGTATAGCATCATATATCATAATATATTATTCTACACATTTTAAATTCTTTTAGTATTTTACAATCATGTAGATGAGCCTACACTAGAATTATTTATAAAAATGTTAATTTAGACTTTAAAATGGTGGAATTTAGCCAAATTCATAATAGGTAGAGCATGACATCATAATATATTATTTCAATTTAAAATATGTAAGTGATACGGCTAAAATATAAAGCTTTTTATTGTTTTGAGTAATTTTATGATTTTTTATCTTAAGAAATCTCTTCTGATGTGAAATGCAATATAGTATAATATAATATGTTATTGTGTATTATAATATAAGATTCCATAACATAGTATAGCATTATGCATTATAGCATGCTATTGTGTATTACTACTTGTTGTTTAGCATATTTTAGTTTATTACAGTAAGATGTAGAGTTTGTACTGGTATAATTCATAAAAATACTAATTTATAGGATGAGATGATGGGATTTGGTCAAATTTAAGGTAATCTTTAGTGAACATCATTGGTGGTGTGCTATGGTGTGTCATTTAATCAAAATAATGGAATTTTGCATCCAAAATAAATGTTTCTTTTTCAACCAAATTTTGTAAATTTTTTTGTTTAAAGTGGTTCATTTTAAGGTGTATTGTAAGATAATATATTATGTGAAAGCATATTAAAATTAAATGTACATAACAATATAACTTCACATATATATGAATGTGGTGGTATGTTACTAAATGTTATTGTACATTTTAGTTTGTTTTACTTTTGTTATAATACATTGGGTCAAAACTCACAAAAATGTTTTCATGGTTGAGATGGAAAAATTTAGCCAAATTCATGGCACACACCAAGAAGCAACACTAAAATTATGATATTTTGTATCATTTCTAACAGAAAAATAATAATTTTACATCCAAAATGAACATTATTCATATTTTGAGAAAATTTTATTATTTGTCGCTTTTAAGTGATTCTAATGAGGTGTAATGTTAAACAATATATTATATTATAGGAAATTATAACATAACATCATACTATAATATAATATAGTGTGTTAACTCACACTATAATATGTTTAGCATGATATTGTATAGTTAGTTTGAGCTTGCACCATCACAAATCATAAAATGTTGATTACGATGTTAAGATGATGCAATTTAAATGAATACATTATTAAGCTTTTGGTTGAAGTATTAAAGGTGTGCATAAGAGAAGAGATAAGATTTGATGAGAATTTCATGTCAAGGACATGGAGGGAGATCCTCCAATGGATCACACATGCATTGGACATGACATGTGAGGGGACTATATCAAGCAATAGATGAAGAAAATCTACCTGGGATAAGGTTTGAATTTGATTTGATTATATGATTTGTGGAAAGAAGATCTGCTGGTGATAAGAATCTATAATTCGTCGAGGATTAAGATCGAAATGACTTTAATTTATTTTGTTTTAATTGATGTGGAGGCATATCTGCTAGAGATATGGGCTCGAGTCCACTAGGGATGAGATACATGAACCTTCAACTAATGAAGTAGGTTTGGGCAATCCATTGTGCATTGGGATATGAGTTTGATTTCATAGATTTGTTTGGGGATGTATCCACTGAGAATAAGAGTTTGGTTGGATTTCTTTGATTTAGACTCTACTGGAGAGTTGTTTAAATTTTGCTCCACTAGAGAGGTTGGTTTTGAATTTGATTTGTTTGCTTTATTTGTTTATATATGATTTAGGGCTCCACTGGGGAGAAGGGTGTGATTTAACTCTACCAGGGAAAATTAGATTGGGTATAATTTAATCTGAGTTAATGTATGGACCATGTTGGTGTGCAATGGACCCACTAAGAACAGGCTATTTCAGCCTTGACCAACCTCAGGTTTACAAATACAAAGGGATAATCTACCAGCTATGGGGTAGAGCTAGCCAAACTAAGGGGTTGACTTTCGATGTGCAACGATTGTGCTAGGAAGAAGGTGTAGCAAACTTACATCTTCCAAAGCGAGAAACAACAACTGGGGTGGCCTGTTGGATGCACAAAAAATCAAACCTGACCCAGGGCGACTACTGAGTGAATGTCGCTAAGGGCTTTTATCAACTCAAAAGTAGCAGGATTACTTTTATCTTAATTTCATGTGATTTTATATGGTTTTTTGGTTTAGTTTGATTTCAAATTGAGGGCATATTCACTAGGGATGTGAGCTCAATCAAATTTGATAGATTTAATTTATGGACCAAGTCGATGTGTGATGGACCCATTAAGAAGGGGCTATCTCAAACTTATCATATCTCAGATTTATAAATCCAAAGGGATAGCCTACTGGCTGTGGGGTAGGGCTAGCTAACCTAAGGGGACCTTTCGGTGTGCAATGGCTGTGCCAAGAAGAAGGCGTAGCAGACATACATCTTATAAAGTAGGGAACAACCTCTAGGGTGACATGTTGGTAGCTCAACAAATCAAACTGACTTAGGGGTGACTACTGAGTGAATACCACTGGGGACTTATATGAACTTAAGAGTAGTCAGACGATTTGTATAGGAAGTTTTGCTAAAACTGCCCTAAAGATAGGATGCTTGCTTGGGAAAAGGTACCACTATGGGTGTCCTTCTAATCCATAAATTAATATATATTTTATTTATATGTTTACATGTACCTTATTAATGTGTGAGGGACCACACTGAGAAGGGGCTATGAAGGCCTTGACCTATCTTAGATTACTAGACCAAGGGAGAATCTGCACATCCATAGGATGGATTCTCTAACCACAGGGGTGATTACTATAAAAGGGGAACTATCCAATCCGAAAGTAACTCGGGTAGTGTCTAAATGGGGTCGCAAAGGATGTGATCCAAATATTGTGCCCATTGGGGAGGTGCTGCTAGGGGCATTATCCTAAGCCCTAGAAAAGAAAGCTTATAAATGTACAATGGATAACTCAAGGAGAAAGAATAGCAGACTTACATCTTTCATGAGTGGTGTATCCTAAGGTGCAAGAACCAACTAACCTAAGTTGTATCCATCAATATGAGTGGTGTATCCATCAGCATAGTGAAAACCAACCAACTTAAGGAGCCCGTCAGTGTGCAATGATCAATTTGGAAAGAAAGCATGTAGGCTTATAACTTTCCAAGTAGAACTGATCATCGAGATTGTCTGCATCGGTGGGATAGATGCAATCTAACCTAGAGTGACTACTAAGCGGGGAGCCCCGAGGAAGGACTAGACCCAAACTTGAAGCAATCTAGAGGGAAGGATCCACTAGGGGACTTATCCTAAACCTCAAATATACTCGACCCATTCAGTCCATGAAGGCTAATCGAAGAAGAAAGTCAGGTTTCATTAAGAGATCATCGCTCTTGGTGGTAGGGAAATAGCTAGGATCATCGCTCTTGCCCACTTCCTCCAGTCTCTTAGGCTCTGATAAATGAAAGTCAGGTTTCATTAAGAGATTCTTAAAGATTTTCCTAACTACCTCCCTCTTGAATGAATATGGTTTAATCAATCTATTGACAAGAGTAGGTGGAATGTAGATACCTGGTGATGGATATGAATACCGCTACTGGGTAGGCTACTGAGGTGGTGGAAATGGTCATTGTGGCAATTGTGATGGCCGAGGTGGTGGAAGAGGAGGTGGAAAACGAGGCTGCTGAGGTCGTAGTCTTCATCTTGAACTCACGGCGGCTACTTCCCTCTGAGTCCTGCTTCTTCTCTCAACTCCGGGCTTGGGCCTAGATGATTGGTCGGGAAAGGGCAACTATTTGGCATCCTCTTGTAGGCTTTCCGCCTTGTTGATTAATTTCTTGAATGTTTTGATGGTAAACCCTTAAGCATGAAAGAGATCGGGCCATGGATATTCTTGAGAAGATTCTCAATGCCATGCAGTTCAGATAGCTGTGGTTCACATTTCAACATCAGGTTGTGCCACTTGAGAATGTAATCAAAAAGGGACTCATTGAGTTTTTGTTTCTCTACAATGAGATCGCCTACAATCACCCTCTACTGAGCTCCAGCAAAGCACTTGATGAAGAGGTTCTCCAACTCAGTAAAGTGTTCATCGAACTGTTGGGAAAAAATGTGTACCAATCAAGTGTAACACCTGACAGACTGCTAACAAAAAGGCGAAAGAGCGGTGCGTTATTGCCAACGATGTTCCAACAACCGGCTCCAAAGTGTGCAATGTGTTACTGTGGGTTCCCACTGCCATCAAAGATCTCGAAGGATGGGGGCATAATACCCTAAATAAAATAAAAACTAAATAAAAACCTAAACCTAAAATAAAGAAAACAAAATGAACATAAACTTAAACTAAAAGAAACTAAACTAAATTAAATAAAACCTAAACCTTAAATAAATTAAACCTAAACCCTAAACAAAAAATAAAACTAAACCTAAACTAAAAAAAAACCTTAATAAAAACCTAAAATCTAAACCTAAAAAAATAAAATAAAAACCTAAACCTAAACTTAAAAATAAAAAATTAAGCCTAAACCTTAAAAATAAAATAAAAATAAAACTAAACTAAAAATAAACATAAACCTAAACCTAAACCTAAAAAATAAACTAAAATAAAAAAACCTAAATTAAAATAAAAAAAACTAAAAAAAACATAAATTGAAATAAATAAAACTAAAATAAATAAACTAAACTAAATAAAAATAAAAAATAAACCTAAATAAAAAAAAACTATAATAAATACAAAATGAACTAAATAAACTAAATAACCCTAAATAAATATATAAATTAAAATAAACTAAAATAAAAAATAAACTAAATAAACTGAACATGTTGATTTACTTAATTTTAAAAACAAAAAAAAAACCTAAACCAAATAAAACTTAAAACCATAAAATCCTAAGCACCACCTCTAACTAACCATGCCTGGGCCATGACTACCTAGACCTACCACTAAACCCTATCTTATGACCTACCTACCTACCAGGCCACTGACCACTCAACCTATCCTAATCCTGGGCCCTGATCCTAGATCCTAGGCCCTCCAAACCCTGAGCCTCTGACAACCCAGGCCCAGCCACTAACCTTCCTAAACCACCCAGGCCACCCACCTCTGCCTAAACTGGGCCCACCTAAACCCTCCACACCTACCCTCTCCCTAAATAAACCTAAAAACCCTAACCTAACCCACCTGTAAAAAAACATAAACCTAAAACCTAAAAATAAAAACTAAATAAACTAAACTTAAAAAATAAATAAAATAAAATAAAAATAAATAATAATAAATAATATAAAGCTAAACTAAAACTAAAAAATAAACTTAAAATAAAACCTAAATAATAAATATAATAAAATAAATAAAATAAAATAATAATATAAATAAAAACCTAAAAATAAACTTTAAAAATGAAACTTAAAAATAAAAAAATAAAACTCAAACCTTAAACTAAAAAAAAAAACTAAACCTAAATTAAAAATAAAATAAAATAAATAAAAAAAACCTAAACGTAAACTAAAATGAACTAAAGTAAAATAAATAAAACCTAAACCAAAACCCAAAATAAATTAAACTAAACCACAAATAAATAAAATAAACTTAAAAAACTAACTAAAGTAAAAACCTAAAATAAACCTAAAAAAAACCTAAAACTAAAACTAAAAAAATAAAATAAAAACCTAAACCTAAAAAATAAAAAATAAAGTAAAACCTAAAAGAAAATGAAAATAAATTAAACTAAAAATAAAAAGCTAAACCTAAAGAAAAAAAATAAACTAAAATAATTTAAACCTAGATAAATAAATAAAATAAATAAAATAAAATAAAATCTAAATCAAAATAAAAATGATAATAGAAAAAAAATAAACTAAGTAAACATAAACCTACTGGTTTACATATTTTAAAAACAAAATAAAAATAAAAAAACCCTAACCCTAAAACTAACCTTAGGCCTAAACCCAAACCTAAACAACCTAAAAAAACCCTAAACCCTAAACCATAAGTGACCATGCCACAAACCCGGAACCACCTGAAACACTACACCCTAAACCCTAAACCCTAAAACTAAACACTAAAATGCTAAATCCAAAACCCAAAACTCAAAACCATAAACCCTAAAACCATAAACACTAAAACCCAAAATCCCAAACCTTAAACATTTACTGAAAAAAAACTAAACTTATGAAACAAAAAAAATCTAAACCTAATTAAAATAAAACCTAAAAGACTTATTTATAAAATGATATCAAATAAAAAAATAAAATAAATTAAAATAAAATTAATAAAACCTAAACTAAACAAAATATATATATCTAAGAATTAAAACCTAAATAAAATAAAACTATACATAAAATAAAATAAATAAAATAAATAAAAACTAAACTAAAAAACTTAAAATAAATAAAAAATAAAACCCAAACCAAAACTAAAATTAAAAACTAAACCTAAAATAAAAATAAAATAATAAAATAAAATAAACTTAAACCTAAACTAAAATAAATAAAACCTAAACCTAAACCTAAAATAAAGAAAGCCTAAGCCACCATAAACTAAATAAAATAAAATAAGCTAAAAATACACCTAAACCTAAACTAAAAAATAAAACCTAAAAATAAACCTAAAATAAAAACCTAATACCTAAAACAAAAAAATAAAATAAAAACCTAAACCTAAACCTAAAAATAAAAAGTAAAACTACAGCCTAAATTATAAAATGAAAATAAAACTAAATTAAAAAATAAACCTAAACCTAAACCTAAATAAAAAATAAACTAAAATAAACAAACCTAAAATAAATGAACTAAACTAAATAAAAATAAAAATAAACCTAAATCAAAAATAAAAAATAAAATGAACTAAAATAAAAAAATAAATTAAATAAACCTAAACCTACCAGTTTACTTAATTTAAAATCAAATAACAAAATAAAAAAAATAAAAAATACCCTAACCCTAAAAAATAAACCTTAACGCCTAAACCCTAAGCTTTAAAAATCATAAACCTAAAACCCTAAACACTAAACTGTAAACCCTAAACCCTAAACACTAAACCCTAAAATCCTAAATCCTAAAACTCAAAACCCTAAGCCCTAAACCCTAAACCCCAAACTTTAAAACCTAAAAACCTACACTTAAACTAAATAAATAATAAAAATAAAATAAATAAATGATCCTAAACCTAAATAAAAATAAAGAAATAAAATGAAATGAAATCCTAAACCTAAACCAAAAAATAAAATAAAATAATAAATAAACAAAACAAAAATAAAATAAAGAAAAACATAAACTAAACTAAAAAATAAAATAAACTTAAGAATAAAAAACTTAAGAACAAAAAATAAAATAATCATAAAATAAAAATAGAATAAAATTAAAAAAAAATAAACAAAAAAATAAATAAAAAATTAAACTAAAAAATAAACATAAAAATAAATAAAAAATAATACCTAGGCCCTAAACTATAAAAAACTTAAACCTAAAATAAAAATAAAATAAACAAAATAAACTAAAATAAACTAAACTAAAATAAATAAAACCTAAACCTAAACCTAAACCTAAACTAAATAAAATAAAATAAACTAAAAGTAAACCTAAACCTAAACTAAAAATAAAACCTAAAAAATAAACCAAAATAAAAACTAAAACTTATACCTAAAAAAAAGATAAACCTAAACCTAAAAATAAAAATAAAACCTAAACCTAAAAATAAAATAAAATAAAAAAAAACTAAAAAATTAAACCTAAACTGAAACAAAAAAAAAAGACAAAAATGAAAAATTTAAACTAAAAAAAATAAACTTAAAATAGATAAACTAAACTAAATAAAATAAAGAATAAACATAAATAAAAGTCAAAATTAAAATAAAGAAATATAAATAAAAAATAAACTAAATAAACCTTAACCTATCGGTTTACTTAATTTTAAAAAAAATATAAACCTTAAATCCTACAACCCTAAACCTACAACCCTAAACCATAAACTCTAAACCCTAAACCATAAACCCTAAAAAACCCTAAATCCTAAATCCTAAATCTTAAACCCTAAACCCTAAAAGCATAAACCCAAAAACCCTAAACCCCAAACCATAAACCTAAACCTAAAGTAACCAAATAAATTTAAAAATAAACCTAAACTCTAAAACTTAATTAACCTAAACCCTAAGAATGGGTAGAACATTGACGGTAGGAACATCATTGTCAAACAGGCTCAATCTAGATCTCGCAATGGAGGCGATGGCGGACGCTGTGGTTATCGTAGTGGTTATGGGGGAACTAGGGGTGCTAGTGGATATGGAGGTGGTGGACAGAGTAGCAGTGGTTATAGAGTTGGGAGGAGCGACGGAGGTTACAGCCATGGTGGTGGCGGTGGGAGAGATCGAGGATATGATTATGGATCCTTTTACTCGAGAGGTCGAGGTTATTCTGGTGAGAATTAGAGAAACTAAAGAACAGTTGATCTAATTTGTTGCTTATGTAACTGTGTCTTTACAATAAAGACAGTTCTACTTATCTAGAGTCTTTGATTTGCTCCATGTGTGCTAATTCTTGATCTATGTCATCATTTGTGTCTTAAAAATCTTAGCGTGTTACATGGTTGATGAAATAAACAAAAATGAAATGTTGAATCTGAATTTATTCTCTGTTAAAAAAAACCAAAAAGCCTAAATCATAAACTAAACTTGGAACCCTAGACCTAAAACCTAAATCCTAACCCCTAAACACTAAACCCAAAATACCCCAAACCCTAAACCCTAAACCCAAAATACCCCAAACCCTAAACCCTAAAACATAAACACTAAGCCCTAAAATCTAAACCCAAAAACCTAAATCCTAAACCATAAACCCTAAACCCAAAACCTAAAACCCAAAACCCTACAACCCAAACCTTAAACCCTAAACCAAAAACCCTACACCCCAAACCTTAAACCCTAAACTAACCTTAAACCCTAAACCCTAAACCCTAAAAAGCTAAAAAGTTAAACCTAAACTAAATAAAACCTAAAAATAAAATAAATAAAAGAACCTAAACCAAATAATAATAATAAATGAAATAAAATAAAAACCTAAACTAAAACCTAAACCTAAACCTAAACCTAAACTTAAAAGGAAATAAAAATAAAAAATAAAAAATAAACTAAAATAAAATAAATAAAAACCTAAATTAAACTAAAAAATAAAATAAAATAAAAATTAAACCTAAAATAAAAATAAAAAGATCAAAAATAAAATAAAATAAAAACTAAATAAAAACCCAAACCTAAAAAATAAACCTAAAATAAATAAATACCTTCTAAACCTAAAATATCTAAACCTAAACCTAAACCTAAACCCTAAATAAAATAAAATAAACTAAAAATAAACCTAAACTAAACTAAAATAAAATTAAAAATAAACCTAAAATAAAACCTAAAACCTAAAAAAATAAAATAAAATGTAAAAAACCTAAAATAAAAAATAAAACCTAAAAAAAAATAAAATAAAATAAAACTCAATAAAAAATAATCCTAAACCTAAACCAACAAAAAATAAGATAAAAAAAAAACCTAAACTAAAATAAATAAACCTAAAATAAATAAACTAAACATAATAAAAATAAAAAATAAATAGAAATAAATATAAAAAATAAAATAAAATAAAATAAATAAAATAAACTAAATAAATATAAACTTATCAGTTTACTTAATTTTTTAAAAAAAACCCTAAACCTTATATCCTAAACCCTCCTAAAACTAACCCTAAACCTACAACCCTAAACCATAAAAGCTATATCCTAATTCCTAAAACCCTGGTGGCTAAGCCCACACCTAAAATACTAAATCACAAAACCTAAATCCTAAACTCAAACTCTAGCTAATCCCACCCTAAAATCATATAAACCATAAACCCAAGCCTAACTAACAACCCCAAACCTTAAACCCTAAACCTAAACCCTAAACTAACCCTAAACCTTAAATTAACCCTAAACCCTAACCCTAAACCCTAAATCCTAAACCTTAAATTTAGATATCATTAGGAGTATATCTAAAGAATGATGTAATCCTAACATAGTTATGGTAGATAAAGAAAATGTCTTCAACAAACTTTCCTTTGACTATTAGAGCTTTGAATACCCTAAACCATAACCCTAGATCATATTATAATACCATATATTATAGTATAATGTAGAATCACATATTTGAGCATGTAGTGATGTGTTTTTGGATGTTATAAGATGTTTTGAAATGTTTTAATATATTATGGTATTCTGCCTGATAGTCTATATTAATATAAACCATAAAAATATAGATTTAATAAATTAGATGATGAAATTTGTTAATTTTGAAGTGGGAATTAGGTGGTAGTACCAAAGGTGCACCACACTCTAAAAAAGATTTTATGTTCGAAATAAATATTAGTTTTTGTAGCATAATATAGCATCAGATATCATAATATCATATTATGGGAATTTTAAATTCTTTTAGTATTTACAATCATTCAACCAAGCCTACACTAGCATTATTTATAAAAATATTGATTTAGACATTAAAATGGTGGATTTTGGCCAAATTCATAATAGGTAGAGCATGGCATCATAATATATTATTTCAATTTAAAATATGTAAGTGATATGACTAAAATATATAGTATTTTATAATTTAGACTAATTTTATGATTTTTTATATTAAGCAATCCCTTGTGATATGATATGCATTATAATATAATACAATATGCTATAGTGTATTATAATATAGGATTCCATAACATAGTGTAGCATCACGCATTATAGAAAACTATTGTTTATTAGTACTTGTTATTTACCATATTTTAGTTTGTTATAGTATGATGTAGTAGAGTTTGTACTGGTATAATTCATAAAAATATTGATTTATAGGCTAATATGATGGGATTTGGCCAAATTTAAGGTATGCTTTAGGGAAAATCATTCGGGTGTGCAATGGTGTGTCATTTAATTAAAAGAATGGAAATTTGCATCCAAAATAAATGTTAATTTTTCAACCAAATTTTATAAATTATTTTTCTTAAAGTGATTCATTTTAAGGTGTAATGTAAGATAATATATTATATGAAAGCATATTAAAATATAATGTACATAATAATATAACTTCACATATATATGAATGTGGTGGTGGTGTTACTAAATGTTATTGTATATTTTAGTATGTTTTTACTTTTTTTATAATACATTGGGTCAAAACTCACAAAAATGTTAATCTGAAGGTTGAGGTGGAAAATTTTGGCCAAATTCAAGGCACACACCAAGAAGCAACACCAAAATTATACTATTTTGTACCATTTCTAATAGAAAAAAGATCAATTTTACATCCAAAATGAACATTATTCATATTTTGAGAAAATTTTATTATTTGTTCCTTTAAAGTGATTGTAATGAGGTGTAATGTTAGATAGTATATTATGTTATAGGAAATTATGATATAACATTATATATTATAATATAATATACTGTGTTAATTCACATTATAATATGTTTAGCATGATATTGTATAGTTAGTTTGAGCTTGCACCATCACAAATCATAAAATGTTGATTATAATGTTAAGATGATTTAATTTGAACAAATAAATTGTTAGGCTTTGGTTGAAGTATTAAAGGTGTGCATAAGAGAAGAAATAAGATTTGATGAGAATTCCATGTCAAGGACATGGAGAGAATTCCACTAGGGGATCACACATGCATTGGACATAACATGTGAGGGGTTTATGTTGAGGACATAGAAGAAGAAATTTTGTCTGGGATAAGGTGTGAATTTGATTTGATTACATGATTTGTCAGAAGAAGATCTGCCAAGGATAAGAATCTATAATCCACCAGGAATTAAGATCGAATCAACTTTAATTTGTTTTGTTTTAATTGATGTGGAGAAATATATGCTAGAGATATGAGATTGAGTCTGCTGGGGATCAGGTATATGAACCTTCCACTAGGGAAGCACGTTCAGGATATCCATTGGGGATTGGGATTTGAGTTTGATTTCATAAATAATTTGGGGATGTATCTACTAGGGATAAAAGTTTGGTTGGATTTCTTTGATTTAGACTCTACTAGGGGAGTTGGTTTAATTTGGCTCCACTAGGGAGGTTGGCTTTTAATTTGATTTGTTTGCTTGACTTGTTTATATATGATTTGGGGCTCTACTAAGGAGAAGGGTGCGATTTAACTCCATTGGGGAAAATAATATTGGGTTTAATTTCATCTAAGTTAATGTATGGACCTAGTAGGTGTACGATGGAACCACTAAGAAGGGGCTATATTAGCCTTGACCTACCTTAGGTTTACAAATCCAAAGGGATAGTCTACTAGCTACAGGGTAGAGCTAATCAACCTAAGGGGTTGCCTTTCGATGTACAACAACTATGCTAAGAAGAAGGCGTAGCAGAATTACATCTTTCAAAATGAGGAACAACCGCAGGGTGATCTGTTGGATGCACAATAAATCAAATTTGACCAAGGGTGACTACTGAGTGAATGCCACTGGAGACTTATGTCAACTCAAAAGTAGTTAAGATTAATTTTATATTAAATTCATATGATTTGATATGGTTTGTTTGGTTTAGTTTGATTTCAAATTGAGGGCATACCCTCTAAAGATGTGAGCTCAGTCAAATTTGATAGATTTAATTTATGGACCATGTCAGTGTGCTATAGACTCACTGAGAAGGGGCTATATCAAACTTGTCCTATGATAAATTAACAAATCCAAAGGGATAGTCTACTTGTTGTGCTATAGAGCTAGCTAACCTGAGGGGTTTTCTTTTGTTGTACAATGGTTGTGCTAGGAAAAAGTTGTATCAGACTTACATCTTCTAAAGTAGGAAACATTTACTGGGGTGACTTATTGGTAGCACAGCAAATCAAACTCGACTTAGGGGTGACTACTGAGTGAATGTCATTAGGGACTTATATCAACTCAAGAGTAGTCAAGTGATTCCTATAGGGAGTTTTGCTGACACTGTCCTAAAGATAGGATACCTGCTTTAGAAAAAGTATCGCTATGGCTGTCCTCTTAATCCACAAGTTAATGTATATTTTATTTATATGATTGAGTGGACTCTATTGGTGTGTGTGGGACCACCCTAAGAAGGGGTTATGTCAGCCTTGACCTATCTCAGATTTACTAAACCAAGGGAGAATCTGCACATCCATAGGATAGATTCTCCAATAACAGGGGTGGTTACTAGGAAAGGAAAACTGTCCAATCCAATAGTAACTCGGGTAGTGTCTAAATGGGGTCACAAAGGATGTGATCCAAATATAGTGCCAATAAGGGAGCTACGGTTAGGGTGTTATTCTGAGCCTTAGAAAAGAAAGTCTATAGGTGTACGGTGGCGAACTCAAAGAGAAAATATAGCAGACTTACATCTTCCATGAGTGGTGTATCTTAAAGTGCAAGAACCAACCAACCTAAGGTGTATCCATCAGCATAGTGAGAACCAATTAACCTAAGGTGTCTGTGGGTGTGCAACAATCAATTTCAAAAGAAAGCATCTAGGCTTACAACTTTCCAAGATGAACTGATCATCGGGGTAGTATGTCATCGATGGG
Organism: Cymbidium sinense; assembly: GCA_021442155.1. Classification (NCBI taxonomy): domain Eukaryota; kingdom Viridiplantae; phylum Streptophyta; class Magnoliopsida; order Asparagales; family Orchidaceae; genus Cymbidium; species Cymbidium sinense. The sequence goes on along the minus strand of CM038214.1, from coordinate 322,734,234 downwards.
ACAGATGCTATCTAACTTAGAGTGATTACTAATCGGGGAGCCCCAAGGAAGGACTTGACCCAGACTTGAAGCAATCAAGAGGGAAGGAGCCGCTCAGGGAATTATCCTAAACCTCAAATATACCGACCTCGCATGAAGGCCAATCCAAGAAAGAAAGGACTCACATCTTCTTAAATAAAGCCAACATGAGGTAGCTTATCAGCCACACAGTAAGGCCTACAAAACTAATAAGGTGCTCATCCATATGCAGTGGCTAAGTAAGTAAGGAAAGTATAGCAGACTTACATCATCCAAAGCAAGAAGACCACTAGGGTGACATACTAGCAGGGTAGAATGTCAGCCTGACCTAGTATTGTTGGAGGTGTTATCTCAAATAAGAGTAGCCCGAGACAAAAGATATGTGTTTATTTTATATGTTTATGTGTAGTTTGTATTTTTGTTGTGTCAATGAAGGATAGTACACTGCTCAGGTTCCTTACACGTACCCTAAACATATTATCATAGTGGATTCGCATACAATAATACTTTCAACATGGAAGAGATTGAATTCGAAATGGAATTTTCATTGATGATAATTATTTTGAAATATTATTCATAATATTTGTTTAAGTAGAGCCCATTAATTGGAAGAATTGGGTGCTCTCCCTTATGATTAATAAGCTGATAAGATCCTCCTTGGTAGGCCTTCTCTATGGCAAAAGGGTCTTCCCAAGTGGGTTCAAACTTGCCTCCCATCTTACAATGGGAAAGAATTGATCTCCTTAGAAATAAAATAAGCTCCCCTACTTATAAAGCCCTAGGGTGTGAAAACTTATTGTGAGCTTCAATCATTTTGTACTGAGGTTTTGGTTTGCCCATGTGATGTCTCTCCCCAGCTCCTTCATCAACTTGGCATTTTTCTTTATTGTGATCTTGCTACCCACATATATCTTTAGTGATGGGAGTTGGACTTCTAATGGTAGAATGACATAGAGCCCATACACTAAGGAGAAAGGAGTAGCCTGAGTTAGAGTTATTTATGTTATTTGGTATGCCCATAAGGCTTCAAATAACTGCTCATGCCACTATCACTTGTTATTGCCTAGTGTCTTCTTTATTATTTAGATGTGATTTTTATTGAAGGCTTCTGCTAAGATATTTTCCCTTGGGTAGTTGATGGTAGAATATCTCCAATTTATGTTGTGTCTCTGGGTAATGTTGTTGATCTCACTACTCTTGAATGAAGTACCATTATAAGATATAATTCCTCGAGCCACTTTAAACATATATACGATATAGTTCCTAAAAACCTGGAGCACATGCTAAGCTGTGACCTCTATAAACAAAATCACCTTCAACCATTTGGAAATGTAGTCAGTACTAGCTAAGATGAAACGATGACCCTTGGAAGAAGGAGGATCAATTAGACCAACTATGTTAATACCCCAATACTCGAATGGCCATGAGGCTAATGTAGGATGTAGAATGTTGGGTGGTTGGTGTAGGTCCACACCATGTATTTGATATTGGTGGCATCACCTAATCATATCCATGCAATGTTTAATCATTAATGGCCAGTAGTATCTAGTCTCTTGATCTTGGCTTTCATCTTCAGATCATATTGGTTGGCTCCAGATAATCCTGAGAGAACCTCAGTCATGATCTTGGGCTTCGTGCTTGTCTAAACAATGTAACCACATATGATTGAAAGACCATTGGTACAAGATGTCATCCATAAGAGTATAAAAAGTGCTCTCTGCTTCATTTGATGGGAATATGACTTCTCTTGAGGTAGTTTTCCTTTATTTAGCTAATCCATGAATGGTTGCCTCCAATCTAACTTCTCATCCTTCTTGATAATGGCAACCTCCCCTTTAAGAGAGTAATTTTTGATGAGTTCAATATCAATAAGAAATAAGATTTGTCTATTTTGGACCTTCATTGATATGGACTTATCCTCCAAACATGTCAACTCCTTGGTAAGCTTGGCTAAAGCTTATGCTACAACATTGTCTCCTTAAGGAATCTTCTAAATGGTAATCTCTGGGATTTGGGCTAATAACTCCATGGTGTACTTGTGGTAGTGATGGAGCTTGGGCATTATAACCTTATAGGACCCAGTGATCTTGTTTATAACTAGCTGAGAGTCCCCAAATATGTTGATGTTCTGGATTCTTAGAGTAATGGCTAACTCCAGACTGGCAATCTGAGCCTCATATTCGGCTTCATTGTTGGTGTAAGAATTGGACAGATGATATGATAATCTTATCACATATTGGTCAGGAGTTAATAGAACTATTCCTAACCATGCCTTTCATGGAATAGTAGATTGAATTCTTCTCCTCTTTGAGAGGAAGCCCACCATCAAAGTACATCTCCGAGCGATGAGTGCTAGTATCCCCTAAGTTCATGATTTGTTTATTGGGAAGATCATCATTAAGCTAAAATTTAATAGAAAGTGGGTGTGCTGTTAAGAAATTCGCTAGTGCTTATCCTTTCACCACACGGAGGGGTATGAAGGTAATGTCAAACTGGGAGAAGATCATGAACCATCATGCCAACCATATGAATAACATCGCCTGTGTTATAAGATATTGTAGTGGATTAATCCTGGAGATGATGTTCACCTTATAAAGAAGCATGTAGTGTTGTAGCTTTTGGGATGCAAAGATTAAAACTAGGCAATGCTTCTCAATGGGTGGATAATTAGCCTAAGCAGAGATTAGACATCCGCTGAGGTAGTATAGTTCTTTTTCCTTCCCTTCATTGTTAATTTGGGCCAATAAAACACCAAAAGAGTCATCTAATGCAGCAGTATAAAGTATGGTCAGCTTGCCTAGGATAGGGGCTATTAGAACCTGCGGTGTCATCAGGTAATGCTTGATGTCTTCGAAGGCATGCTCACACTCATCATCCCACGTGAACTTGACATCTTTTTTGACAAGTGCTAAGAATGGCTGACATCTTTTTAATAAGTTAGATATAAAGCGTCTTAGTTATGCCAACCACCCTTGGAATGATTTCAGTTGAGTTAATCTTTTAGGGGGTGGCATTTCTAATATCGCCTAGATCATCTCCGGATGATTTTGATTCCTTGGTGTCGGACAACAAACCCAAAGAATTATCCTGAAGCTACTCTGAATGCACACTTTAGTGGGTTCATTTTGAGGTTAAATTATCTTAAATATTCAAAAAATACTCTAAAGTCAAAGAGATGGTCTTCCTTTCTCTACTTTTGACCATAAGATCATTGACATAGCACTTAACTTGATGACGAATGAGTTTATCAAACATTTGAGTCATAGCTCACTGGTATATAGCACCGGGATTTTTAAGGTTGAAAGGCATGACCTTATAGCAAAAGATTCTGATCGAGCTTCTAAAAGCAGTGTTTCTTTCATCTTCAGGGACCATCTTTATTTGGTTATATCAAGATGAGCCATCCATGAAATAGAAGACTGTATGAGATGAGGCAATGTTCTCCATTAGCTCAATATTGGTAGTGGAAATTCATCTTTTGGACATGCCTTATTTAATTCCCTAAAATTAATGCATATGTGAATTTGGCCATTATTTTCTTAATTGGGATTACATTGGCTAACTAGGTAGGGTATTTTTCTTCTCGGATGAAAGTTTCTTGATTTCAGAAATGACCTGTTATTCTATGTCTAATCGCATGTGTCAAGGAGCTTTCTTGATAGGGTTAATTGTAGGTTGTATTAATAGTTTATGGACTACTACATTAAGTAGCCAATCCAAGCATCTCTTCATAACTCCATGCAAAGCTGTCCTTAAACTCATTCAATAGCCTAACTAAGTCATTGGTTTTAATTTCATTCAACAAAGAACTGATATATGTGGATCTTCTTTAGTTCCTAAGTTAATTTCCTTAAACTCACCGATGGTTGACTTGATCTCTTCTTTGAACTCTAGCGGTGCATTTTTGACTTTAAAATCATTTAGATCATCTAATATTTCTAAGCATAGCTCCTCATTTGAGTTAATGTGATTTGAAAAGAACCTATCAAATTCTAAATGATTGGTGATGACTAAGCATCAATCATCATTATCGACTGGACCCACAATATCAAATCCTAGTCCCAGTCTTGATTGAGAGCTTTTGCATTTGTTCTTCCATATTCTTTTGAAGTAGTCTGACTTGTGCTTTGACCAAGTGCGTGGGATTAACCCTTTCGTTGCTAAATTATGAACACAAGGAAAGTACCAATCAAAAGGTAATTCTACTAAATATTTATATCAATTATCCTTAAGTTCTACATCAACTTCTTGACTTGAGGATGATGCTCCCAGAAAGAATCTCTGAGTCATCAAACTTGTGGATGATTCAGGGGCTTTCTTAACTACCAAACCCTCAGCTTTTTGAGAGAAAAGTGGGGTTTGACCTAAGGTTCCCAACTGATTCCTAACTATTTCACAAATAGACTTAGATACACTTATGCTTTGCTTTACAGCCCAGTCTTCATCGCTATCTGGCTCAAGTGTCACCTCAAAGAAAATCTACTGCTGAGAAGAGCTTGCTAGTGTGCTAAACATATAAGACTCATCTTATGAACTAGATTTCAAGTCTATATGGATAGCTGGTATACTCATTTATAACTAGGACATATCTTCTATTGGGTGGCCAATAATGAGGTTTTCCACCCTTGGGACTGCCTTTAAACTAGCTTGTTCCTCTGCTTGGTGGAGGTCAGGTCATCCTACCCATATATTCGAATGGAGTAATGAACTGTGGGTGGAATCTAATGTCAGCCACCACTTCCCCCTCCAAGTTTATTTCCACTCTCTTTTATTTTCTTGTTCATTTTTTCTTTTCTTTTCTTTTCTTTTTCTTTTTCTTTTTTTTTTTTAAAACTTTGGACAATTTCACGAGAATAGACTTGTTGATTTTGAGAGAGGTAGTAAGTCACATCCTCATATATGTTGACCTTGTGAAATGTAAATGGCTTGAGATCTCCTTTGACATAGTAGATGATCCCGCCTCTCCCAAACTTTATACATTGATGTAGAGAGGATGGAATTATGTTGTTCTCATGTATCCATGGTCTCCCAAGCAAAGCATTGAAAGTTGTATATAAGTCTATAATGTGAAACTTTGCTTTGGTCATCCAATCATCTATCTCTAAGGGCAACACTATAGAGCCTAAGGCCTGTTGACCTCACTTTTGGAGAGAAGATTCAATCTTCCCATCATAAACTTTGGAGTCTTCTAGGCACTAAGACTTCCCTAGTCATAAGACACTTCTAACAATTAGGTAAACACTTAATGTAAGCCTAAAGACTTATAAGTGTTAACCATAGGATTAGGTTATGCCTTAGGGATTAGAATAATCCACTTGCCCTACCACCCAAATCCAATCCATGTTCACATTCTCAAACTAAACCTCAAGTTCAATTCGAACATCAAATTCAAATTAAAATCCAAATCCAAATTCAAATTCCAAAACCAAATGATTGATGCCCATGATCAAATCCAAACTTGAAACCCTTCCTAGGCCATATGACCTATCCCATGGACTTAGCCAAATCTTAATCCAAATCAATCCAAAATCAATTTATTTTATCATAATAAATTCATATCTTCAATCATCTTCCTAAATGTAAATAAAATCTACATTCAAATGATCAAAACTAAATCCAACTAAATCAAATTAAATCAAAACCCTTCCTAAGACATATGACCTATCCCATGGACTTAGACAAATCTTAATCCAAATCAAGTAAAACTCAATTGGTTTTCTCACAAATCAATCATATTTTCAATCATCTTCATAAATTTAAATGAAATATACATTTAAATCATCAAAACTAAATCAAACCAAATTAAAATCCAAACCTAAGCCACATGACCCAACTCCATGGACTTAGCCAAATTCCTTCATTCCAAAACCTAGATTCAATTGATTATCTCATGAATCAATCATAACTTCAATCAAATTTACAAATATAAATGAAATCTATAATCATTAAGCCAAACCAAAATCAACCTACGTAAAACCCAACTTAACCCTTTTGACTTGAAATGTTCAAATGAACCAAAACCCATTTGAACCAAGTTAATTGATTGAATTAATATATCAATCCCAAATCCATATATAAACTCAACTAAATCATACTCAACCCAAAATCAAGCCAACTAAACCCAATTGGTCCACTTGACCCAAAGTGTCCAATTTGTCCTATTTGAGCTAAGTTCTAATTCTACCCAAATTGGATTGAACCAAGCCCATCAAAATGTCCCATCATGATTATTGATCACCCTAGGTTGATTAATTATCACAAATTGGGTCAAATCAAGTCAACTTGTTCATTTGACCAAGTCAACCCCTTAACCCACATGAACCCGAACTAGCCAAATTGCAACCTAAGCCAAATCCCTTGAAACTAATGATTCATACCAAATCAAAATCAATATTTGAATATGACTTGACCTTCAATTGAGTCAAACCAAACTCAATTGGCCCTCTTGACCCAAGTTGAGCCAAATTGATCTAAAAGTCCAAATTGGGTCAACTCAAAATATAAACCAAATTGATTGTAACTAATGGCTTAAGTTCATTCCAAATTGATTGTTGAACTTGACCAAAGCCTTGATTGGACCTAATTGAACCCAATTGACCTACTTAGCCCAAATTGACCTAAAGGTCCATGTTGGCCTAAATCAAAACCAAATCCAAATTAATTGAAACCAAAGCCTACAATCATCTTCAATTGGTCAACTAAACTTAAACCAACACCCAACCCAAGCCAATTTTTCTAATTTGGTCAAATTGGTCAATAACCCATTTGACCCAAATGAATTCACATGAGCCAAAATGAAATCTAAGCTAAACTAAACTAAACGAATTAAACCAAAACATCCCAAATGATCATATGAACTTGACCCAACCCTTGATTTGACCCAATTTGACCAATTGGTCAACTTGATTGAACCTAACTCAATTTGACTTAAATGAGTCAAGTTAAGCCAAACCTAACCAACTCCAATTAACTTGAAATCTAGGCTAACCCACTTTTGGATAATTTCAAATCTACCCAAATCAAATTCAACGCTAAATGATCATTCAACCCTTGGGTCAAGAGCATCACATGAGACAAATCAAGCATGTAAGTGGTCATTTCCATTCCTTGGCCAGTTACTCTCCTGGTCCACCTAAGTCACGCCAACCTAAAGGGGTGGTTGAGTCAGCCATGACCCATGGGAGGTGAAATCACCTCACCCTCCCAATTGGAGCATTTGAAACTCATAGGACACTCAGGGATCCTCCTCGGCTGCCACCCCCACACCTTCAACCAACCAAGCCGAGCCAACTCACCTCCTCCCTGCAACCCACTACTCCCTGAGATGGCTGGATTGCCATTAGAAGCCAAACATAATCCCACTGTCCGATCAAGATGAAAGGGGGGTATACACCCGCTCATTTCCACTCAAACACACACAAAAATAATTCTTCAAGGCCCTAGCTACCGAAGATGAGCCGCTAGAGCCATTCTCTAAGCTCCCAAGCTCATTCCTTGATAGAAAAATTCCATTCCCACCCATCCCGAAATAGAACACTCCCATTTTCGACATAACTTCCCCATTTCTCCATCAAACTCAAATTAACTTTGCACGCACCTTCCCTTGGTCTCATCGAGCAAGAACAAATCATCTCCCAAGATTCACGAGCACCGGAGGTGGTACTTCGATCAAAGCTGAGCTCCAAATAGTCAATTTGTGGTCTTTCGAGTGAACGTCGAGCAATTGATCCAATTATCGCTCAACATGCTTCATCTCCAATAGATTAAGCTTTGTTAATTGTTCGAGCCACCGATCTTGAGCTCCGATGAGGTATGCTTCCAAAACTGATCCTTTGGGAAAATGGGTTGGAGGTTTTTGAAGAAAACTTGCATCTCATGTGATCTTGATCATTGGATCCCCTTCGATCAATGTTGTGAAGGGGTGAGATACTTTTGGAGTGATTGGCCCAATCAATCAAGAATGGCGGATGGACTACATTCTCCCTCCTATAATAATGTTATTATTGCCCATTTCAATGAACGAAATGGACAGTTGTGATTAAATCTGCTAGATCGATCTAATTTAATCCAATTAAGCTATGGGATTAATCGTAGTTGTTCGATCTTATATCGGACAGCGGACGAGAAAGTGCATCTGCCACTGCCCCATAAGTGCTGAGTAAGATAAGTTTTAAGTAGCTAATCCCGTAGCACCATGTGGAAAGCAGGCCATGTCAACGTGTCACGTGGCGCCAATAGGATTAGGCTTTAATTAGGCTTAATTAATCATTTTTAATGGCTAAAACCTCTAAAAAGCATAAAAATTCTTAGAGAAATAAAAAATGCAAATAAATAGTTAGTTAAAATAAAAATTAACTAAACTAAAATAAAATAAATAAATAAACCTAAGATACTTAGTTTAGTTAATTTTTTTTAAAAAAACCCTAAACCTTAAATCCTAAACCCTAAACCCTAAATCTTAAACCCTAAAACTAACTTTAAACCTACAACACTAAACCTACAACCAAAAATCAAAAACCCTAAACCATAAACCCTAAACCCTGCACCCTAAACCCTAAACCCTAAACCTTAACCATAGCCCTAAACCCTAAACCCTAAACACTAAAAGCATAAACCCTAAAACCCTAAACCCTAAAACCTAAACCCTAAACCTAAAACCTAAACCCTAAAAACCCTAAACCCTAAACCCTAAACCCTAAACCCTAAACACTAAACTTTGAAACCCTAAACCCTAAAACCTTAACCATAAACCCTAAACCATAAACCCAAAACACTAAACCCTAAACCCTATAAAGCAAAAATAAAAAAAACCAAAACTTAAATAAATAAAACCTAAAAAAACCTAAATTAAAATTAAATAAACTAAATAAAATAAAATAAAAACATAAACTACAACCTAAACCTAAACCTAAACCTAAACCTGAAAAGAAAATAAAATAAAAAATAAAAACTAAACTAAAATAAAAGAAATAAAAACCTAAAATAAAATAAAATAAAATAAAAAGAAATAAAAACCTTAACCAAAAAAATAAATCAAAACATAAAACCTAAAAATAAATAAAAAATAAAACCTAAACCCTAAACTAAAAAAAATTTAAAACTATAATAAAAATTAAATAAACCTAAACCTAAACTAAAATAAACTAAACTAAAATAATTAAAACTAAAACCTAAACCTAAACCAAAATGTAAACTAAATAAAATAAAATAAACTAAAAATAAAACTAAACCTAAATTAAAAAATAAAACCTAAAAGTAATCCTAAAATAAAAACCTAAAACCTAAACCTAGAAAAATAAAATAAAAACTAAACCTAAACCTAAAAAAAAAAAAAAAACCTGAACCTAAAAAATAAAAAAATAAATAAAACTAAACTAAAAAATATACTAAAATAAAACTAAACTAAAAAATAATTTAATCTAAACCTAAACTAAACCTAAACCTAAATGTAAAACTAAGAAATATACTAAAATAAAAAACCTAAGCTAAAATAAGTAAACCTAAAATAAATAAACTAAACTAAATACAAATAAAATTAAGAAATAAATGAAACTAAAAAAATAAACTAAATAAACTTAAACCTACCATTTTACTTAATTATAAAAAAAATGTAAAATATAAAAAACCCTAGCCCTAAACCCTAAAATAAACCCTAAAGCCTAAACCCTAAACCTACAACCCTAAACCCTAAACCCTTAAACTCTAAACACTATACCTTATACCCAAAAACTTAAACCGTAAACCCTAAAACCTAAACTGTAAACCGTAAACCCTAAAACCTAAACCTGAAATCTTAATCACTTAATATTGAAAACATAAGCCTAAGAAACCTAAAAATAAAATAAATATATAAAACCTAAACCTAAGTAAATAAATAAAAAAATGTAAACTAAAACCTAAACCTAAACCCAAATGTAAAAATAAGACAAAATAAAAACTAAAATCTAAAATAAAATAAAATAAATAAAAACCTAAATTAAACTAAGAAATAAAATAAACCTAAAAATAAAAAAACATAAATAAAATAAAAACTAAATGTAAAATAAAAAAAAAAAAACCTAAAATAGAATAAAATAAAAACTAAATAAAAACCTAAACCTAAAAAACAAACCTAAAATAAATAAAAATTAAAACCTAAACTCTAAACTAAAAAAAATGTAAACCTAATATAAATAAAATAAAATAAACCTAAACCTAAACTAAAATAAATAAAACCTAAACCTAAACCTAAAATAAACTAAACCTAAACCCAAAATTAAATAAAATAAATTAAAATAAAAATAAACCTAAACCTAAACAAAAATATAACCAAGAAACAAACTTAAAATAAAAACCTAAAACCTAAATGTAAAAGAAAAAAATAGAAACCTAAACCTAAACCAAAAAATAAAAAATAAAACCAAACTACCTAAACCTAAAAAACAAACCTAAAAATAAATAAAAATTAAAACCTAAACTCTAAACTTAAAAAATGTAAACCTAATATAAACATAATAAAATAAACCTAAACCTAAACTAAAATAAATAAAACCTAAACCTAAACCTAAAATAAACTAAACCTAAACCCAAAACTAAATAAAATGAATTAGAATAAAAATAAACCTAAACCTAAACAAAAATATAACCAAGAAACAAACTTAAAATAAAAACCTGAAACCTAAACCTAAAAGAACAAAATAGAAACCTAAACCAAAAAATAAAAAATAAAACCAAGCTAAAAAATAAACATAAACCTAAACCTAAACCTAAAAACTAAACTAAACTAAATATAAATAAAAAATAAACCTAACGAAAAATAAAAAAAATAAAATAAAATAAAATAAACTAAAATAAATAAAAAATAAACTAAATAAACCTAAACACGGTTTATTATGTTTTTTCAAAAAAATGCCATAAACCCTAATCCTTAAATCCAAACCCTAAACCCTAAACCCTAAAACTAACCCTAAACCTACAACCCTAAACCCTAAACCTAAACCTTAAACCCTAAACACTAAAAACCTTAAACCCTAAACCCTAGACAATAAACACTAAATCTAAATTAAACCTAAACCTTAAACCCTCAAACCTAAACCCTAAATCCTAAACCCTAAACCCTAAACCATAAACCATAAACTAACCCTAAACCTTAAACCCTGAAAAGAAAAAACTAAACATAAACTAAATGAAACCTAAAAAGAAATTAAATTAAAAATCCTAAACTAAAATAAAAATAATAATAAAATAAAAACATAAACTACAACCTAAGCCAAAACCTAAAAAGAAAATAAAATAAAAAAAATAAAAACTAACCTAAAAGAAAATAAATAAAAACCTAAACTAAACCAAAGAATAGAAAACCTAAATAAAATAATACGAAATACTAAAATACAAATAAAATAAACCTAAAATAAAATAAAATAAAAATTAAATAAAAACCTTAACCTAAATAATAAACCAAAAAATAAAACCTAAAAATAAATAAAAAATAAAACCTAAACTTTAATGTAAAAAAAAACTTAAACCTAAAATAAAAATAAAATAAACCTAAACTAAAATAAATATAACCTAAACCTAAACCTAAAATAAACTAAGCCTAAACCAAAACTTAAAATAAACTAAAATAATTTGAGCCTAAACTAAAATAAAACCTAAAATAAACCTAAAATAAAACCTAAAACTTAAAAAAAAAAAATAAAGAGACAATAAAACTAAGCGTAAAATGAAATAAAACCTAATCCTTAAAAATAAATTAAAAATAAAATTAAAACAAAACTAAAAAAATAAACTAAACTAAAACCACAATAAATAAAAAAAAAAAAAAAAAAGAAAATTAAATAAAATAAACCTAAAAAACCTAAATTAAAATTAAATAAATAAAGAAAATAAAATAAAACATAAACTACAACCTAAACCTAAAACACCTAAACTAAAGAAAATAAAGTAAAAATAAAAACTAAACTAAAATGAAATAAATAAAAACCTAAACTAAATTAAAATATAAAAACCCTAAATAAAATAAAAATGAAACCTAAAATAAAAATAAAGTAAAAAAGAAATAAAAACCTTAGCGTAAAAAATAAATCAAAACATAAAACCTAAAAATAAATAAAAAATTAAAACCTAAACCCTAAACTAAAAAAAAAACTTAAAACTAAAATAAAAATAAAATAAACCTAAACCTAAACTAAAATAAACAAAACTAAAATAAATAAAACTGAAACCTAAACCTAAAATAAACTAAACCTAAACCAAAATATAAACTAAATAAAATAAAATAAACTAAAAATAAAATTAAACCTAAACTAAAAAATAAAACCTAAAACCTAAACCTAAAAAAATAAAATAAACTAAACTGACCTAAAATACAAAATAAACCTCAACCTAAAAAAAATAAAAAAAATAAAATAAACTAAAAATATGCTAAAATAAAACTAAACTAAAAAAAACTAAAATAAACTAAAATAATTTAAACTAAACCAAAACTAAACCTAAACTAAATGTAAACTAAAATATACTAAAATAAAACTAAGCTAAAATAAGTAAACCTAAGATAAATAAATTAAAACTAAATACAAATAAAAAAAAAAATGATTAAACTAAAAAAAAAAATAAACTTAAACCTATTTTTTGCTTAATTATAAAAATTTAAAATATAAAACCCTAACCCTAAACCACAAAACAAACAAAGCCTAAATCTGAAACACTAAACCTAAAACCCTTGAAACCCTGAATCACTATCTTATCAAACATAAACCATAAACCCTAAAACCTAAGCCTGATCAGAACCCTAAACTAAACACGATCTTAATCCTAAATCTAAAAACATAAGCTAAGAGCCTAAAATAAAATAAATATATAAAACATAAACCTAAGTAAATAAATAAATAAAATTTAAACTAAAGCCTAAACCTAAACCTAATCCCAAATGTAAAAATAAAACAAAATAAAAACTAAAATCTAAACTAAAATAAAATAAATAAAAACCTAAACTAAACTAAGAAATAAAATAAACCTAAAAATAAAAAAAGAAAAATAAAATAAAAACTAAATGTAAATTAAAAATAAAAGAAACCTAAAATAAAATAAAATAAAAACTAAAAATAAATTAAAATAAAAACCTAAACACTAAACTAAAAAAAATATAAACCTAATATAAACAAAATAAAATAAACCTAAACCTAAACTAAATAAAACCTATACCTAAACCTAAAATAAACTAAACTAAACCCAAAACTAAAATAAAATAAATTAAAATAAAATAAACCTAAACTTAAAAAAAAAAAAATAAAACCAAGATAAACTTAAAATAAAACCTTAAACCTAAACCTAAAAGACTAAAATAGAAACCAAAACCTAAACTAAAAAATAAAAAATAAAACCAAACTAAAAAATAAACATACACCTAAACCTAAACCTAAAAACTAAACTAAACTAAATATAAATAAAAAATAAACCTAAATAAAAATAATAAAATAAAATAAACTAAGATAAATAATAAATAAACTGAATAAACCTAAACACGATTTATTATATTTTAAAAAAAATTCCCTAAACCCTAAACCTTAAATCCAAAACCTAAACCCTAAACCCTAAAACTAACCATAAACCTATAACCCTAAACCCTAAACCCAACTAAACCTAAACAAACCCTACCCAAAACCTTAAACCCTGTAGACAATAAACACTAAACACTGATAACCTAAACCCTAAACCCTAAACTCTCAAACCTAAACCCTAAACCCTAAACCCTAAACCCTAAATTATAAATTAAACCTAAACCTTAAACCCTAAAACAAAAAAGCCTAAACATAAATTAAATAAAACCTAAAAATAAATTAAATTAAAAATCCTAAACTAAAATAAAATAAAAAATAAAATAAAATAAAAACATAAACTATAACCTAAGCCAAAACCTAAAAAGAAAATAAAATAAAAAATAAAGACTAACTTAAAATAAAATAAATAAAATCCTAAACTAAACTAATGAATAAATAACCTAAATAAAATAATACGAAAACCTAAAATAAAAATAAAATAAACCTAAAATAAAATAAAATAAAAAATAAATAAAAACCTTAACCTAAATAATAAACTAAAAAATAAAACCTAAAAATAAATAAAAAATAAAACCTAAACTTTTAAGTTAAAATAAACTTAAACCTAAAATAAAAATAAAATAAACCTAAACATAAACTAAAATAAATAAAACCTAAACCTAAACCTAAAATAAACTAAGCCTAAACCAAAACCTAAACTAAATAAAATAAAATAAACTAAAAATAGACTGAAACCTAAACTAAAAAATAAAACCTAAATTAAACCTAAAATAAAACATAAAACCTGAACCTAAAAAAATAAAATAAAGACCTAAACCTAAACATAAAAATAGAAAATAAAACCTAAACCTAAAAAATAAATTAAAAATAAAATTAAGCTAAACTAAAAAGTAAACCTAAACCTAAACCTAAACCAAAGAGATACACCAAAATAAAAAACCTAAACTAAAATAAATAAACCTAAAATAAATAAAGTAAACTAAATATAAATAAAAATAAACCTTAATAAAAATAAAAAATAAAATAAACTAAATGAACTTAAACCAATTATTTTATTAAATTTTAAATAAATAAAAAATAAAAAAATAAAAACCCTAACCCAAAACTCTAAACTGTAAAACTAATCCTAAACCTACAACCCTAAACCCCAAACCCTAAACCCTAAACCCTAAACCCTAAATCCTAAACCCTAAAATACTAAAAACATAAACCTAAACCTAAATAAAGTAAAATAAAATAAAATAAAACATAAACTAAAGCCTAAACATAAACCTAAACCTAAACTTAAACCTAAAAATAAATCAAAATAAAAACTAAAAATTAAACTAAAATAAAATAAATAAAAACATAAACTAAACTAAAAAAGAAAATAAACCTAAAAATAGAAAACGTAAATAAAATCAAAACTAAATGTAAAATAAAAATATAATAAACCTAAAATAAAATAAAATAAAAACTAAATAAAACCTAAACCCAAAAAATAAACCAAAAAATAGAACTTAAAAATAAATAAAAAATAAAGCCTAAAACCTAAAGTTAAAAAAATGTAAACCTAAAATAAACTAAATAAAATAAACCAAAACCTAAACTAAAATAAACTAAACTAAAAAAAGTAAAACCTAAACCTAGACCTAAAATAAACTAAACCTAAACCCTAAACTAAATAAAATATAATAAACTAAAAATAAACCAAAATCTAAACAAAATATAAAACATAAAAAATAATGTAAAATAAAAACCTAAAACCTAAAGCTAAAAAAATAAAATAGAAGCTTAAACCTAAACTTAGAAATAAAAATAAAACTAAGCTAAAAAAATAAACATAACCTAAACCTAAACCTAAAAAATAAACTAAAATAAAAAACATAAACTAAAATAAATAAACCAAACTAAATAAAATTTAAAATATAAACCTAAATAATAATAAAAAATCAAATAAACTAAATAAAATAAAATAAACTAAATAAACCTAAACATGCCATTTTATTAAAAAAAAAAAGGAGGACCCTGAGCCTAAACCCTACCCTATACCACAAACCTCCTAGCCCTAAACCATGAGCCACACTAAACCACCTAAATCATGGCTAACAAAACTCTGGTTGCTGTCCTAAACACTGGACCACTGACCCTAAGCCTAAACCTGACCTAACCCCAAATCTCAACCTTACTGAGCCTAAACCTAAACTGAGCCCTGATTCCTCCTAAAACCCTAAAACCCAGGCCCTAAATGCTTTGTGCCCTAAATCCTACTAACCCTGGGTTGTCCCTGACCCTAAGCCCTAGGCCACACTGGGCCTAAGGCCACTACCCTCCCTAAACTAAGCTAAACCCTAAACCCTAAAAGCCCAAGATCTAAAATAAATAAATAAGAAAAATAATAAAACCTAAATAAATAAAATAAAAACCTAAACTAAAACCTAAACCTAAAAATAAAATAAAATAAAAATAAAAAAAAACTAAATTAAAAAAATAAAACATAAACTAAACTAAATAAAATAAAATAAAACTAAGAATAAAAGACCTAAAAATAATAAAAGCTAACATAAAATAAAAATAAAATTAACCTGAAATTAAATAAAATAAAACATAAATAAAAACCTAAACCTATAAAATAAACCTAAAAAAATACTTAATGCTAAACTAAAAAGAAAAACCTAAACCTAATATAAAAATAAAATAAACAAAATAAAACAAACCAAAACCTAAACTAAAATAAACAAAATGAAAATAAATAAAACCTAAACCTAAACCTAAAATAAATTGAACCTAAACTAAATAAAATAAAAAAAACAAAAAAACCTAAACCTAAACTAAAAACTAAAACCTAAAAATAAACCTAAAATAAAAACCTAAAACCTACACCTAAAAAAAAATTAAAACTAAACCTAAACCTAAATATTAAAAATAAAACCTAAAGATAAAAAATAAAATAAAAATAAAATTCAACTAAAAAATAAACCTAAACAAAAACCTAAACCTAAAAAAAGCTAAAATTAAAAAACCTAAACTAAAATTAATAATCCTAAAATAATTAAACTAAAGTGAATAAAATAGAAAAATAAACCTAAAGAAAAATAAATAATAAAATAAACTAAAATAAATAAAAAATAAACTAAATAAACTTAAACCTACCGGTTTACTTAATTTTTTTTTAAATTCGATACTCTAAACCCTACAACTAACCCTAAACCCTAATCCCAAAACTTACAACACTAAACCTACAACCCTAAACCCTAAACCCGAAACCCTAAACCCTTAACCCTAAACTCAAAACCCTAAAAGCATAAACCCTTAAACCCTAAACCCTAAACCTTAACTCTAAATCGTAAACCCTAAACCTTAAACCCTAAACCTAAACCTAAAGTAACTAAATAACTTAAAAAGTAAGTCTAAACCCTAAGAATGCGCAGAACCTTAATAGTAGAAACATCGCCATCAACTAGGCATAGTCTAGATCTGGAGGTGGAGGCAAAGGTGTCCGTGGCAGTAATCGTAATGGTGGTGGGGGATCTAGAGGTGCTGGTGGATAAGGAGGTGGTGGTCAGATCTAGGTGGTTATGGAGGTAGAAGGAGTGATGAATGTTAGAATCGTGGTGGTGTTGGAGGAAGAGATCGGGGATATGATGGTGGATCCCACTACTTGAGAGGCCAGGGTGATTCTGATGGGAACTGGAGAAATTAAAGAACAACCAATCCGATTTACTGCTTATGGAACTGTGTCTTTATAGTAGAGATGATTTTAGTAATCTAAGGTTTTTTATTTTCTCTACACGTGCTCATTTTTTATTTATGTTGTCTCTTGTGCATTAGAGAACTTGGTTGATGAAATTGAAAAGAAGAAATGTTGAATTTGAATTTATTCTTTGTTAAAAAAAACCCTAAACCCTAAACTAAAATCTGAACCCTAAACATAAAACGTAGACCTTAAACCGTAAACCCTAAATCCTAAAAATAAAAAAATCAAAAAAATCAAAAAAACCTAACCCTAAACCCTAAACTTGCAACCCTAAACCCTAAACCCTAATAATAAACTAATAAAACACTAAACTATACTAACTAAAATTAAAACTAATAAATAAGAAACTAATAATAAACAAAAACTAATTATAAACTAAAACTAAAACTAATAAAATTGACTAAAAAAACTAACTAAATAATAACTAAAAAATTAATAAACTAATAATAACAAAAAGTAACTAAACTAATAAACAAACTAATAACTAAATTAAACATAAATAAAAAGCCCAACTAATAAATGAACTAAAAATAAACTAAACTAATAAACAAATGAATACTAAACTAAATCTAATTTAATAACTAAAACTAAACTAATAAACAAACTAAACTACATCTTAATAAATAACTAACTAATAAACCTAAACCCTATACATAACTAACCTAATAAATAATAACTAATAATAAAACTAAACAAATAACTAAATTAATAATAATAACTAAAACTATCTAATACTAAACTAATAAACTAAAACTAATAAACTAACTAAATAACTAAAAAATGGCTAATAAAATAACTAACTAATAACTAAACTAATAACTAAATTAACTAATAAATTAATAAACTAAACTATAAATAAACTAAATAATAATAACTAAAACTAATAATAAACTAAAAACCTAATAAACTAAACCTAAATAACTAATAACAACACTAAACTAATAAACTAATAATAAATTAAACTAAATAAACTAATAACTAAACTAATAATACTAATAATAAACTAAATAAATACTGGACTAAATAAATAAATAACCAATAATAATAATAATAAAACTAATAAAAACTAAACTAATAAACTAATAACTAATAACAAAAATTAAACTAAACTAAAACACTAAATAATAAAAAACCTAATAACTTAAAAAGTAACTAAACTAAACTAATAATAATAAATAAAAATAATAAAATAAAACTAAACTAAACTAAACACTACACTAGCTAAACTATTAAATAATAATAAATTAAATAAATACTAACAAATAAAACTAATAATAACTAATTAATAATATTAAACTAATAATAACTAAACTAACTAAATAAATAACTAATAACTAAACTAACTACAGCTAATAAACTAATAATAATAATAACTAAAACTAATAATAATAATGATAATAATAATAATAATAATAAAACTAAATAAACTAAACACTAAACCCTTAAACCCAAATTAATAAAACTAATAATAATAAAACTAATAATAACAAGCTAAACTAAATTAAAATAACTAATAACTAAACTAATAAAACTAATAATAATAACTAAATAATAACTAAAAAAACTAATAAACTAATAATAAAACTAAACTAAAACTAACTAATAATTAACTAATAAAACTAATAAATAAATAAATAATAATAATAACTAATAAAACTAAAACCTAATAATAACTAATAGAAAATTTAAACTAATAATAAACTAAATAAAACTAATAAAACTGATACTAATAATAAAAAACTAGTAACTTAAAACTAATAACTTATAAACTAATAAACTAATAAAGAACTAATTAATAAAACTAAACTAATTAATAAATAAATTTAAACCCTAATAAATAATAAACACTAAAACTAAACTAATAAACTAATAATAATAACTAATAATAAATAACTAAATAACTAACTAAAACTAAACCCTAAACTTAAACTGATCAACCATAAAACAAATTAATAAGTAAACATAATAATAACTAAACCTAATAAACTAATTAATAACTAATAATACACTAATAATAAAACACCTAACTAAAAAAATTAATAATAACTAACTAATAATAAATTAATAAACTAATAACTAAATAAAGCAAAATAACTAAATAACTAAGCAAAATAACTAAACGAATAAACCTAATAAATAAACTAAAAACAATAATAATAAAACTAACTAACAATAACTAAACTAATAATAATAATAATAATAAAATTAATAACTAACTAATTAAACTAATAAACTAATAATAAAAAAAAACTAATAATAAACTAATTAATAAAAAACTAAATAACTAAACCGTAAACCCTAACTAAATAAATAAATTAAATAATAATAAAATAATTAATAATAAACTTTAACTAATAATAATAATATACTAAAAAAACTAATCTAAAACAAAACTAATAATAAACCAACTAACTAATTTAATAATAATGATAATAATAATAAATAATAAATAACTAATAATAACTAATAAAAAACTAAACCATAAACTAAACTAAAAATCTAATAATAATAAACTAATAAACCTTGACCCATAACTAAACTAATAAAATTAATAAACTAAACTAATAAACTAATAAATAAACTAATAAAACTAAAATAAAAAAACTAAACCACTAACTAGAACTAACTAAAACCTAAATAGTGATAAAACCATAACTAAAATTAATAACTAACTAAACTAAATAAATAACTAACTAACTAACTAATAAACTTATAAACTAATAAACAAACTAACTAAAAAAACTAACTAATAAAACTAAACTAATTAATAAATAAATGTAAACTCTAATGAATAAAAAACACTAAAACTAAACTAATAAACTAATAATAATAACTAATAAAATTAACTAATAATAAATAACTAAATAACTAACTAAAACTAAACCCTAAAACTAAACTAATAAACCATAACAACTAATAAATAAACATAATAATAACTAAACCAAATAAACTAATATAATAATAATAATAATAAAACACCTAACTAAAAAAAGTTAATAATAACTTACTAATAATAAACTAATAAACTAATAACTAAATAAAATAAAGCTAGCTAAATAACTAAACTAAATAACTAAACTAATAAAAAAATAAAGTAATAATAATAATAATTAACTAATAGCTAAATTAATAAACTAATAATAATAATAATAATAATAATAATTAATAACTAACTAATTAAACTAATAAACTAATAATAATAAAAATAATAATAAACTAAGTAATAAATAACTAAATAACTAAACCCTGAACCCTAACTAAATAAATAAACTAAATAATAATAACAATAAAACTAATAATTATAAACTAAAAAAACTAATAATAAAGCAACTAACTAAATTAATAATAATAATAATAATAACTAATAAATAACTAATAATAACTAATAAAAAACTAAACCATAAACTAAACTAAAAAACTAATAATAATAAACTAATAAACCTAAACCCATAATTAAACTAATGAAACTAATAAACTAATAAATAAACTAACAAAACTAAACTACTAAAACTAAAACACTAATTAAAACTAAGTAAAACCTAAATAATAATAAAACTATAAGCTAATAATAATAACTAACTAAACTAAATAAATAACTTACTACCAAATTAATAACTAATAAATAAACTAAAATAAACTAAACCATAATAAACAAACAAACTGAATAAACTAACTAAATAAACTAATAAACTAAACCTAAAATGCCCCACCACTAATAACCTAAAATAATAATAACTAAAACTAATACTAATAAAACTAAACTCATAACTAACTAAACTAAACTAAATAAACTAAACATAAAACTAATAATAAACTAATAATAACCTAAAACTAATAAAACCTAATAATAACTAATAAACACTAAACCTAAAACCTAAACCCTAAAACTAAACTAAACCATCTTATTGAGTGATTTCGGGATCCCTCACATTCTTGGTGAGTTTTCGAGCATTTTCTCTCTTGGTTTCCCTATAAATTGTCAACCTTGGGGCGATCTCGACATGTTCTTGTCACGACGTTGTAACTCATGGCATCAGTTTCATCAAATCCATGGGTTAAATCCCATGTACCGATGGATCCCGCTAGGGCATCAGATATTTTGGGTATTCCTACCTCTAAATTACCTGCTATTACTAAATCTTTCAAAGAGGGTTTAGCTAGTAAGAATTCCTCCATCGAGCCTCCTTAGAATTTGCTTCATATGACTTTTATAGGTACTTTGACAATTATGATTTTAGATGAGGATATTGAAAGGTTAGTTGAGCTTTTGGCTTTTTCTTTGATTAGAATGTTTTCATCTAAACGACCAATGATGGAAGGTATTCATTCTTTTTTCATCGCTTAAATTTATCTGGTTCTTTTTCTATTAGGCTGATTGATGCAAGGCATGTTCTGATTAAACTTTTTAATGACCTTGATTATGGAATCATATTTTCTAGGCGATCATACTATGTTTTTAATTATCAAATGCATATTCTGAAGTGGTGTTTCATGTTAATGAAGAGTCTCCTATTGTTCCCATTTGGATTTCATCACCTAACTTGCGGATTCATCTATTTAATCATCAGATTGTTTATGCTATTGGGTTGATTTTGGTCAGACTTTGCAAGTTGATCAAGCAACAACTGCTTCTTCTAGACTGTCTGTTGCTTGAATTCTTGTAGAGATTGATATTACTAAAAATATCCAAAAGAAATTTAATTCGGTTCAAAGAAATGGGATTATTTTCAGAAAGTTGTTTTTAAGAATTTTCATATTTTTGTAATCATTGTAAGATTCATGAGCAAGAAATTTTTGAATTCATCAGTAAGAATTCAATAGTTGAAAAAAATTATGATTTTCTCAAGTTGGATAAATGAAAACCTGCTTTTCAAAATTCAGATGTTTTACAGAACTAGATTTCTAAATCTTCTGAAAAAGTTCTACCTATTAATGATTTGTCTAATATGAAAGGTAATTTTAATGTTTCTTAAAAGGTTTTAACTAATAATCATTCTATAAGTGTTTATTTTGATGATTCTGTTAATGGGAAGACTTTAGAGGCTATGGTTAATGATTTTAAAGGTTTGGATGTTGCGCATAGGTCCTTTCATGATGATGGTTTGAATATTGTTGATGCTAACACCATTTCTTTCAATCAGTTGCATATCGTTTCTCTTTCTCCTATGTATGCTTTAGATCATGGGAAAGAGACTATTTCTTTGCCTTCTTTGATTAAGAATGGTGGTGAAAAGAATGTTCTTATTTTTGATATTTTAACTTCTGGTCCTGACAATCTTGTTAATATTGGTGATCCTTCTTTTAAATATAAGATTTAGATACCTGTGACAATTCTCTCATTATGAATAGTTCTACTTCAGTTCAAAATGATGGTTTTTCTATGGCTAGTAATTATGTTCATAATTTGGTAATATGCTATGTGATTCTAATGGATTTGAATCTTACTTTAATTCCTTACATGAAGATTGTATTGAAAATCTAGATTATACTTCTCTTGCTTCTTTTATGAATTAAGACAGGGAGGATACCCTTCAAATTTTGTTTGAAGGTGAAAATATTGATAATTATCTTTTAATAAAGCTATTTATGCTCCTTCTTTCACTTCTAATTCTGAAATGAATAATATTTCTGATTTTTCTTTATCTAATATTGTGGATGATTCTAAATGCTCATCTTTGAAATTGACAGATTCTCCTAATCCCCATGCCTTTTATAACAATATTGATTCATTTTTGGATGGAGATTTTTTAGAGAAAGTGCATGGTTATAAAACTTTTTACAAGAAGAAAAAGAAAAAAAGTGTAAGATTTATGCCCCTCCTCACTTGCCGAGGGTTACTCCTTCCAAAGCTTCTTGGAAATAATTTCTCTTGTCCTTGGGAGGTTTTTACTTTTGGCTAGTTTTTTTCTCTGTTGGTTGAGCTTTTGCTATGTGTTTTCTTGCAAGCTAGAGTATTGGCTTCTTAGCTAATTTTCCTCCTTCTAGTTTGGTGTTTCTAGCTTCCTATTTGTTGTGTTTTTTTTGTGCCCTTTAGCTGGTTGGTTTTGCGCTAGTTGCTTTGTTCCTATTAGCTTTTCTTTCTTTTGTTGGTGCTTTTGCTCTCTTTATTGGTGGTAGGTTGGGCATTTTGTCCTTGGCATGTGGTTTGTCCATTGGTTGGCTATTTCTCTATCTATTTGTTTTAGCTTTTGCTGACCTTCTTCTTTTTTTTTTGGTTGGTTTAGTTCTCTTGCTCTTTCCTGGGCTATTTTTCTTTGATGCTCTGTTGGCTATTTTCTTTCCTTTCATTGGTGCCTTGGTGGCTTTCGATTGGTGTTGTTGTGGGCTCTGTTGGCTTGGTGCCTTGGTAGATCTGGATTGGTGTTGTTCTGAGCTATATTGGCTTTGGCTTTGAGGGATCTTTTCTTTTTTTTTTTTTTTGGGCTCTGAGCTACTTTTCTCCCTCTTTTTTAAGAGGTGTTCATATTTGGTTTTGTTTGGATTGCCTTATGTTAATTTTATCTGTTGGACTTCTCTCTCTTTCTATTTCCTTAGCTTCACTTTTACTTTGGCTCGGTGGCTATTATGATAGGTTTGTATTTTTCTTTGGCTAGGATGGCTATGACGATATGATGGATTTTTTCCTTGATATTTTTCTGGTTGGTGACTTTTCCTATTTGTAACCCTTCTTTGAAGCTGGATACACTTAGGATTTGATGCCCCTCATTAATGTGATTTTTCTTCTTTCCTCATATATGAGCCTGAGTTTTTTTCTCTTTATGTTTTTGGATTTCCTTCTGACTGAGATTTCTTATAGGTTACAGGTTCTATTTTTTAGTTGGTCTCTTCTTCTTCTTGGAGGGAGCTGGAGTCTTACTGATTGTATCTTTTTTCTTAGATGGTTGGAGTTATCTTCACTTGCAGGTTCCAACTTTCCAATTCTTATGGATCTTTATCTTTTTGGAGGTTCTTTTGGAGCTCCATGGATTCCTCCCCTTTGTTTGCTTTCGCTTAGCTTTTTTAGTTTTATCTTTCTTTTTTTTTTCTTTATTGCTCTTTGATGTATTAGTTTAGGGACTAAACTCTTTAGGATTCTCTTATAGCTCATTTGAGTAGTAGGTTTTTGCTTTTTGAGTTTAGTCTCTAATATGGCCTTCTTGTACCTATTTTTCTGAGCAATTTACTGATAAATAAAACCCTTAACCTTAAACCCTAAATCCTAAACCCTAACCCTTAAACCCTAAAACTCTAAACCCTAAATCTTAAATCCTAAAAATCCTAAACCCTAAAGCCTAAATCCTAAACCCTAAACCCTTAAACACTAAACACTAAATCCTAAACCTTAAACCCTAATCCCTAAAAACCTAAAAACCTAAACTTAAACTAAATAAAACCTAAAAATAAAATAAATAAAAAACTCAAAGCTAAATAAAATAAATAAAATAAAATAAAAACCTAAACTAAAATCTTAACCTAAACCTAAAATAAAAATAAAATAAAAAATAAAAATAAAATAAATAAAAGCCTAAACTAAATTAAAAAAATAAAATAAACTTAACGATAAAAGATCTAAATAAAATCAAAACTAAATGTAAAATAAAAATAAAATAAACCTAAAAAAACTAAATGAAAACCTAAACCTAAAAAATAAACCTAAAAGTAAAACCTTAAAATTAATAAAAAAATTAAAACTTAAAAACTAAACTAAAAAAAAACTAAACCTAAAATAAAAAATAAGCAAAATAAAATAAACATAAACCAAAACTAAAATAAACTAAACTAAAATATATAAAATGTAAACCTAAACCTAAAATAAACTAAACATAAACCTAAACCTAAACCTAAACTAAATAAAATAAAATAAACTAAATAAAAACCTAAACCTAATCTAAAAATAAAACCTAAACAAAAAAAATAAAATAAAAACCTGAATCTAAACTTAAAAATAAAAAATAAAACCTAAACCTTAAAAATAAAATAAAAATAAAACTCAACTAAAAAAATAAAATTGAACCTAAACCTAAACCAAAAAGATAAACTAACCTAAAAAACCTAAGCTAAAATAAATAAACCTAAACTAAATAAAATTAAAAATTAAACCTACATAAAAATAAAAAAATAAAATAAACTAAAATAAATAAAAAATAAAGTAATGAAACTAAATTTTCTTAAACATACTCGTTTACCTAATTTAAAAAAAAACCCTAAACCCTAAACCCTAAACTAACCCTAAACCCTAAACCTTAAACCCTAAACCCTAAAACCCTAAACCCTAAACCCTAAACCTTAAACCCTAAACCCTAAAACCCTAAACCCTAAACCCTAAACCTTAAGCCCTAAACCCTAAGTCCTAAACACTATACCCTAAACCTTAAACCCTAAAATCCTAAACCCTAAACCATAAACCCCGATTGAGCTGATTTTTATGAAAGGTGATCTTAAAGAAGTCGGCGAAGAGGTTGCAAAGTACAAAGTTGGTGCTCCTGCCCGTGTTGGTCTTGTTGAACCTATTGGTGTTGTGGTTCCTCTAGGCAACACTGGTCTGGATCCTTCATAGACTTCTTTCTTCCAGATTCTTAACATCCCAACTAAGATCAACAAGGGTACTGTTGAAATTATCACCCTGATTGAGCTGATTAAAAAGGCGATAAGGTGGGATCCTCAGAGGTTGCTCTCCTCGCTAAGGTGGGGATTATTCCATTCTCTTATGGCCTTGTCATCCAGTCTATATATGGTGATGGTTCGATGTTTAGTCCTAAGGTGCTTGACCTCATTGAAGATGATCTCATCGAGAAGTTTTCGGCAGACTTTTCAATGATCACTTCTCTTTCAATGACCCTCTCTTATTCCACCCTTGTTGCAGCGCCCCACATGTTCATCAATGATTACAAGAATGTCCTCAACATCATGATTGCCAGTGATTACACATACCCACAATTTGAGAAGGTTAAAGAGTATTTGAAGAAATCTGATGATGATATGGGCTTTATTGGCCTTCTATAAAATCAAATTTTATTGTCTCTAGGAGATAAATTATTCTGTAAATTACTACTTTTGTCAATTTTTTAATTGCATTTTATTTTATTCTATTTTATTAGTTGTTAGAGGATAATGCCTTTTTTGATTTCATAGTTTCTTATTTGTTATGAAATCATTTAAGTTAAAAAAACCCTAAACCCTAAACCCTAAACCCTAAACCCTAACCCTAAACCCTAAACTCTAAACCCTAAACCCAAAACATAAACCTAAAGTAACTAAATAAATTAAAAAATAAACCTAAACCCTAAGAATGGGTAAAACTTTGATGGGATGAACATCACCGTCAATAAGGCTCAGTTTAGATATGGCAGTGGAGGTGAAGGTGGAGGAAGCAATTATCACAGTGGAGGTGGGGGATCTGGAGGTGCTGGTGGATATGTAGGTGGTGGTTAGAGCAGTGGTGGTTATGGAGGCGGGAGGAGCGATAGAGGTTACAATCATAATGGTGGCGGAGGGAAAGATCGGGGATATGATGGTGGATCACACTACTCGAGAGGTTGTGGTGGTTCTTATGGGAATTGGAGAAATTGAAAAATGGCTGATCCGATCTATGGCTTATGGAACTGTGTCTTTATAGTAAAGACAGATCTAGTTATCTAGGGTTTTTGATTTGCTCTATGTGTGCTCATTTTTTATTTGTGTCATCACTTATGTCTTAGAAAACTTGATGTGTCACTTGGTTGATGAAATCGAAAACAAGAAATGTTCAATCTTAATTTATTCTCTATTAAAAAAGAAAAACCAAAAACCCTAAACTCCAAACTAAAACCTGAACCCTAGACCTAGAACTTAAACCCTAAACCCTAAGCCCTAAACAATAAAACTTAAACCCTAAAACCTATACCGTGAACCCTAAACCTTAAACCCTAAACCCCAAACCCTAAAGCTTAAACTCTAAACCTTCAACTAACCCTAAACCCTAAACCCTAAAATGCTATAAATCTAAACCTAAACTAAATAAAACCTAAACATAAAATAAATAAAACAACCTAACCCAAAATAAAATAAAACAAAAACCTAAGCTAAAATCTAAACCTAAAAAAATGTAGAATAAAAAATAAAATGAAAAATAAAATAAAATAAATAAAACACTAAGCTAAACTAAAAAAATAAAAAACTTAAATAAAATAAAAACTAAACCTAAAATAGAAATAAAATAAACCTAAAATAAAATGAAATA
The DNA here is from genome assembly GCA_021442155.1 of Cymbidium sinense. NCBI lineage: Eukaryota > Viridiplantae > Streptophyta > Magnoliopsida > Asparagales > Orchidaceae > Cymbidium > Cymbidium sinense. Next base: position 322,706,744 of record CM038214.1, on the reverse strand, counting down.
AAAACTAAATAAAAGCTAAACTAAAATAAATAAAATCCTAAACTGAACTAAAAAAATACAATAGACTTAAAAGAAAAAGCCTTAATAAAATAAAAACTAAACGTAAAATAAAAATAAAATAAACCTAAAATAAAATAAAATAAAAACTAAATAAAATCCAAAACCTAAATAATAAAGATAAAAATAAAACCTAAAAATAAATAAAAAATAAAACCTAAACCTTAAACTAAAAAAAACCCTAAACCTAAAATAAACCTAAACTTGAACTAAAATAAACTAAATTAAAATAAATAAACCTAAACCTAAGCCTAAAATAAACTAAACCTAAACCCCAAACTAAATAAAATAAAATAAACTAAAAAAAATGTAAAACTAAATTATAAAATAAAACCTAAAACCTAAATCTAAAAGTTAAAATAAAAACCTAAACTTAAACTTAAAAATATAAAATAAAACATAAACCTAAAAAAATAAATTAAAAATAAAACAAAACTAAAAAATAAACATAAACCTAAATTTAAACCTACAAAATAAACTAAAATAAATAAACCTAAAATAACTAAGCAAAACTAAATACAACAACAACAACAACAACAAGCCTTAATCCCACTAGGTGGGGTCGGCTACATGAATCCTTCGTCTCCATTGTGGTCCTATGTGTGTCAAATTCTCATTTAATTCAAGTATAATAAGATCATTTTTTATACATCTTAACCAAGTCTTTTTAGGTCTACCTCTACCTTTCTTAACATAAGGCAAATCTAATGCCTCTACTCTCCTAATCGGGTCATCGGACGGCTGACGCTTTATGTGGCCAAACCATCTACGGTGACTCTCCCTAATCTTATCTACCATTGGAGCTACTCCAACTTTTTCCTGAACATACACATTTTGCATTTTATCTCTAAGAGTAAAGCCACTCATCCACCTAAGCATCCTCATCTCTGTAACACTTAACTTAGTCTTATGCTTCTCTTTTATTGGCCAACATTCTCGCACCATAAGTCATTGCGGTCTTACCACCATCTTATAAAATTTTCCTTAAGTTTAAGTGGAACTTTTCTATCACACAAAGTCGATGCATTCCTCCACTTCAACCATCCAACTTGAATTCTACTAATAACATCTCTATCTATTTCACCATCATTTTGAACAATAGAGCCTAAATATCCAATCGCTCACTCTTATTAATGACTTGATCACCTAAAGTCACAACACTATCACTAAAACTTCTACAACTAAAATTACACTCCATATATTCAGTTTTAGATCTATTTAAATGAAACCTTTAGACTCTAAAGTTGACCTCCATAATTCAAGTTTCTGTTGGACTCCCTCTCTAGTCTTATCAACAAGAAGAATGTCATCAGCAAGAAATAAACTAAATAAAAGTAAGAAATAAACCTAAAGAAAAATAAAAAATTAATAAACTAACATAATTAAATAAAAAATAAACTAAATAAACTAAATAAACCTAAACCTACTAGCTTACTTAATTTTAAAAGAAAACCCTAAACCCTATGCCCTAAACCCTAAACCCTAAATCCTAAACCCTAAACCCTAAATCTTAAACCTAAAACCCTAAACCCTAAACTTACAACCCTAAACCCTAAACCTACAACCCTAAAACCTAAACTAACACTAAACCCTAAACCCTAAATCCTAAACACAAAACCCAAAACCCTAAACCCTAAAACCCTAAACCCTAAACCCTAAACTAACCATAAGCCCTAAACCCTAACTCTCAAAATCCTAAACCCTAAAGCCTAATCAATAAACCTTAAACCATAATCCCTAAACTGTAAACCCTAAAACCCTAAACTCTAAAACCCTTAACCTTACACCCTAACCCTAAATCATAAACCCTAAAAAAATAAAACATACCCTAAACCCTAAACCATAAACCCTAACCCTAAACCCCAAAACCTAAACCTAAACCTAAATTAAATAAATTAATTAATAAATAAACCTAAACCTTAAAACATAATAAACATACACCCTTAGAATGGGTAGAACCTTGATGGCAGGAGCATCATCATCAACCAGGCTCCGTCTAGATCTGAAGGCAGAGGTGAAGGTGGAGGGGAAGGCAGAGGTGATGGTTATCATAGTGGTGGTGGGGGATCTAGAGGTGATAGTGGATATGGAGGTGGTGGTCAAAGTAGTGATGGTTATGGAGGTGGGAGGAGCGATGGAGGTTACAGTCGCGGTGGCAGAGGTGGGAGAGATCGAGAATATGATGGTGGATCATGCTACTCGAGAGGCTGGGGTGCCTCTAATGGGAACTGAAGAAACTGAAGAACTGTTGATCCGATCTACTGCTTATGCAGCTATGTCTTTATAGTAGAGACGATTCTAATTATCTAGGTTTTTTAATTTTCTCTATGCGTTCTCATTTTTTATCTATGTCGTCGCTTGTGTATTAGAAAATTACGTGTGTTACATGGTTGATGAAATCGAAAAGAAGAAATGTTGAATCTTAATTTTTTCTCTGTTAAGAAAGAAAACTAAAAACCATAAACCTCAATATAAAACCTGCCCTAGACCTAAAATTAAAACCCTAAACCCTAAACCTTAAACCTTAAACCCTAAAAAACCCTAAGCCCTACACCCTAAACCCTAAACCCTAAACCCAAAACCCCAAACCTTAAACCCTAAACTCTAAACCCTCAACTAATCTTAAACCCTAAACCTTAAACAATATACCCTAAATTGCTAACAACTTAAACCCAAACTAAATAAAATCTAAATATAAAATAAATAAAAGAACCTAAATAAAATAAAATAAAAATTTAAAATAAAATAAAAACCTAAACTAAAATCTAAACCTAATCTTAACCATAGACCTAAACCTAACAAAAATAAAAATAAAAAATAAAAAAAACTAAAATAAAATAAGTAAAACCTTAAGCTAAACTAAAAATAGAAAACCTAAATAAAATAAAAACTAAACCTAAAATAAAATGAAATATAAACTAAATAAGAATGTAAACCTAAAAATAAAACCAAAAAATAAATAAAAAATAAAACCTAAACCCTACACAAGAAATACCTAAACCTAAAATAAAAATAAAATAAGCCTGAACTTGAAATAAACTAAACCTAAACCTAAACCAAAACCCTAAACAAAATAAAATAAACTAAAAATAAACCTAAACCTAAACTAAAAAATAAAACCTAAAAATAATCCAAAAATAAAAACCTAAAACGTAACACTAATAAAATAAAATAAAATCCTAAACTTAAAGCTAAGAATAAAAAATAAAACCTAAACCTAAAAAATAAAATAAATATAAAACTAAACTAAAAAATAAACTTAAACCTAAACCTAAACCTAAAAATTAAACCAAAATAAAAAACTTGAACTAAAATAAATAAACCTAAAATAAATAAACTAAACTATAAAAAATATAAATAAACCTAAATAAAAAAAATTAAATAAACTAAAATAAATAAAAAATAAACTAAATAAACCTAAACATACTAATTTAGTTATTTTAAATAATAATAATAATAAATTGTAATCCTAAACCCTGAACCCTAAACCTACAACCCTAAACCCTAAACCTTAAACCCTAAACCTTAAAACCTTAAACCCTAAACCCTAACCCTAAACCATAAACCCTAAAACCCTAAACGCTAAATCCTAAACCCTAAATCTTAAAACTACAACCTACAACTCTAAACCCTAAACCCCAATCCCTAAACCCAAAATACTAAACCCTAAAAACCCAAAAACTTAAAACTTAAACCTAAACTAAATAAAACCTAAAAATAAATAAAATAAAAAAACCCAAACCTAAGTAAAATAAAAATAATAATAAACAATAAAAACTAAACTAAAACTTAAACCTAAATGTAAAAAGAAAATAAAATAAAAAATAAAAACTAAGCTAAAATATAATAAATAAAAACCAAAACTAAATTAAAAATAAAATTAACTTATAAATAAAAAATAAAATAAAATAAAAATAAAATAAACCTAAAATAAAATAAAATAAAAACTAAATAAAAATCTAAACCTCAAAAATAAACCTAAAAATAAAACCTAAAAGTAAATAAAAAGTAAGACCTAAACCCTAAACTAAAAAAAAAACCTAAACCTAAAGTTAATAAAATAAAATAAAGCTAAACCTAAACTAAAATAAACTATACTAAAATAAATAAAACTTAAACCTAAATTGAAAATTAAACTAAACCAAAACCCTAAACTAAATAAAATAAAATAAAATAAATAATAAAACCTAAACCTAAACTTAAAAATAAAAACTAACCCTAAACCTTAAACCTTAAGCCTTAACACCCTAAACCCTAAACTAACCCTAACCCTGTGGGAACCCTGAACCCTAAAGCCTAAACACTTAAAACCCAAAACCCTAAAGCTTAAACAATAAACCCTAAATCATAAACCCTAAACACTAAAACCCTAACCCCTAAAACCCTAAACCCAGAACCTCAAATCTTAAAAACCTAAAAACCTAAACCTAAACTAAATAAATCCTAATAAAAAAATTAAAAAAATAACCTAAACCTAAATAAAATAAAATAAAATAAGAACCTAAACTAAAACCTTAACCTAAACCTAAAAATAAAATAAAATAAAAAATAAAAATAAACTAAAATTAAATAAATAAAAACATAAAGTTTAGAATAAAAATCTTAAATAAAATAAAAATTAAATGTAAAATAAAAATAAAATAAAATAAAATAAAATTAATTGTAAATAAAAACCTAAACCTAAAAATTAATCCTAAAAATAAATCTTAAGCATGATATTAAATAAAAAACCTAAACCTAAAAAAAAATAAACAAAATAAAATAAACCTAAACTAAAAAAAGTAAATTAAACCTAAACTTAAACCTAAAATAAACTAAACCTAAACCTAAACCTAAACTAAATAAAGTAAAATAAACTAAAAATAAACCTAAACATAAAGTAAAAAATAAAACCTAAAAATAAACCTAAAACCTAAACCTAAACATTAAAGAAACCTAAACTTAAAAAATAAATTAATAAAACAGAACTAAAAAATAAATGCGAACCTAAAAAATAAACTAAAGTAAAAATCCTAAACTAAAATAAATAAACCTAAAATAAATAAACTAAACTAAATAAAAAAAACCTAAATAAAAATATATAAAAAATAAATTATATAAAATAAATAAATCAAAACCTATGAGTTTAATTTATTTTTAAAAAAAACCTAAATCCTAAACCCTAAGCCATAAAACTAACCCTAAACCCTAAACTCTAAAGCTAGAACTCTAAACCTACAACCCTAAACACTAAACCCAAAACCCCAAAACCCAAAACCCAAAACCTTAAACCTTAAATCGTAAACTCTAAACCTTAAAGCAGAAACCCTTAACCCTAAACTCTAAACCCTAAACCCTAAAACCTACAACACTAAATCCTAAATCCTAAACCCTAAACTAACCCTAAACCCTAAACCCAAATAATGGGTAGAACCTTGACGGTAGGAACATCACCGTCAACTAGGCTTAGTCTAGATTTGGCAATTGAGGCGAAGGCACAGGCGATGGTTATCGAAGTGGTGGTGGGGGATCTGGAGGTGCTGGTGGATATGGAGGTGGTGGTCGAAACATTGGTGGTTATGAAGGTGAGAGGAATAATGGCGGTTACAACCGTAGTTAAGGCAGAGGGAGAGATCAGGGATATGATGGCGGATCCTACTGCTCAAGAGGTGAGGGTGGTTCTGATAAGAACTGGAGAAACGAAAGAACAACTAATTTGATCTACTGCTTATGGAACAGAGTAATTACAATATAGACGGTTCTACTTATCTAGGGTTTTTGACTTGCTCTATGGGTGCTCATTTTTTTGTCTATGTCATTGCTTGCATCTTGGAAAACTTGGGGTGCTACTTGGTTCATGAAATTGAAAAGAAGAAATGTTGAATCTGAATTTGTTCTCTATTACAAAAAACCTTAAACCCTAAACTAAAACTTAAACCCTAAACATAAAACCTAAACCCTAAACTAAAACTTAAATCTTAAACCCTAAATGCCAAAACCTAAACCCTAAACTAACATTAGACTCTAAACCTTAAACCTTAAAAAGCTAAAAACCTAAACCTATACTAAATAAAACCTATAAAATAAAATAAATAAGAAAATCTAAACCAAAATAAAATAAAATAAAAATATAAACTAAACTTAAACCTAAACTTAAACTTAAACCTAAACTTAAAAAGAAAATAAAATAAAAAATAAAAACTAAATTAAAATAAAATAAATAAAAACCTAAACTAAACTAAAAAAATAAAAAACTTAAATAAAATTAAAACTAAACCTAAAATAAAAATAAAATTAACCTAAAATAAAAACTAAACCTAAAAAAAAAACCTAAAAATAAAACCAAAAAATATATAAAAAATAAAACCTAAACCCTAAACTAAAAAATACTTAAACCTAAAATAAAAATAAAATAAACAAATTAAAATAAACCTAAACCTAAACTAAAATAAATAAATCCTAAACCAAAACCTAAAATAAATAAATTAAAATAAACTAAAAAAAACCTACACCTAAACTAAAAAAATAAAACCTAAAAAGAAACTAAAATATAAACCTAAAACCTAAACCTAAGAAAATAAAATAAAAACCTAAAATTAAACCTAAAAAAAAATAAAACCGTAACCTAAAAAATAAAATAAAAATAAAACTCAGCTATAAAATAAACTAAAATAAATAACCTAAACTAAAATAAATAAACATAAAATAAATAAGGTAAACTAAATAAATCTAAACCTACTGGTTTACTTAATTTAAAATAAAAACCTTAAACCCTAAATGCTAAACCCTAAACCCTAAACCGTATGCTTTAAACCCTAAAACTAATGCTAAACCCTAAACCCTAAACCGTATGCTTTAAACCCTAAAACTAATGCTAAACCCTAAACCCTAAACCCTAAACACTAAACACTAAACCCTAAAGCCTAAACTCTAAAACCCTAAACCCTAAGCCCTAAAACCTAAACCCTAAACCCTAAAATCCTAGACCATAAACCCTAAACCTAAACCCTAAAACCTACAAACCTAAACACTATATCTTAAACTAATTCTAAACCCTAAACTAATCCTAAACACTAAACCTTAAACTATCCCTAAACCCTAAGAATGGGTAGAACCTTGATGGTAGGAACATCACCATCAACTAGGCTCAGTCTAGATCCGACGGTGGAGGCTAAGGTAGAGGCAGTGCTTATTGTAGTGGTGGAGGAGGATCTGGAGGTGGTGGTCAAAGCAGTGGTGGTTATGGAGGTGGGAGGAGCGACGAAAGTTATAACTATGGTGTTGGAAGAGTGAGAGATTAGGGATATGTTGGCAGATCCTGCTACTCGAGAGGCAGGGGTGGTTCCGATAGGAAATGGAGAAACTAAAGAACAACCGATTCAATCTGCTGCTTATGGAACAGTGTCTTTACATTAGAGATGGTTCTACTTATATAGGGATTTTAATAGGCTCTATGGGTGCTCATTTTTATTTGTGTCATCACTTGTGTCTTTGAAAACTTAGGGTGCTACTTGGTTCATGAAATCGATAAGCAGAAATGTTGAATATGAATTTTCTCTCTATTAAAAAAAATTAAAACCTTAAATCCTAAATCCTAAACTAAAACTTAAACCCTAAACCTAAACCTTAAACCATAAACCCTAAACCCAAAACCCAAAACCCCAATCCCTAAACCCTAAACCCTAAACCCTAAACTAACCCTAAAACCCAAACCCTAAACCCTAAAAGGCTATAAACTTAAATCTAAATTAAATAAAACCTAAAAATAAAAATAAGAAAAATATAAACTAAAGTAAAATAAAATAATAAAATAAAATAAAAAGAATAACTTAAACTTAAACCTAAACCTAAACCTAAACCTAAACCTAAAACTAAAAAGAAAATAAAATAAAAAACAAAAACTAAACTAAAATAAATAAAAAGCTAAACTAAACTGAACTAAAAAATGAAAAACCTAAATAAAATAAAAATTAAACCTAAAATAAAATTAAAATAAACCTAAAATAAAATAAAATAGAAACTAAATAAAAACTAAATAAAAACCAAAACCTAAAAAAAAACCTAAAAATAAAGCCACAAAATAAATGAATAATAAAACCTAAACCCTAATCTAAAAAAAACCTAAACTTAAAATAAAAATAAAATAAATAAACTAAAATAAACCTAAACCTAAACTAAAATAGACTAAACTAAAATAAATAAATCCTTCACCTAAACTTAAAATAAACTAAACCTAAACCTAAATCGAAACTAAATAAAATAAAATAAACTAAAAAATAAACCTAAACCTAAACTAAAAAATAAAACCTAGAAATAAACCTAAAATAAAAAATAAACCTAAAAAAAAAACTAAACCTAAAAAAGAAAAATAAAAATAAAACCAAAAAATAAATAAAAAATAAAACCTAAACCCTAAACTAAAAAAATAACTAAACCTAAAATAAAAATAAATAAACAAACTAAAATAAACCTAACCTAAACTAAAATAAACTAAACAAAAATAAATAAATCCTAAACCAAAACCTAAAATAAATAAAATAAAATAAACTAAAAATAAACCAACACCTAAACTAAAAAAATAAAACCTAAAAATAAACTAAAATATAAACCTAAAACCTAAACCTAAAAAATAAAATAAAAACCTAAACCTAAACCTAAAAAAAAATTAAAACCTTAACCAAAAAAATAAAATAAAAATAAAACTCAACTATAAAATAAACTAAAATAAAAAACCTAAACTAAAATAAATAAACCTAAAATAAATAAAGTAAACTAAATAAATCTAAACTTATCGGTTTACTTAATTTAAAAAAAACCTTGAACCCTAAATCTTAAACCCTAAACCCTAAACCCTAAACTTTAAACCATAAAACTAACCCTAAACATACAACCCTAAACCCTAAAACCTAAACCTTAAATCATAAAACCCTAAATACTAAACCCTAAACCTTAAACCCTAAACCCTAAAAACCTAAACCCTAAACCCTAAAACCTACAACCCTAAACCCAAAATATTAAACTAACGCTAAACCCTAAACTAATCCTAAACATTAAACCATAAACTAACCCTAAACCCTAAGAATGGGTAGAACCATGATGGTAGGAACATCACCGTCAACTAGCCTCAGCCTAGATCTGGCGGTGGAGGTGAAGGCAAAGGCGACAGTTATTGTAGTGGTGGAGGCGAATTTGGGGGTGGTGGTCAGAGCAGTGGTGGTTATGGAGGCGGGAGGAGCCTCCATAATTTACTTGGGATTTATTGCTCACTTATTTAGGAAAATTAACTAATTAAACATTAACTACTATTTTAAGTTAATTAATGATTAATTAATCCCATGAATAGTAATAAGTTGGTTAGTTAAGTTTATTAATCATTATTCAACAGTAAGTGAACTAAGGAATAAGGTTGGGACCCCTTTCCCTAAGTTAATTTCACCCTTTTTTTAAAATGAAATTAATTAAGATTTAATTAATTAATTAAATTACTTAATCAAATTGAAATCATAATCACATCAGACCTTAATTGATTAAATGATGGGGGTAGATCTTTATGTGTTTAATAACCTAAAGGAGTTTAATGAAATTATGCTTAGTCCAAATGTGTGAGAAAACTAGAAGAGTAATTAATTAAGTCCCTTAATCTAATTAAAAATTAATCATGAGGCAATTGCATTAGGCCCCTTTTATTTCCTAGGATCATTGCATGTTTATTTTCCATGCATATTATGTTGGCTCATAATTATTTAGTTAATTACTTTAAGGTGACATAGGTAAGGGTAATTTATTCATCTAATTATGGGTCCAACTTAATTAACACATAAAATTGACTTAATTACATTTCCTTAAATTAATGTGGGAATGGGTTTAAAACAACAAGTGGTGATTTCTCTTCTCCTCTTTAAATCAAATCAAATCCAAAACTTAATTAATAAAGAATCTTTGGTTTGCTTTAAATAATCTTATTTGATTTGATTGTCCTTAAGAACTAGTTTGGTTGAATGAATCACATGCTTATATTTGATTGTCCTCTTTCCAATCATGTTAAATTTGGTATATAATTTGAATTCATCCATCCATCTTTTCAAAATCAAGTAAAATAAAATGGATTTCCTTTATGTAAGTTTGCATGTGTTGATTTAATTTAATATATGTGTGGCTATTATCACTATTAAATCAAAATATATTTTTCAAAAGCTTATAAATGAATAATTATATGTGTTATGATGCTAATTATAAATACATAAGAAATGCATGTGCTTATAGCTTAAGTGTATGAATGATGAGTTACCTTTCCTCTATTGAAGTGTTGATTTATATAAGATTCAATTAAAATGGGTATATAGTCTGCACATATTGAGAACACGAGGCTTTAGCTAGCCCCAAGGAGGCCATTTGATTATCTCACTTTTGTGGTTTAACAATGACACATACCCATTTAATTTAATTCTTATGTATTTCAACATTAGAATTTCGATAGAGCTTTAATTCATATATATAAATGATTCAATCAAAAAATATACAATCTTTGCATTATTTTCTTTCCCTCATTTATGTATACATCCATGTGTGTCGAAGAAAAGTAAGTATATAGTCTAGAAATTTTGGGAATATGAGGCTTTAGTTAGCCCCAAGGAGGTCATTTGTTTACCTCACTTCCCTGGTTTAATAATGACATGTACTTGCCTATATCTTCGTACTTGTATATGTATATGTGATTAGTGAATGAAAATCCAATTTTACATTATAATTGTATGCATTCATAATTGACTAAGTGGTTAAACTAATTAGCCATATGATTTGGAGCTTACTTCCCATGTTCATGTATACGAATTTACATATGTTTGAATGCAAATGGGTAAATAGTCTGGACATCTTGAGAATACGAGGTTTTAGCTAACTCCAAGGAGGTCATTTGATTGCCTCACTTCCCTGGTTTAACAACGACACATGCCTATTTAATTTCATTCTTATTTCCTTTTTGTATAAGAATTTGGATTAAGTTTTAAATTAATATGTTTAAATAATTCAATTAAATATAATATAAATTCTAAACATACATATACATTCATCATTTAAGTGTGCTAAAATATGTTGCATGTATAGATACACTTAGGATTAAATTATATGATTGTTACATGTGATGGAAAGGAATGATTTAATATATGTCATGTGGTAGTAATTCAATTAAACTAATATTAAGATGCCTTTCATTTTGAATAGGATTATTTAAAGTAAACCTAAACTTTGGATTAATTAAATCATTTAATAAGACTTTCACTAAAGAGAACTAAATCAAATTAATATACTTTAGAAAGTGACTTAAGGTAGGGATGAAAGAGGGCAATCCTCTTTTTCTCTCTTTATAACACTTAGTTCCTAAGTGTAATCAAAGGAAATAAAAGGAAACATAAATTAAAATTCTTAAATCAATTAAACTACTTCAAGTGAAATCAACCTTTCATGTTAAATTGAATCCTTCTACACTTAGAAAATACAACACTAATGCCTAACAACACTTACCACACAATCCTTAATACACACATTAGAATTAAGTCACCACTTCTAGCTCTAAGTTAGGATGGTGTATGATGTGATGTATGTCTTATTTTATGATGTATTATTTTGGATTGGATGTTAGGCTGTATGCTTTGTAAACTGGATGATAGACTAATATTAGCCTAATCATGTTTACTGCATGGGATTATGCTTAATGGATGCTTAAAAATAAAAGTGAATGCTCTTTTTGCAGGTTGCTTAAATTCTTAAGAATAATCCAAGTTAGGACAGGTGGGCTTAATTACCCATGTGTAGGGTGCTAAGTCCAAATTATAAATACAACATATTGGGATTATATGTTTATTTAGCTAACCACTATTTTGCAAGTGTAGTTAAATTTACTTATCCCTCATAAATGTAGTTTTTGTAATAGGAATTAGGATTAGTGCTTTGAGGGATTAGGATGAGCAGTGGCCAGACGGCTTTGTCCTGGGGTACCCTGTGATGCCTTTGAAGCAAGCACCTTCCAAATCAAAGAAGGAACCAAATCAGAAATGGAGATATGAAGAAAGAGTACCCCCATAGAATTTAATAAAATTAGAATTATTCTTTCTTATTCTATCTTGTATAATGGTAGAGCTCGACTACCCATCTTTTCTCTCTTTCAGTTGTACGGCGGTACTCGACCGCACCGACTTTGATTCTTTTACGATAGCTTATATAATTGTTAGATGTTATGTTTACATTGTGCATTAAGACAACATTCTTTTCATAGTTTCTAAAATGATTGAAGCTTTAATGGGTGGCTTGGGTATGATTAGGTTTTTAGGATAAAAATAACTTTTCTACCCAACTAATCACTCATAACTAAATTTTAAATAACTCATAACCTCATCATAAAGCTTAAGGCATAAATATGATAATTAAAAGATTTAGGAACCCCTTAACTGTATGGTTGTATGTTTCACATCATGCATGCATATTCTTTAGCTCTTGAACATGAAGGATTTCCATCCTTGCATGATACAGGATTGCTTGACTTGTGAGGGCATCCCTTGTGGTGGAGAACACCTTCTTCTAGTTGATTTGACCCATAACCTATTTCATCATGTATTTAGGCATAAGAAATCCTAAAGCCTTTGTAAAAATGATGTGTCTCAACTAAAATAAAATTTGAAAATATTTTGCATCTATAGATTAAGTCATATGCTCATACCACTCATGCTCTAGTCCCTTAGGGAGTGTGTTTAGGACTTTAGTGGCTTTCTAATTAAATAACTACCCTAGCTATCTTGCAATTCATAAGACTGGACTAAACATAAACTAAAAAAAACCTAAAAAACCTAAAATAAAAACCTAAACCCTAAACCTAAAAAAAATAAAATAAAAACCTAAACATGTACCTAAAAATAAAAATTAAAACCAAAACCTACAAAATAAAATATAAATAAAACTAAACAAAAAACAAAACATAAACCTAAACCTAAACCTACAAAATAAACTATAATAAAAAATATTAATTAAAATAAATAAACTAAACTAAATAAAAAAATAAACCTAAATAAAAATAAAAAATAAAATGAAATAAAATAAATAAAAAACTAAACCTTTGGTTTAGCAAAAAAAAAACCTAAACTCTAAACCCTAAACCCTAAATCCTAAACCCTAAACTATAAAACTAACCCTAAATCCTAAACCTACAACCATAAACCTACAACCATAAAAAACCCTAAACACTAAACCTTAAACCCTAAACCCAAAACTCTAAACCCTAAACCCTAAACCCTAACCCTAATCTTGACCCTAACCCTAAACCCTAAACCCTAAACCCTAAACACTAAACCTTAAAATCCTAAACCCTAAACCCTAAACTAACCTTAAACCCTAAAGCCTAATCCCTAAACCCTAAACTAACCTTAAACCCTAAAGCCTAATCCCTAAACCCCAAAATCCTTAAACATTAAAGCCTAAAGCCTAAACCTTAAACCTAAAACCCTAAACTAACCCTAAACCCTAAGTTAACCCTAAACCCTAAGCTAACCCTAAACCCTAAGCTAACCCTAAACCCTAAACTAACCCTAAACCCTAAGCTAAATACAAAACCCTAAAACTTAAACCCTAAAACCCTAAACCCTAAAACCCTAAACCCTAAAAATAAACCCTAAACCCTAACCCTAAACCCTAAACCATAAATCCCTAAACCCTAAAACCCTAAACCCTAAACCCGAAACCCTATACCGTAAACCCTAAAAATATAAAAACCTAAACCTTAATTACATAAAATGTAGAAATAAAATAAATAAAAAAACTTAAACCTAAATATAATAAAAAATATAATAAAATAAAAACCTAAACTAATCCAAAAAATAAAATCAAATAAAATAATTAAAATATAATAAATAAAAACCTAAACTAAACTTAAAAATAAAATAAACCTCATAATAAAAAACCCTAATAAAATAAAAATTAAATGTAAAGTAAAAATAAAATAAAGCTAAAATGAAATAAAATAAAAACTAAATAAAAACCTAAAACTAAAACCTAAAAATAATAAAAAAAATAAAACCCAAACCCTAAACTAAAAATAAAAACTAATCCTAAAATAAAAATAAAATAAACATAAACCTAAACTAAAATAAACTAAACTAAAATAAATTAAACCTAAACCTAAACCCTAAACTAAATATAATAAAATAAACTAAAAATAAAGCTAAATCTAAAATAAAAAAATAAAACCTAAAAATAAACATAAAATAAAAACATAAAACCTAAACCCTAAACCCTAAACCCTAAAAAGCTAAAAAGCTAAACCTAAACTAAATAAAACCAAAAAATAAAGTAAATATAAAAACCTAAACAAAAAGAAAATAAAAAAATAATATAAAATAAAATATAAACTAAAACCTAAACCTAAACCTAACCTAAAAAGAAAATAAAATAAAAAATAAAAGCTAAAATATAATAAAATAAATGAAAATGTAAACTGAACTAAAATAAAGGTTGAATAAAATAAAAACTAAACCTAAAATAAAAATATAATAAACCTAAAATAAAATAAATAAATAAATAACTAAATAAAAACTTAACCTTAAAAAATAAATCTAAAAATAAATAGAAAATATATTCTAATCCCTAAACTAAAAAAAAACCTAAACTTAAAATAAACCTAAGCTTAAACTATGATAAACTAAACTAAAACAAATAAAACCTAAACCTAAAACTAAAATAAATAAACCTAAACCTAAACCTTAACCAAAACTAAATAAACTAAAATAAACTAAAAATAACCTAAACATAAAAAAATATAATACGTAAAAATAAGCTTAAAATAAAAACCTAAAACCTCAACCTAAAAAAATAAAATAAAAACCTAAACCTAAACCTAAAAATAAACTATAGAACCTAAACCTAAAAAGAAAAATAAAAATAAAACTAAACTAAAAAATAAACCTAAACCTAAACTTAAAAATTAACTAAAATAAATAAACATAAAATAAATAAAGTAAACTAAATAAAAATAAAAAAATAAAATAAACTAAAATAAATAAAAAATAAACTAAATAAACCTAAACATACTTGTTTACTTAATTTAAAAAAATGAAAAAAAAATAAAATAAAAATAAAAATAATCCCTAAACCTAGAACCTTAAACCCTAAACCTACAACCCTAAACCCAAAACCCTAAAACACTAAATCCTAAACCCTAAACCTTAAACCCTAAACCCTAATCCCTAAAATCTACAACCCTAAACCCCAAACCCTAAACTCTAAACCCTAAACCCTAAATCCTAAACCCTAAAAACCTAGAAACCTAAACCTAAATAAAAGAAAACATAAAAAATAAAATAAATAAAAAACCTAAACTTAAATAAAATAAAATAAAATAATAAATATAAATGTAAACTAAAACCTAAACCTAAACCTAAACATAAACCTAAATCTAAAACTAAAAAATAGTAAAAATAAAATAAATAAAAAGCAATACAAAAGTAAAAATTCAAATAAACCTAAAAATAAAAAACCTAAAAATAATAGAAACTAAATGTAAAATAAAAATAAAATAAACCTAAAATTAAAACAAAATAAAAACATCAACCTAAAAAAAACCTAAAAATAAACAATAATAAATAATACCTAAACGTTAAACTAAAAAAAAACCTTAGCCTAAAATAAACAATATAAAATAAACCTAAACATAAACTAAATTAAAGTAAACTAAAAAAAATAAACTTAAGCCTAAACCTAAAATAAACTAAACCTAAACCCGAAACTAAATAAAATAAAATAAACTGAAAATAAATCTAGACCTATACTCAAAAATAAAACCTAAAAAATAAAATAAAATAAAAATAAAACTAAACTAAAAAATAAACATAAACATAAAACCTAAACCTAAAAATAAATTAAAATAAAAATAAAAAATAAAATAAATAAACCTAAAATAAATAAAGATAAACTAAATAAACTAAATAAACCTAAACGTACTGGTTTACTTAGTTTTTTCTAAAAAATCCCTAAACTCTAAAACCTAAACCCCAAACCCTAAATCACAAACCTTAAACCCTAAAACTAACCCTAAACCCTAAGCCCTAAGCCGGAATAAAGTATTTTCCAAACAGAAGAGTCTCCTGCTTTATAGGGACAAATGAGGGGGTGCTTACCCTGACAATATTTAGCAGTCATGAAATTAGCCCAAAGACTATTGTTACTTCTAAAATTCCACCAAAGCTTATAGGAAAAAGATGTGATAGCTTCTTTGATTGGCTTACATCCAAGGCCACCTTCAGCTAGGGTGCCACAACTTTTAAACCAAGATGTCCAGTGCATTCTTTTAGAGGAGTTATTAGAGCCCCAAAAAAATTTGTTAATGAGGCGCTCAATTCTGTTAATGATAGAAATGGTTGGCACAATAGTTTGGAGGAGATATAAAGTCATGGAGTTAAGGGTGCTCCTAATCAAAGTGAGCCTACCACCGAAAGGGAGTAAATGGAATTCCCAAACAAAAATTTTATTAGAGATTTTTTTGATTAGATCATAAAAAAGATGAGATCTTTTCTGACCTTTAAAAAGCGGAGCCCCAAGATAATTAATGGGAAGTTGATGTTGCTGAAAATTAGTAATTCTCAAGATTTGATTGATCCTATTAGAAGGGATTTTAGAGGAAGGAATGAAACAATATTTTCCTTCATTGAGAAAGAGACCACTTTCATTGCCAAATTTATTTAGAAGGATCTTAATAGTTTTAATGTGCTGAATAGAGGTATTGCAAAAGATTATAAAGTCATCAGCAAAACTAAGATGAGAGACAGGAAGACCACCTTTAGTTTTAAAAAATATGGAAGGATTTTTGTAGAAAAGATCATTCAGGCTCCTTGAAAGATATTCAACAATAATAATAAAAAGAGAGGGTGAAAGAGGGTCTCCTTGTCTCAAGCCATGCCTCAAAGTAAAAAAACCAAGGGACTCACCATTCATGATAACAGAGAACCAAACATTGGTAATACAATTTTTGATGAGGCGGATGAAATTATCAGAAAACCTAAACAAATGAAAAATTTGAAAGAGGAAATCCCAAGAGAGATTATCAAAAGCTGTAGAGATGTCCAATTTGAAGAGGATGTTGCCACCTCTATTAGGAACATCAAGGTCATGAACGAGCTCTTGGGCTAAAAGGATATTATCGGATATAGCTCTATTTTTAACAAAGCCAGTTTGGTTAGGAGAAATAATTTTAGGGAGCAGCAGACTTATCCTATTATTAATTAATTTAGCAATGAGTTTTTGAAAGAAGGTGCAAAGGTCGATAGGTCTAAAATCTTTCCAAGTATCAGGATTATTAGTTTTGAGAATGAGAATAATGGAAGTGCTAGAAAAGTATCTAGGTAAAGAGTTGCCATCAAAGAAATCAACAACAGCAAAAATAAGGTCAGACTTAATAATAGGCCAACAATGCTAAAAGAAATGGGTCATGTAGCTATCAGGGCCAGCAACAGAGTTAGTGTTCATGCTATTAAGAGTACTACTAATCTCAGTTTCCATAGGCCGTAAAGTGAGTAAATGATTTTCATCATTAGTAATCATAGAGGAGATCAGGTGAGTGTTGGAGAGGGGTTCTAAGTTAGGGTTATTGTTTAATAAATTTTGAAAAAGTTGAATGACATAATCTTTAATTTCATTATTATCAGTGATCCTGCTACCATTAATATTTTTGATTTTTTGAATAGGGTTTAAGGCTTTCCTTTTTTTGAAAAGAACATGGAAATACCTTGTATTTCTATCACTATCAACAATATGTTTGCTAGCAGCCTTTTACCTCCAGTAGGTTTTCTCCATATTCTGATAATTAATCAAGTTATCTTTAGTAGTGTTCAACTCATCAAGCTTACTAGGGTCAATTAACATAGCATCTTCAAGGGAGCAAACTAATTGTTCCATATTTTTTAGATTGGAAAAAATATTTTTAAAATGCTTCTTGTTCCACCAATTTAGGTTTTTTTTTAGTCATTTAAGCTTAAGACAAAGTCGAATCATGCCTTTAACAGAATTGTCCGGGTGAATAGGGGCCATCCAATTAGTGGAAACAACATTAAAGAAATCACTATGTTGGGTCCACATATTTTGGAATCTAAAAGGAGTGGGAGGATATAGTACTGGAAGGAGTTTTGATGGAGATCAATAGCAGAGCATGGTCAGACAAAGTTCTGCTCAAATGCTCAACAAAAGTGAGGGGCCATTGATTGATCCAAATGGAATTAAAGAGGGTCCTATCAAGCTGCTGCTAGAGTCTAGAGTTATGCCACGTATAGTCGGAGCTAGAAAAACCAATATCAATCAGATTGCAATCGAGAATCATATTAGAAAAATATTCCATGTAGTGGATGTTAGGAGAGCAACCTCCCCTTCTTTTCGAGGAAGAGATAATAGTGTTGAAATCACCCCCAACCAACCAGGGTTTATTGATCGAGGAGGCGAAAGTTCTTAATTGATCCCAAAGGATGTTCCTACCAGCTCTATTACAAGATGAATAGATAAAGGAACCAAGAGCAGAAAATTCACCCAATGAGATTTGAACATTAACCAATTGTTGGAGATTATCAAGGATAGAAATGTTGATTAAATTATTCCAAAAACACCAAATTTTATTACTAATATTATAAAAGAAATTTTGAAAGCCTAGTGTTCTAGCAACATGGGTAATCTTAGAAGAGTGAATGAATGGCTCAATAACAACAAGTAAGGCTATGTTATGAGTACGACAAGGGCTCCTAATACGATTGCGGACAGTGAGAGTCCCAATACCTCGAACATTCCAAATAAAAAAATTGATCATAATAAGTTGAAAGAAAAGAGAAGAGATAACTGAAAAAATGAAAAATAAGAAGAAGAGAAACATAAAATAATTATTTATGGGAAGTTAGAGAAGATCAGTGGTTCTGGAGCTATTAGTGAACATTCTAGCTTTAAGGGATTTTTTTAATAGTTTGAAAAGGCCTATCTATGTCCAAAGTATCTACATCGAAGAGAGTGATTTGTGATATTCATAATAGGACCAATATCTATCAAAGCATTCTAATGATGATTTCCCTTCTTATTATGAGTTAGGTTGAGAAATAGGTTAACATGTGTATCACTCTGTAGGGTAATAGAAGGGGAGGTTGTGGCACCATTAATAGCACAAAATTCATTTTTCATTTTGATTTTAATTCCATAATTAATTTTTTGAGATTTTGATCTAAGGTTTTCAATTCCATGGTTTAGGGTTGTAGCTTTAGGGTTTAGGGTTAGTTTTAGGATTTAGGGTTTAGGGTTTAGGTTTTTTTTAATATAATTAAATTGGTAGGTTTAAGTTTATTTAGTTTATTTTACTTATTTTCAATTTATTTTACTTTATTTTATTTTTTTGCTTTTTATTAAGGTTTCTATTAATTTTTTTAGTTATGTTTTATTTTTATTTTATTTTTTAGGTTTATGTATTATTTTTTATTTTTATGTATAGATTTAGGTTTAGATTTTAGGTTTTATTTTGGGTTTATTTTTAGGTTTTATTTTTTAGGTTAGGTTTAGGTATATTTTTAGTTTTCTTTATTTTATTTAGTTAAGGTTTAGGTTTAGGTTTAGGTTTTATTTATTTTAGTTTAGTCTATTTTAGTTTAGGTTTAGGTATATTTTATTTTTTTATTATATTTTTATTTTAGGTTTAGTTTTCTTTTTTAGTTTAGGATTTAGGTTTTATTTTTTATTTATTTTTAGGTTTATTTTTAAGGTTTAGGTTTATATTTAGTTTTTATTTTATTTTATTTTAGGATTATTTTTTTTACTTTGTATTTTTTAAAGTTTTTATGCTTAGGTTTATTTTATTTTTTAGTTGAGTTTAGGTTTTTTATTTATAGTTTATTTTATTTTTATTTTATTTTATTTTTATTTTTTTAGGTTTAGTTTAGGTTTTTATTTTATTTTATTTTTAATTTTATTTAGGTTTAGGTTTTTTTATTTATTTTATTTCTAGGTTTTATTTAGTTTAGGTTTATGTTTTTATGTTTTTAGGGTTTAGCATTTAGGATTTAAGGTTTATGGTTTAGGGTTTTAGGGTTTAGGGTTTTAGGGATTAGGGTTTTAAGGTTAGGGTTTAGGGTTTAGGCTTATGGTTAGGGTTTAGGGTTTAGGGTTTATGGTTTTGGGGAAAGGGTTTAGGGTTTATGGTTTAGGGTTTAGGTTTAGTTTAGGGTTTAGGATTTTTTTAGGATTTGGGGTCTATGGTTTAGGGTTTAGGGTTTAGGCTTTAGGGTTGTAGTTTCAGGGTTTAGGGTTAGTTTTAGGGTTTAGGGTTTAGGGATTTTTTTTTAAATTAAATAAACTGGTAGGATTATATTTATTTAGTTCATTTAACTTATATTTTATTTATTTCAATTTTTTTTGCTTTTTATTTAGGTTTCTATTTATTTTTTTAGTTATGTTTTATTTTTATTTTATTTTTTTGGTTTAGGTTTTATTTTTTATTTTTACATTTAAATTTAGGTTTTTATTTTATTTTTTTAGGTTTAGGTTTTAGGTTTTATTTTAGGTATATTTTTAGGTTTTATTTTTTAGTTTAGCTTTATGTTTATTTTTAATTTATTTTATTTTATTTAGTTTAGGGTTTAGGTTTAGGTTTTATTTATTTTAGTTTAGTTTATTTTAGTTTAGGTTTAGGTTTATTTTATTTTGTTTATTTTTTGTTTAGGTTTTTTTTCTTAGTTTAGAGTTTAGGTTTTATTTTTTATTTATCTTTTGGTTTGTTTTTTAGGTTTATATTTTTATTTAGTTTTTATTTTAGGTTTATTTTATTTTTATTTTACATTTAGTTTTTATTTTATTTAGGTTTTTTATTATTAGGTTTATTTTATTTTATTAGTTAAGTTTAGATTTTTATTTATGTTATTTTAATTTAATTTAATTTTATTTTATTTTTATGTTTAGGTTTAGGTTTAGGTTTAGGTTTTTATTTTAGTTTAGGTTTTTTTTTATTTTATTTTTTATTTATTTTTGTTTAGATTTTTTATTTATTTTATTTTTTGGTTTTATTTAGTTTAAGTTTAGGTTTTTAAGTTTTTAGGATTTAGGGTTTAGTGTTCAGGGTTTAGGGTTTATGGTTATATGTTTTAAGGTTTAGGGTTTAAGGTTTTAGAGTTTATGGCTTGGGTTTAGGGTTTATGGTTTAGGATTTAGGGTTTTATGATTTAGGGTTTAGGGTTTAGGGTTGAATGTTCAGGGTTATGATTTTTTTTTAATTTTTTAATTTTTAATTTTTTTTAATTTTTTTAAATTAAGTAAATTGGTAGGTTTAAGTTAATTTAGTTTAATTTCTTATTAATTTTAGTTTATTTTATTTTTTATTTTTATTTAGGTTTATTTTTATTTAGTTTAGTTTATTTCTGGAGTGTAATTTTAGTTGTAGAAGTTATAGTGGTGGTGTGTTGTGACATTAGGTGAACAAGTCATTAAAAGAGTGGCGATTGATATTTAGGCTCTACTATTCAAAATTCTAATGAAATAGATGGAGATGTTATTAGTAGAATTCAAGTTGGATGGTTGAACTGGAGGAATGCATCTGGCCTGTTGTGTGATAGAAAAGTATGAGACTAAAGGAAAATTTTATAAGATGGTGATAAGACCTGCAATGATTTTTGGTGTAGAATGTTTGCCAATAAAAGAGAAGCATGAGACTAAGTTAAGTGTTGTCGAGATGAGGATGCTCAGGTGAATGAGTGGCTTTACTCTTAGAGATAAAATGCAAAATGTGTATGTTTGAGAAAAAGTTGGAGTAGCTCTAGTGGTAGATAAAATTAGAGAGAGTTGCCTTAGATGGTTTGGTGACATAAAGGGTTAGCCGTCCAATGACCCGGTTAAGAGAGTAGATGCATAAGATTTGCCTTATGTCAACAAAAGTAGAGGTTGACCTAAAAAGACATGGTTAAGATGTATAAAAAATGACCTTAGTATACTTGAATTGAATCAGAATTTGACATATAATAAGACATAATAGAGACGAAGGATCCATGTAGGCGACCTCACTTTGTAGGATAATGGCTTGTTGTTGTTGTTGTTGTTGTTGTTTAGTTTATTTATTTTAAGATTATTTACTGTAGTTTAGATTTTTTATTTTAGTTTACTTTTTAGGTTTAGGTTTAGGTTTATTTTTTAGTTCAGTATTATTATTATTTTATTTTTTATGTTTAGGTTTTATTTTTTATTTTTAGGTTTAGGTTTTTATTTTATTTTTTTAGGTTTAGGTTTTAGGTTTATTTTTAGGTTTTGATTTTTAGTTTAAGTTTAGGTTTATTTTTAGTTTATTTTATTTTATTTAGTGTTTAGTTGGTTTATTTTAGGTTTAGGTATAGGTTTTATTTAGTTTAGTTTAGTTTATTTTATTTTTATTTTAGGTTTGGGTTTTTCTTTTTAGTTTAGGGTTAAGGTTTTATTATTTATTTATTTTTAAGTTTATTTTTTAGGTTTATGTTTTTATTTAGTTATTATTTTATTTTATTTTTGGTTTATTTTATTTTCATTTTAGGTTTAGTTTTTATTTTATTTAGGTTTTCTATTTTTTAGTTTGGTTTAGGTTTTAATTTATTTTATTTTAGTTTAGTTTTTATCTTTTATTTTAACTTCTTTTTAGGTTTTGGTTTCGGTTTAGGCTTAGGTTTAGGTTTCGATTTTAGTTTAGGTTTTTATTATTTTATTTTATTTTATTTCTATTTCAATTTTTTTATTTATTTTATTTTTAGGTTTTATTTAGTTTAGGTTTAGGTTTTTAGCTTATTAGGATTTAGAGATTAGGGTTTAGGTTTAGGGTTAGTTGAGGGTTTAGGGTTTAGGGTTTAGGGTTTAGGTTTTAGGTTTTAGTGTTTAAGGTTTGGATTTTATGATTTTAGGGTTTATGGTTTAGGGTTTAGGGTTTTGGGTTTAAGGTTTAAGGTTTTTAGGGTTTAGGGTTTATGGTTTATGGTTTAGGTTTTAGGTCTAGGGTTTAGGTTTTAGTTAAGCGTTTAGGGTTTTTGGTTTTTTTTAATAGAGAACAAATTCAGATTCAACATTTCTTCTTTTTGATTACATCAATTAAGTAACACACCAAGTTTTCTAAGACACAGCGACAACATAGATAAAAAATGAGCACGAATAGAGAAAATAAAAAACCCTTGATAACTAGAACTGTCTCTACTATAAAGACACATTTCCATAAGCAGCAGATTAGATCGGTCATCCTTTAGTTTCTCCAGTTCCCATCAGAACTACCTTGGCCTCTTGAGTAGCAGGATCCACCATCATATCCTTATTCTCTCCTTCCCCCACTAGCACGGTTGTAACCTCCATCGCTCCTTCTGCCTCCATAATCACCACTACTTTCACCACCATCTCCATATTCACCAACAACTCTAAATCCCCCACCACCACTTCCATAACCGCCACCTCCTCTTTCGCCTCCATCGCTAGATCTAGACTAAGTATGGTTGACGGTGATGTTCCTGCCGTCAAGGTTCTGCTCATTCTTAGGGTTTGTGTTTAGGTTTATTAGGTTATAGGGTTTAGGTTTAAGTTTTAATTTATTTAGTTACTTTAGGTTTAGGTTTAGGGTTTGGGGTTCAGGGTTTAGGGTTTAGGGTTTAGGGTTTAGGGTTTAGGGTTTAGGGTGTAGGGTTTAGGGCTTAGTGTTTAGGGTTTTAGGGTTTATGCCTTTAAGATTTAGGGTTTAGGATTAGGGTTTAGGGTTAATTTAGGGTTTAGGGTTTAGGGTTTTTAGGGTTTATGGTTTAGGGTCTATTTTAGGGTATAAGGTTTAGGGTTTAGAGTTTTTTTTTTAAAATTAAGTAAACCGGTAGGTTTAGGTTTATCTAGTTTATTTAGATTATTTATTTATTTATTTTAGTTTTTTTTATTTTTTATTTTTAGTTAGGTTTATTTTTTTATTTAATTTTGTTTATTTATTTTAGGTTTATTTATTTTAGTTTAGGTTATTTATTTTAGTTTATTTTTAGGTTTAGGTTTAGGTTGATGTTTATTTTTTAGTTTAGTTTTATTTTATTTTATTTTTTTAGGTTTAGGTTTTATTTTTTATTCGTAGGTTTAGGTTTAGCTTTTTATTTTTTTTATTTTTATGTTTAAGTTTTAGTTTTATATTTTAGGTTTATTTTTAGGTTTTCATTTTTAGTTTAGGTTTATGTTTAGTTTATTTTAAGTTTAGGTTTAGGTTTAATTTATTTTAATTTAGTTTATTTTAGTTTAGGTTTATGTTTATTTTATTTGTTTATTTTAGGTTTAGGTTTTTTTTAGTTTAGGGTATAGGTTTGATGTTTTAATTTTTTTAGGTTTAGGTTTTTATTTAGTTTTTATTTTATTTTATTTTTGGTTTAGTTTCTTTTTATTTTACATTTAGTTTTTATTTTATCTAGGTTTTTTATTTTTAGGTTTATTTTATTTTTTGTTTAGTTTAAGTTTTTATTTATTTTACTTTATGTTAGTTTTTATTTTATATTTTATTTGATTTTAGGTTTAGGTTTAGGTTTAAGTTTTAGTTTTGGTTTTTATTTTATTTTATTATTTTATTTAGGTTTAAGTTTTTTTTTTTTTTTTTTAGGTTATATTAAGTTTAAGTTTAGGTTTTTAGGTTTTTAGGGTTTAGGGTTTAGGGTTTTGGGTTTAGGGTTTAGGGTTGGGTTTAAGGTTTAGGGTTTAGGGTTGTAGGTTTTGGGGTTTAAGGTTTAGGGTTTAGGGTTTAGGGTTTAGGGTTTAGGGTTTTAGGGTTTAGGGTTTAGGGTTTAGGGTTTAAGATTTAGGTTTTAGGTTTAGGGTTCAAATTTTAGTTTAGGGTGTAGGGTTTTTTATTTTTTTTATTTTTTATTTTTTATTTTTATTTTTTTCACAGAGAACAAATTTAGATTCAACAAATATTCTTTTCGATTTCATCAACCAAGTAACAAACTAGGGAAGTAAGGTAATCAAATGATCTTTTAGGGGCTAGCTAAAGTCTCGTGTTCCCTAAATGTCTAGACTATATACCTATTACCATTCAATCTTATATAAATCAACACTTGAATAGAGGAAAGAGAACTCAACATTCATACACTTAAGATATAAGCACATGCATTTCTTATGTATTTATAACTAGCATCATAACACATTATTATTCTTATATAAGCTTTTGGAAAATACATTTTGATTTAATAATGATAATAGCCTCGAATATATTAAATTAAATCAACACATGCAAGCCTACATAAAGGAAATCATTTTATTTTACTTGATTTTGAAAAGATGGATGCTTGAATTCAAATGACGTACCAAATTTAGCATGATTGGAAAGAGGACAATCAAATATAAGCATGTGATTCATTAAGGATAATCAAATCAAATAAGTTTATTTAAAGCAAACCAAAGCTTATTTATTAATTAAGTTTTGGATTTGATCTGATATAAAGAAGAGAAGAAAAATCATCACTTGTTGTTTTAAGCCCATTCCCACATTAGTGATTTGATTTAATTTAAGGAAATGTAATTAAGTTGATTTTATGTGTTAATTAAGTTGAACCCATAATTAGATGAATTAATTACCCTTACATATGTCACCTTAAAGTAATTAACTAAATAATTATGAGCCAACATGATATGCATGGAAAATAAACTTTCAATGTTCCTAGGAAATAAAAGGAGCCTAATGCAATTGGCTCATGATTAATAGTTAATTAGATTAAAGGACTTAATTAATTACTCTTATGGTTTTCCCACACATGTCGACTAACCATAATTTCATTAAACTCATTTAGGTTATTAAACACCTAAAGATCTACCCCATGATTTAATTAATTAAGGTTTGATGTGATTATGATTTCAATTTGATTGAGTGATTTAACTAATTAGTTAAATCTTAATTAATTTCATTATAAAAAATGGTGAAATGAACTTAGGGAAAGGAGTCCTAATCCTTTTCCTTAGTACACTTACTGTTGAACAATGATTATTAAACTTAATTAACCAATTTGGTTGCTATTCATGGGATTAATTAATCATTAATTCACTTAAAAGAGTAGTTAAGATTTAATTAGTTAGTTTTCCTAATCAAGTGAGCAATAAATCCCAAGAAAATCATAGGAGGCAGAGGTCATCCCATTAAATTAACCCACAAAGTTTGGAATTAACTGCTCAAGTAAATAAAATGTAATTAAGCATATTAATTTTAAAATTAAACCTTAATTACTATTCAAAATTTGTTAAGATCATTTTTAATTAATTCTCCTATGAAATACTTTTAAAATGTGTATTTATTTATTTGCATTTTTTTATTTCTCTATGATGTTTTATTCTTTTTTGAAGTTTTAGTCATTAAAAATGATTAATTAAACCTAATTAAAGCCTAATCTTGTTGGCACCACGCGACGTACTAACGGCACTTTCCACATGTCACCGCGGGATTGGCTACTTAAAACTTATCCTACTCAGCACCTACGTGGTGACGGCTGACGTGCTTTCTCATCTGCCGTCTGATCTAATCATGACCGTCCATTCTGATCACGTGGAACAGATGATTCGTTATCTAACGTCACTCGTGTGAGGCAAAATGGAGTCCGTTCCCCATTGCTCACTTGATCCGATCTTACCCAAGCTTGGATCAACTCCAAAAGGATCCCACACCTTCATGACATCGATCAGAGGGGATCCAACGATCAAGATCACATGAGATGCAAGTTTTCTTCAAATAGCTCCAACCCATTTTTGCATAAGGATCGATTTAACATAATTGTAAAGAGGATGATCGAATATAAGCATGTGATTCATTCAACCGAACTAATTCTTAAGGACAATCAAATCAAATAAGATTATTTAAAGCAAACCAAAGCTTCTTTATTAACTATGTTTGGGATTTGATTTGATTTAAAGAGGAGAAGAGAAATCATCACTTGCTATTTTAAACCCATTCCCACATTAGTAATTTGATTTAATTTAAGAAAATGTAATTAAGTTGATTTTATGAGTTAATTAAGTTGAACCCTTAATCAGATGAATTAATTACCCTTACCTATGTCACCTTAAAATAATTAACTAAATAATTATAAGGCAACACGATATGCATGGAAAATAAATGTGCAATGATCCTAAGAAATAAAAGGGGCCTAATGCAATTGGCTCATGATTAATAGTTAACTAGATTAAAGGAGTTAATTAATTACTCTTATTATTTTCCCACACATATGGACTAACCATAATTTCATTAAACTCCTTTAGGTTATTAAACACCTAAAGATCTACCCCATTATTTAATTAATTAAGGTCTGATGTGATTTTGATTTCAATTTGATTAAGTGATTTAATTAATTAGTTAAATCTTAATTAATTTTATTTTAAAAAAAGGGTGAAATGAACTTAGGAATAGGGGTCTCAACCATATTCGTTAGTTCAGTTATTGTTGAGCAATGATTAATAAACTTAGTTAACCAATTTATTACTGTTCATGGGATTAATTAATCATCAATTAACTTAGAAGAGTTGTTAAGGTTTAATTAGTAAATTTTGCTAATTAAGTGAGCAATAAATCCCAAGAAAATCATGGGAGGTAGAGGTCATCCCATTAAATTAACCCACAAAATTTAGGATTAATTACTTAAGTAATTAAGAAGTAATTAAGCTAATTAATTTTAAAATTAAACCTTAATTACTGTTCAAAATTAGTTAAGATCATTTTTAATTAATTCTCCTATGAAATACTATTAAAATGAGTACCTATTTGAATTTTTTATTTCTCTATGATTTTTTTATGATTTTTAGAAGTTTTAGCCATTAAAAATGATTAATTAAGCCTAATTAAAGCATAATCATATTGGTGCCATGTGGCGCACTGATGCGGCATGCTTTCCACATGGTGCAACAAGATTGGCTACTTAAAACTTATCCGACTCAATGCATACGTGGCAGAGGCGGATGCGCTTTCTCATATGTCATCTGATCTAAGATCGGATGGCTACGATTAATTCCACAACTTAATAAGATTAAATAAGATCAATCTAATAGTTCTAATCACGATCATACATTCTGATCACACAGAAGGGACATTGTGTGATCTATCATCACATGAGTGAGGGAGAATGGAGTCCGTCCACCATTGCTCATTTGATCCGAGTGTACTCGAACTTGGATCAACTCCAAAAGGATTCCACATCTTCACGACATCAATCAGATGGGATCCAACGGCCAAGATCACATGAGATGCAGTTTTCTTCAAAAAGCTCCAACCCATTTTTGCCTAAGGATCAACTTTGGAAGCATACCTCATTGGAGCTCAAGACTGGTGGCTCGAACGATTATGGAAGCTTCATTAGTGGAGAAGAAGCCTTGTTGAGCAGTTATTGAATCAATTCCTCAATGTTCACTCAGAAGGCCACGAATTGATGATTTAGTGCTCGAGTTTGATCAAAGTCCCACCTCTGGTGTTCAAGAAGCTTGGGAGATAATTCCTTCTACCTCGATGAGG
Organism: Cymbidium sinense; assembly: GCA_021442155.1. Taxonomy (NCBI): domain Eukaryota; kingdom Viridiplantae; phylum Streptophyta; class Magnoliopsida; order Asparagales; family Orchidaceae; genus Cymbidium; species Cymbidium sinense. Next base: position 322,678,216 of record CM038214.1, on the reverse strand, counting down.
CCTAGGGAAGGTGCGTGCAAAGTTAATTTGAGTTTGATAGAGAGATGGGTAAGTTAGGTAAGAAATGGGAGTGTCCTATTTTGAGACGGATGGGAAAGGCATTTTTTGATCGAGGAATAAACTTGGGAGCTTAGGGAATCGCTCTAGCGCTCGTCTTGGATAGCTGGGGCTCGGAGGAAAGAATTTTGTGTGTGTTTTAGTGGAAACGAGGGGGTGTATACCCCCATTTATTTTGATCATATGGTGGGATTGTGTTTGGCTTATTAGGGAGTCGTGGGTGGTAAGGAGTAGGTGAGTTAGGTCCGCTTGGTTTGTTGAAGGTGTTAAGGTGGCTGCCAAGGAGGAATCATGGGTGTCCTATGGGTTTCAAATGCTCAAATGGGGAGAGTGAGGTGATTTCTACTCCCATGGGTCATGGCCGACCCAACCACCCCTTGGCTCAGGTTGGGCAATGTCCAAGGTGCCTAGGTGGACCATTGGGAGAGTACCAAGTGGCTAAGGAATGGAAATGACCACTTACATGGGTGATTTGTCTCATGTGATGCCCTTGACACAAGATTAGAATGATCATTTAGCATTAGATTTAATTTGGGTAGATTTTAAATAAGCCAAAAGTGGGTTAGCCTAAATTTCAAGTCAATTTGAGTTGAATTGGTTAGGTTTGGCTCAATTTGACTCATTTTGGTCAAATTGGGTTAGGTTGGGTAAAGTTGACCAATTGGTCAAATTGGGTCAAACTAAGGGTTGGTCCAAGTACATATGATTATTTGGGATGTTTTGGTTCAATTGGTTTCGTTTAGTTTGGCTTAGATTAGATTTTGGCTCATTTGAATTCATTTGGGTCAAATGGGTTAAGTTGACCAATTTGACTAAATTGGCCAAATTGGCTTGGGTTGGGTGTTGGTTTAAGTTTAGTTGACCAATTGAAGATGATTGTAGGCTTTTGTTTCAATTAATTTGGATTTGGTTTTGATTTAGTCCAACTTGAACCTTTAGGTCAAGTTGGACTAAGTAGGCCAATTGAGTTCAGTTGGGTCCAATCATGACTTTGGTCAAGTTCAACAATCCATTTTGAATGAATTTGAACCATTGGTTGCAATCAATTTGGTTTATATTTTGGTTTGACCTAATTTAATCTTTTAGATCAATTTGGGTCAACTTGGGTCAAGAGGGCCAATTGGGTTTGGTTTGACTCAATTGAAGGTCAAGTCATATTCAAATATTAATTTTGTTTTGGTATGAATCATTGGTTTCAAGGGATTTTGTCTTAGGTTGCAATTTGGCTAGTTTGGGTTCATATGGGTTAAGGGGTTGACTTGGTCAAATGACCAAGTTGACTTGACTTTATGACAATTATCAACCTAGGGTGATCAACAATCATGATGGGAGGTTTTGATTAGCTTGGTTCAATCCAATTTGGTTAGGATTAGAACTTGGCCCAAATAAGTCAAATTGGCCACTTTTGGTCCAAGTTAATTTGATTTTTTTGGAGTTGATTTGATTTAGTTGAGTTTATATATGGATTTGGGATTGATATATAAAATTCAATTGCTTGGGTTGAAATGGGTTTCGGTTCATTTGAACATTTCAAGTCAAAAAGGGTTAAGTTGGGTTTGACTTGGGTTGATTTTGGTTTGGCTTAATGATTGTATATTTCATTTATATTTGTGAATATGATTGAAGGTATGATTGATTCATGAGAAAATCAATTGAATTTGGGTTTTGGAATGAAAAATGGCTAAGTCCATGGAGTTGGGTCATCTAGTTTAGGTTTGGATTTTGATTTGGTTTGATTTAGTTTTGATGACTTAAATGTACATTTCATTTAAATTTGTGAAGATGATTGAAAATATGATTGATTTGTGAGAAAATCAATTGAGTTTGACTTGATTTGAATTAAGATTGGGCTATGCTCATGGGATAGGTCATATGGCTTAGGAAGGGTTTTGATTCAATTCTATTTATTTTTGATCATTTGAATATAGATTTGATTTATATTTAGGAAGATGATTGAAGATATAAATTGATTATGAGAAAATTAATTGATTTTGGATTGATTTGGATTCATATTTGGCGAAGTCCATGGGTTAGGTCATTTAGCTTAGGAAGGGTTTGATCATGGGCTTCAATCATTTGGTTTTGGAATTTGGGTTTGGATTTGGATTTGGATTTGATGTTTGAATTGAACTTGAGGTTTGGTTTGAGAAGGTGAACATGGATTGGTTTTGGGTTGTAGGGTAGGTGGATTATCCTAATCCCTAAGGCATAACCTAATCCTATGGTTAACCCTTCTAAGTCTTTAGGCTTAGATTAAATGTTTACCTAATTGTTAAAAGTGTCTTATGACTAGAGAAGTCTTAGTATCTAGAAGACTCTTAAGTCTAATATGGTAAGATTGAATCTGCACTCAAAAAGTATGGTCAACAAGTCTTAGGCTCTATAGTGTTGCCCTTGGACATAGGTTCTTAGAAGACTGAAGCCAAGTTTCACATTATAGACTTCGATACATCTTTCAACGCTTTGCTTGGGAGACCATGAATACATGAGACCAACATAGTTCCATCCTCTCTACATTAGTTTATGAAGTTTGTGAGAGATGGGATCGTTTGCTGTGTCAAAGGAGATCTCAAGTTATTTATAGTTCAAGAGGTCGGCATATATGAGGATGCGGCTTACTACCTTCATCAAAATCAATAAGTCTATTCTCATGAACTTGGCTAAAGTTTGAAAATAAAAGAAATAGAAAAAGAAAAGGAAAAAGAAAGAGAAAAAGAAAAAGGAAAGAAAAGAAAAAATGAAAAGGAAAATAAAAGGGAGTGGAAATAGACTTGGAGGAGGAAGTAGAGCCTGATATTAGATTCCACCCATAGTTCATTATTCCATTCGAACATATCGATAGGATGACCTGACCTCCACAAGGAAGTGGAATAGACCAGTTCAGAGGCAATCCCAGGGTGGAAAATCTCCTTATTAGACACCCAATAGAAGATATGTCCTAGCTACCTAGAGTACACCTGCTATCCATATAGACTTTGAATCTAGTTCATAGGATGATTCCTATATGGTTAGTATACCAGGCATCTCTTCTTAATAGTAGATTCCCTTGGAGGTAACACTTGAGCTAGATAGTGATGAAGATCGAACTCCAAAGCAAAGCATAAGTGTATCGAAGTCTATATATGAAATCGTTAGGCATCAGTTAAGAACCTTAGCTCTAACCCCACTTTCCTCTCAAAAAGTTGAGGGTTTGGTAGTTAAAGAAGCCCTTATGTGATCCAAAAGTGTGAAGAGTCAGAGGTTCTTTTTGGGAGCATCATAATTAAGTCAAGAAGTTGATGTAGAACTTGATGATGATTCATATAAATATTTAATAGAATTACCTTTTGATTAGTACTTGTCTTGTGTTCTTAATTTAGCAATGAAAAGGTTAACCTCAGATACTTAGTCAAAGAGCAAGTTAGACTACTTCGAGCAAATATGAAAGAATAAATGCAAAAGCTCTCAATCAAGACCAGGACTAGGAGTCGGTATAGTGGGTCCAATCGATGATGATGATTACTGCTTAGTCATTACCAATCATTTGGAATTTGATAGGTTCTTTTCAAATCACATTAACTCATATGAGGAGTTATGCTTAGAAACTTCAGATGATCTCAATGATTTTGAAGTCAAAGATGCACTGCCAGAGTTTGAAGAAGAGATCAAGTCAACCATAGACAAGCTCAAGGAAATCAACTTAGGAAGTGAAGAAGATCCACACTCGAGATACATCAGTACTTTGTTGAATGAAATTAAAACCAATGACTTAATTAGGCTATTGATTGAGTTTAAGGACTGCTTTGCATGGAGTTATGAAGAGATGCCTAGATTGGCTCCTGACATAGCAGTCCATAAACTTGTAATTTAGCTTACTGCTAACCTTATTATGCAAGCTCTTAGACGCATGTGATTAGACATAGAACAATAGGTCATTTATGAAGTCAAGAAATTAATCGATGATGGCTTCATCCGAGAAAAAAAATATGCTACTTGGTTAGCCAGCATCATCCCAATTAAGAAAGAGAATGGCCAAATTCACATATGCATTGATTTTAGGGATTTAAATTAGGCATGTCCAAAAGGCAAATTTCCACTTCCAATCCCAGAGTTGATGGTGGACAATGCTTCATCTCATGTAATCTTCTCTTTCATGGATTGCTCATCTAGATATAACCAAATAAAGATGGCCCATGAAGATGAAAGAAACATTAGTTTTAGAAACTCAATCAGAATCTATTGCTATAAGGTCATGCCTTTTAGACATAAAAATGGCGGTGCTACATACTAGCGAGCTATGACTCGAATCTTCAATGAACTCGTTCATCATCAAGTCGAGTGCTATGTCGATGATCTCATGGCCAAAAGTAGAGAAAAGAAAGACCATCTCTTTGACTTGAGAGTAGTTTTTGAATAGTTAAGATAATTTAACCTCAAAATGAAACCCCTGAAGTGTGCTTTCAGAGTAGCTTTGGGGAAATTCCTTGGGTTTGTTGTCTGACACTAGATAATTGAAATTGATCTGGAGAAGATCAAGACGATATCAGAAATGCCACCCATAAAAGTTAAACTCAACTCAGATCATTCCAAGGGTGGTTGGCATATCTAAGATGCTTTATATCCAACTTATCGAGAAGATGTCAGACATTCTCAACACTTATCAAAAAGGTTAGAAAGTTCAAGTGGGATGTTAAGTGTGAGCATGCCTTCAAAGACATCAAGCATTACCTGATGATGCCACCGATTCTAACAACCCCTATCTCAAAGAAGCTGCTCATACTTTACACTACTGCATTAGATGACTCCCTTGGTACTTTGTTGGCCAAAGCCAATGATGAAGGGAAGGAAAACACACTCTACTACCTCAGTCGCCATCTAATCCCTACTGAGGCTAATTATCGACCCATTGAGAAGCATTGCCTAGCTTTAATCTTTGCATCCCAAAAGCTACAACACTACATGCTTCCTTATAAGGTGAACTTGATCTCTAGGATTAATCCAATACAGTATCTCATGACATAGCCGATGTTATCCAGACGGTTGGCACAATGGTCCATGATCCTCTCGCAGTTTGACAATACCTTGGTACCCCTCCATGCGGTGAAAGGATAAGTGCTAATTGATTTCTTAGCAGCACACCAACTTTCTACTGACTCTCCGCTTAGTGATGATCTCCCAAATGAATAAATAATGAACTTAGGGGATACTAGGATTCACCGCTGGGAGATGTACTTTGATGGTGCGGCTTCTTATCAAAGAGGAGAAGAACCATAATATATAATTTTAAGAAAGACAGGGGTAGGAATAGTTCCCTTAACTCTGGACTGCGATGTGATGAGATTCTCATATCATCTATTTAATATTTGTACCAACAACGAAGCCAAATATGAGGCTCTGATTGTTGGTCTTGAGTTAGCCATTATTCTAAGCATCCAAAACATCAACATCTTCAAGGATTCTCAGCTAGTTATTAACCAAATCATTTGGTCCTATAAGGTTATTAAAGCCCAAGCTCCATCACTACCATAAGTACACTATGGTCTTGTTTGCCCAAATCCTAGAGGTTACCATTTATAAGATTCCTCGAGGAGAGAATGTCATAGTGTATGCTTTAGCCAAGCTTGCTAAGGAGTTGAGGATGAGTCATATCAATAAAGGTCCAAAATTGACAAGTATTATCTCTTATTGATATTGATCTCATCAAAAAGTACTCTCTTGTGGATGGTGTCTTGTATGGGTGGTCTTTCGATCATATGTGATTATGTTGTTTCGACAAGCATGAAGATCATAAGATGGTGATCGAGGTACACTCAAGATTATCTGGAGGCAGCAAATCCGGTCCAAAGATGAAAGCCAAGATCAAGAGACTAGGATACTACTGGACGTCGATGATCAAATATTGCATGGATACGGATAGGCGATGCCACCAATGTCAAATACACGGTGTGGTCCTACACCAACCACCCAACATTCTACATCCTATAATGGCATGATGGTCATTCGAGTGTTGGGGTACTGACATAGTGGGTCTAATTGATCCTCATTCTTCCAAGGGTCATTAGTTCATCTTAGCTACTACTGATTACTTTTCCAAATGGGCGAAGGTGATTCCACTCAGAGAGGTCATGGCTTAGCATCTACTCCAGTTTTTTAGGAACCATATCGTATATAGGTTCAGAGTGCCTTTGAAGAATTATATCTGATAATGGTACTACATTTAAGAGCACCAAGATCAATAACTTTTTATATAGACATAGCATAAATTGGAGATATTCTACCATAAACTACCCGAGGGAAAATGGCTTAGTAGAAGCCTTCAATAAAAATCTCATCCAAATACTGAAGAAGACACTCGACAACAACAAACGACTGTGGCATGAGTAGTTAGTTGAAGCCTTATGGGCCTACTGCACCATATATAGAACTCTAATTCACTATACTCCTTTCTCCTTAGTGTATGGGTCCAAAGTCATTCTACCATTAGAAGTACAACTCCCATCACTAAGGATAGTTGTGGGTAGCAAGATCACAACAGAGAAGAAAGCCAAGTTGTAGTTAGAAGAGCTCGAAGATTTGGAGGAGAGATGCCTGCAGGCATGCCAAAATTTTGAGTTGTACAAAGCTAAAATGATTCAAGCTCACAACAAGTTGGTCCATCCTAGAGCTTTTCAAGTAGGAGAGCTTATTTTAGTTCTAACGAGACTGATTGCTGCTTGTCGTATGATGGGAGGCAAGTTTAAACCCACTTGGGAAGGCTTTTTTTCTAGAGAGAAGGCATACCTAGGAGGATCTCATCAACTTATTAATCATAAGGGAGAGCACCCAATGCTTCCAATCAATGGGCTCTACTTAAAAAAATATTATAAGCCATGTTTCAAAATAATTATCATCAATGAAAATTCTATTTTGAATTCAATCTCTTCCATGTTGAATGTATTCTTGTTTCTGAATCTTCCATGATGTGTTTAGGGTAGGTGTAAGGAACCTGAGCAACATCTTATCCTTCATCGACACAACACAAACACAAACTACATACAAACCTATAAAATAAATACATATCTTTTATCCTGAGATACTCCGAGTTGAGATAACGCCTCCAGTGACACTCACTCAAGATCGCCTAGTGTGGCGACACCGCTAGTGTGTCACCCGAGTGGTCTTCTTGCTTGAAAGGATATAAGTCTATCAAGCTTTCCTTCCTTACTTGGACACTGCACACCAATGAGTGCCTTGTTAGTTTGGTAGGCCTTACTGCATCGTTAGTAAGCAACCTCATGCTGGCTTCGTTTAAATGGATGTGAGTCTGCTACGCTTTCTTCTTGGATTAGCTTTCATGAACTGACTAGGTTGAGTATATTTGAGGTTTGGTATAAGTCCCTTAACGGTTCCTTCCTTCCTGACTGCATCAAGTATGGGTCCAATCCTTCCTCGAGGCTCCCCGCTTAGTAGTCCCTCTAGGACTAATAGCATATGTTCGGCCGATGACATACTATCCTGATGATCAGTTCCACTTGGAAAGTTGTAAGCCTACATGCTTTCTTTCTACATTGATCATTGCACACCGACGGGCACCTTAGGTTGGATGGTTCTCACTATGTTGATGGATACACCTTAGGTTGTTGGTTCTCGCACCTTAGATAGGCTCATGGCAAATGTAAGTCGCTACACTTTCTCCTTGAGTTGGCTTTGATACCTATAAGTTTTCTTTTCGGGGCTCGGGATAATGCCCCTAGCACCTCCCCTATCACTATATTTGGATCACATCCTTCACATTTTAGACACTACCTAGGTTACTATCGAATTGGACAGTTCCCCTTTCCCAGTAGCCACCCCTATGGTTGCAGAATATGTCCTGTGGATGTGTAGATTCTCCTTTGGTCCATAAAATTTGAGCCCAAATCCTATACTCTAAATCCTAAATCCTAAAACCTAAACCTAAACTAAATAAAACCTAAAAATTAAATAAAAAATACCCAAACCTAAATAAAATAAAATAAAAATCTAAACTAAAACCTAAACCTAAACCTAAACCTAAATGTAAAAATAAAATAAAATATAAAATAAAAACTGAACTAAAATAAAATAAATAAAAACCTAAACTAAACTAAGAAATAAAATAAGCCTAAATAAAAAAACTAAATGTAAAATAAAAATAAAATAAACCTAAAATAAAATAAAATAAAAACCTAAACCTAAAAAATAAACCTAAAAATAAATAAAACATAAAACCTAAACCTTAAACTAAAAAGAAAAACCTAAACCTAAAATAAACAAAATAAAATAAACCTAAACCTATACTAAAATAAACTAAACTAAAAAATATAAAACCTAAACTTAAACCTAAATTGAAATAAACCTAAACCCTAAACTAAATAAAATACAATAAACCAAAAATAAACCTAAATTTAAAGTATAAAAAAACCCTAAAATAAACCTCAAATAAAAACCTAAAACCTAAACTTAAACAAAATAAAATATAAACCTAAACATATACTTAAAAATAAAAAATAAAACATAAACCTAAAAATATAATATAAAAATAAAGCTAAACTAAAAAATAAACATAAACCTAAACCTAAACCATAAAAATAAACTAAAATAAAAAACCTAAACTAAAATAAATAAACTAAAGTAAATAAAAAAAAAAAAATAAAACTAAATAAAAATTAAAAATAAAATAAGCTAAAATAAATAAAAAACTAAACTAAATAAACTAAACCTAGTGGTTTACTTAAATTTTTTTTAAAAAAACTCTAAACCCTAAAACCTAAACCCTAAATCCTAAACCCTAAACCCTAATCCCTAAACCCTAAACCTACAACCCTAAACCCTAATCCCTAAATCCTAAATCCTAAACCATAAAAAACCATAAACCCTAAACCCTAAACTAAACCTAAAGCCTAAAGCCTAAACCCTAACCCTAACCCTAAACCAGAAACCCTAAACCCTAAATCATAAACCTTAAAACTCAGACTAAACTAACCAAACTTAAACCTAAATCCTAAAAATTCTAAACCCTAAACACTAAACCCTAAACCCTAAACCTAAACCTAAACTCTAAAACCCTAAACCATAAAACCCTAAACTCTAAACCCTAACCCTAAACCCTAAACCTTAAAAGTATTAACACTAAAACCCTTAAACCCTAAAATCTAAACCTTAAACCCTAAACCCTAACCCTAAACCCCAAACCCTAAACCTAAAACTAAAGTAACTAAATAAATTAAAAAATAAACAAAAACTTAAAACCTAATAAACCTAAACCCTCAGACTGGAAAAAACTTTGAAACCAAGAACATCACCGTCAACCAGACTCAGTCTATATTTGGCAGTGGAGGCGAAGGCTGAGGCGGCAATTATCACAGTGGTGGTGGGAGATCTGGAGGTGCTAGTGGATTTGGAGGTGGTGATCAGAGCAATGGTGGTTATTAAGGAGAGAGGAGCGACGGAGGTTACAGTCGTGGTGGAAGTAGAGGGAGAGATCAGGGATATGATGGTGGATCACGCTACTCGAGAGCAGTGGTAGTTCTGATGGGAACTGGAGAAACTAAAGAATGACCGATCCGACCTGCTACTTATGGAACTATGTCTTTACAGTAGAGACGGTTCTAGTTATTTAAGGTTTTTGATTTGCTCTATGCGTGCTCATTTTTTATCTATGTCGAAGTTTGTGTCTTAGAAAACTTTGTCTATTACTTGGTTGATAAAATCGAAAAGAAGAAATGTTGAATATAAATTTGTTCTCTATTAAAAAAACTAAAAACCCTAAACCCTAAACTAAAACCTGAACCCTAGACCTAAACCCTAAACCCTAAACCCTAAATCCTAAATTCTAAACCCTAATCCCCTAAACCATAAACCTTAAATCTTACAACCTAAACTCTAAACTCTATACCCTAAACCATAAACCCTAATCCCAAAACCCTAAACCCAAAACCCTAAACCCTCAATTAAACTGAAACCCTAAAGCCTAAAAAGCTAAAAACCTAATCCTAAACTGAATAAAACCTAAAAATAAAATAAATAAATAAACCTAAACTCTAAAAAAAAATCTAAATCTAAAATAGAAAGAAAATAAACTTAAACCTAAACTAAAATAAATAAAACATAAACCTAAACACTAAATAAAATTAAATAAACTAAAAATAAACCTAAACCTAAACTACAAAATAAAACCTAAAAATAAACCTAAAATAAAAACCTAAAACCTAAACCTAAAAAAATAAAATAAAAAACCTAAACCCTAAACCTAAAATAAAATAAACTAAAAACCTAAAAAAATAAAATAAATAACTAAAAACAAAATATAAACTAAACTAAATAAATAAAAATAAACTAAATAAAAAATAAAAATAAAAATAAACTAAAATAAATAAACTAAAAAAATAAAAATAAAATAAATAAAAAATAAAACTTAAACCCTAAATTAAAAAAAAATCTAAACCTAAAATAAACAAAATAAAATAAACTTAAACCTAAACTAAAATAAACAAAACTAAAGTAATAAAATCTAAACCTAAACATAAAATAAACTAAACCTAAATCCTAAACTAAATAAAATAAAATAAACTAAAAATAAATCTAAACCTAAACTAAAAAAATAGAACCTAAAAATAAACATCAAATAAAAACCTATAACCTAAACCTAAAAAAATAAAATAAAAACCCAAACCTAAACCAAAAAATAAAAAATAAATCCTAAACTAAAAAAATAAAATAAAATAAAAACTCACCTAAAAAATAAACATTAAACTAAACCTAAACAAAAAAAAAATCAACTAAAATAAAAACCTAAACTAAAATTAGTAAACCTAAAATAAATAAAATAAAATAAATAAAAATAAAAATAAACCTAAGCAAAAATAAAAAATAAACCTAAATAAAAATAAAAAATAAAATAAACTAAAATTAAGTAAAAATAAACTAAATAAACTAAACAAACATAAACCTACAGGTTTACTTACTTTTAAAATAAAACACCCCATAAATCTTAACTAAATCCTACACTATAAACCCTAAAACTAACCCTAAACCCTAAACGTACAATCCTAAACCTACAACCTGAACCCTAAAAAACCCTTAACCCTAAACCCTAAACTAACCCTAAACCCTAAACCCTAAGCCTAACCCTAAAATCCTAAACCCTAAATGTTAAACTAACCCTATACCCTAAACACAAAACCCTAAAAACCCTAAACCCTAAAGCTTAAACCTTAAACCCTAAACCCTAAATTAACCCTAAACCTTAAGCAAACCCTAAACCCTCAAAACCCTAAACCCTAAAGCCTAAACAGTAAACCCTAAACCTTAAATCCTAAAAACCCTAAACCTTAAAACCCTAAAACTTAAAACCCTAAACCCTAAACCCTAACCCTAACAGTAAACCCTAAAAGCATAAACCCTAAACTCTAAACCCTAAACCTTAAAACCTAAACCATAAAACTTAAACCCTAACCCTAAAGTCTAAACATAAACTTAAAGTAACTTAAAAAATTATAAAAAAAACCTAAACCCTAAGAATGGCCAGAACCTTGATGGCAGGAACATCACCGTCAATTAGGCTCACCTAGATCTTCAGTGGAGGCTAAGGTGAGGCTATGGTTATCGCAGGTGCCGGGGTTCCTGAGGTGTTGGTGGCTGGAGGTGGTGGTGGTGAGCAGGAGGTGGAGGTGGAGGAGCACCGGTGGTGGCAGAGTGAGAGATTGGGGCTATGATGGAGGATCACACTACTCGAGAGGCTGAGGTGGTTCTGATGGGAACTAGAGAAATTGAAGAACGTTTGATCCAATCTACTGCCTATGGAACTATGTCTTCATAGTTGACACAGTTCTAGCTTTCTAGGGTTTTCAATTTGCTCTATGCGTTCTCAATTTTTATCTATGTCATCGCTTGTGTCTTAGAAAACTTGGTGTGTTACTTGTTTCACAAAATCTAAAAGAAGAAATGTTGAATCTGAATTTGTTTAATGTTAAAAAAAAAACCAAAAACTCTAAACCTTGAACTAAAACTTGAACCCTAGACCTAAAACCTAAACCCTAAACCCTAAAAATCATAAACCCTAAACCCCAAAATCCTAAACCCTAAACCCTAAAACCTAAACCCTAAACCCTAAACATAACCCTAAACCCTAAACCCCAAACCCTAATCATTCAACTAACCCTAAATCCTAATCCTCAAAAGCTAAAAACCTAAACCTAAGCTAAATAAAACCTATAAATGAAATAAATAAAAAAACTTAAATGAAAATAAAATAAAAACCTAAACTAATACCTAAACCTAACCTAAACCTCGAAAGAAAATAAAATAAAAAATAAAAACTAAACTAAAATAAAATAAATAAAAACCCAAATTAAACTAAAAAATAAAAAAACCTAAATAAAATAAATATTAAACCTAAAATAAAAATAAAATAAAGCTAAAATAAAATCTAAATAAAAACCTAAACCTAAAAAATAAACTTAAAATTAAATAAAAAATAAAACCAAAATCTAAACTAAAAATAAAATAAACCTAAACTAAACTAAAATAAACTAAAGTAAAAGAAATAAAACTTTACACTTAACCTAAAATTAAATAAACGTAAACCTAAACCTAAACCCTAAATAAAATTAAATAAACTAGAAACAAAATTAAACCTAAACTAAAAAATAAAACCTAAAATTAAACTAAAATGAAAAACTAAGACCTAAACTACAAAAAATAAAATAGAAACCTAAAGCTGAACCCAAAAATAAAAATTAAAGCCTAAACCTAAAAAATAAAATAAAAATAAAACTAAACTAAAAAATAAACCTAAACCTAAACTTAAAAATTAAACTAAAAAAAAACCAAAACTAAAATAAATAAAGCTAAAATAAATAAACTAAACTAAATAAAAATAAACCTAAATAAGAATAAAAAATAAACTAAATAAACCTAAACCTACGAGTTTACTTAATTTAAGAAAAAAAGTACAAAATAAAAAAACCCTAACCCTTAACCTAAAACTAACCCTAAACTCTAAACCTTGAACCCTAAACTTAGAAACCTAAACCATAAACCTTAAACCTTAAAACCCTAAACCCTAAACCCTAAACCCTAAACCTTAACCCTTAAAAACCTAATAACCTAAACCTAAACTAAATAAAACCTAAAAAAAATTAATAAAAAAAAACTAAACCTAAATAAATTAAAATAAAAAATAAAATAAAAACCTAAACTAACACTTAAACCTAAACCTAAACCTAAATGTAAAAATAAAATAAAATAAAAAATAAAAACTAAAATAAAATAAAATTTAAAAAAACATAAACTAAACTAGAAAATAAAATAAACCTTAAAATAAATACTTAAATAAAATAAAAAATAAACATAAAATAAAAATAAACATAAAATAAAAATAAAATAAACCTAAAATAAAATATAATAAAAACTAAATAAAAACCTCATCCTAAAAAATAAACCTAAAAATAAATAAAAAATAAAACCTAAACCCTAAGCTAAAAAAAACCTAAACCTAAAATAAAAAATAGCATAAACTTAAAATTAAACTAAAATAAATAAAACCTAAACCTAAACCAAAAATAAACTAAACCTAAACCCTAAAATAAATAAAATAAACTAAACTAAAAAATAAAAACTAAAAATAAACCTAAAACCTAAACCAAGAAAAAATAAAATAAAAACCTAAAATTGAACCTAAAAATAAAAATAAAACCTACACCTAAAAAATAAGCATAAACCTAAACTTAAATCAAAAAAATAAACTGTTATAAAAAAACCTAAACCTAACTAAATTAACCTAAAATAAATAAACTAAATAAAAAAAGAAATAAACCTAAATAAAAATAAAAAATAAAATAAACTACAATAAATAAATGAATAAACTAAATAAACATAAAGTTACTGGTTTACTTAATTTAGTAAAACAAAACTCCTAAACCCTAAACCTACAAACCCAAATCTACAACCTTAAAACCTAAACCCTAAACCCTAAACCCTAAAGCCTAAACCGTAAACACTAAACCCTAAACCCTAAACCCTAAATCTTAAATCCTAAACCCTAACCCTAACCCTAAACCTAAAACCCAAAACCCAAAACCTTAAAACCCTAAACCCTAAAGCCTAAACCCTAAAGCCTAAAGCCTAAACCCTAAACTAACCCTAAACACTAAACTAAACCTAAACCCTAAACCCTCAAATATGTTAACCCTAAAGCCTAAAGACTAAACCCTAAACAGTAAACCCTGAAACCTTAAATCCCAAAACCCTAAACCCTACACCCTGAACCCTAAACCTTACATCCTAAACCCTAAACCTTAAAAACCTAAAATCCTAAACCTAAACTAAATAAAACTTAATAATAATTTTTAAAAAAAAAAACTTAAACCTAAATAAAATAAAATAAAAATAAAATAAAAATAAAAACCTAAATTAAAACCTAAATCAAAGCCTAAAAATAAAATAAAATAAAAATAAACTAAAATAAAATAAATAAAAACCTAAAATAATCCTAAGAATGAAAAACCTAAATAAAATAAAAACTAAACATAAAATAATAATAAATTAAAAGTAAAATAAAATAAAATAAGAGTTAAATGAAAACCTAAACTTAAAAAATAAACCTAAAAATATATAAAAAATAAAACCTAAACCCTAAACTAAAAAAACCTAAACTTAAAATAAATAAAAAATAAAAAAAATAATTCTAAACCTAAACTAAAATAAACTAAACTAAAATAAATAAAACCTAAACCTAAACCTAAACCAAATAAAATAAAATAAAAATAAAAATAAACCTAAACCTAAACTAAAACATAAAACCTACAAATAAACCTAAAATAAAGACCTAAAACCTAAACCTAAAAAAATAAAATAAAAACCTAAACATAAACCTAAAAATAAAAAATAAAACCTAAACCTATAAAATAAAATAAAATAAAACTTAACTAAAAATAAACTTGAACTTAAAAAATAAACTAAAATAAAAAAACCTAAACAAAAATAAATAAACCTAAAATAAATAAACTAAACTAAATAAAAAATATAAATAAACCTAAATAAAACTAAAAAATTAAATAAACTCAAATAAAAAATAAACTAAATAAATTAATTAAACCTAAACCTACTAGTTTACTTAATTAAAAAAAACCTAAACCCTAAATCCTAAACCCTAAACCCTAAACCCCAAACCCTGACACTAACCCTAAACCCTAAACCCTAAACTTGCAACCCTAAACTCTAAACCCTAAACCCTAAAACCCTAAACACTAAACCTTAAACCTTAAACCCTAAATTTTAAACCCAAAACCCTAAACCCTGAACCCTAAACCCTAAAACCCTAAACCCTAAACCCTAAACCCTAAACCCTAATCCCTAAACCCTAAAACCTACTTCCCTAAACCCTAAACCCTAAACCCCAAACTAACCCTAAACCATAAACCCTAAATGCTAAACTAACCCTAAACCCTAAGAATGGGAATCTTGGAACATCACTATGAACATGCTAGAATGATGGAGGCTAAGGAGGGCGGTTATCGTAGTGGTGATGGGAGATCAGGAAGTGTTGGTGGATATGGTGGTTGTGGTCGGAGCAGTGGTGGTTATGGAGGTGGGAGGAGAGATTGGGGATATGATGGCAGATCCTGGCACTCGAGAGGTGAGGGTGGTTCTGATGCGAACTGGAGAAACTGAAGAACGGTCGATCTGATCTGCTATTTATGGAATAGTGTCTTTATAATAGAGATGATTCTAGTTATCTAGGGTTTTAGATTTACTCTATGGGTGCTCGTCTTTGATCTATGTCATCGCTTGTGTCTTAGAAAACTTGGGGTGCTACTTGGTTCATAAAATCAAAAAAAAGAAATGTTGAATCTGAATGTGTTCTCTGTTTAAAAAAAAACCTTAAATTGTAAATTCTAAACTAAAACTTGAACCCTAAACCTAAACACTAAACCCTAAACCCTAAACCCAAAAAACCTAAACCTAAACTAAATAAAACCTAAAAAAAAAATAAATAAAAAAACTTAAACCTAAATAACATATAAAATAAAATGAAAACCTAAACTAAAACCTAAACCTAAACTAAAAATAAAATAAAATAAAAATAAAATGAACTAAAATAAAAAAATAAAAACTTAAACTAAACTAAAAAATATAATAAACCTAAGAATAAAAAACTTAAATAAAATAAAAACTAAACTTAAAATAATAATAAAATAAACCTAAAATAAAATAAAATAGAAGCTAAATAAATACCTAAACCTAAAAAATAAACCTAAAAATAAAAACTAAAAATCAATAAAAAATAAAACCTAAACCCTAAATTAAAAACTAAACTTAAAATAAAAATAAAATAAACAAAATAAAATAAACCTAAACCTAAACTAAAATAAACTAAACTAAAATAAATAAAACCTAAACCTAAACCTAAAATAAACTAAACTTAAACCTAAACCTAACCTAAATAAAATAAAATAAAAAGTAAAAATAAACCTAAACCTAAAATAAAAAATAAAACCTAAAAATAAACTTAAAATAAAAACCTAAAAGCTAAACCTAAAAAAATAAAATAAAAACCTAAACTTAAACCTAAAAATTAAAAATAAAACCTAAACCTAAAAAATAAAATAAAAATAAGACTCAACTAGAAAATAAACTTGAACCTAAAAAATAATCTAAAATAAAAAAAAACCTAAACTAAAATAAATAAACCTAAAATAAATAAACTAAACTAAAAAAATAAACTTAGATAAAAATAAAAAATAAACTAAATAAACCTAAACCTACTAGTTTACCTAATTTTTTTAAAAAACCTAAACCCCAAATCCTAAATCCTAAACCCTAAATGCTAAACCCTAAAACTAACCCTAAACCATAAACCTACATCCCTAAACCCTAAACCCTAAACCCTAAAACCCTAAAACCCTAAATCCTAAACCTTAAACCCCAAACCATAAACCCAAAACTCAAAACCCTAAACCCTAAAACTCTAAACCCTAAATCCTAAACCCTAAACCCTAAAACCCTAAACCCTAAACCCTAAACCTTAAACCTTAAACCCTAAACCCTAAACCCTAAACCCTAAACATTAAAACCTACAACCCTAAGCTCTAAACCCTAAACCCTAAACTAACCCTAAACCTTAAAATCTAAATAAACTCTAATCCCTAAACCTAAGAATGGGCATAACCTTGATGGCAGGAACATCACAGTTAACTAGGCTCAGTCTAGATCTGGCAATGGAGATGAAGGTGGAGGTGGTGGTTA
This sequence comes from Cymbidium sinense, assembly GCA_021442155.1. Classification (NCBI taxonomy): domain Eukaryota; kingdom Viridiplantae; phylum Streptophyta; class Magnoliopsida; order Asparagales; family Orchidaceae; genus Cymbidium; species Cymbidium sinense. Next base: position 322,660,933 of record CM038214.1, on the reverse strand, counting down.
TCACAGTTGTGGTGGTGGATTTGGAGGTGCTGGTGGATATGGAGGTGGTGGTCAGAGCAGTGGAGGTTTTGAAGGCAGGAGGAGCGACGGTGGTTACAACAGTGGTGGTGGCAAAGGTAGAGATAGGGGATATGATTGCGGATCCTATTACTCGACAGGCGGGGGTGGTTCTAATGGGAACTGGAGAAACAAAAGAATGGCCAATCCGATCTGCTGCTTATGGAACTATGTCTTTATAGTATAGACGATTCTACTTATCTAGGGTTTTTGATTTGCTCTATGGGTGCTCATTTTTTTATCTATGTCGTCGCTTATGTCATATAAAACATGGGATACTACTTGGTTGATGAAATCAAAAAGAAGAAATGTTAAATTTGAATTTGTTCTCTAATAAAACAAAAATTTTAAAAAAACCTTAATCCCTAAACCCTAAACTAAAACTTAAACCGTAAACCTAAAACCTAAACCCTAAACCCTAAACCCCAAACCCTAAACCCTAAACCTGAAACTCTAAACTAACCCTAAACCCTAAAAAGCTAAAAACCTAAACCTAAGCTAAATAAAAGCTAAAAATAAAATAGATTGATAAACTTAAACCAAAATAAAATAAAAAATAAAATAAAATAAAAACATAAACTAAAACCTAAATGTAAACCTAAACCTAAAAAAAAATAATATAAAAAATAAAAACTAAACTAACATAAAATAAATAAAAACCTAAACTACACTAAAAAATAAAAATTAAACCTAAAATATAAATATAATAAAATATAAACCTAAACCTAAAAAATAAGCCTAAAAATAAAACCTAAAAATAAATAAAAAATAAAACCTAAACCATAAACTAAAAAAACCTAAAATTAAAATAAAATAAAATAAAATAAACATTAACTTAAACTAAAATAAACTAAACTAAAAAAAATAAAAACCTAAACCTATACTAAATAAAATAAAATAAACTAAAAATAAACCTAAAGATAAACTAAAAAAATAAAACCTAAAATAAAAACCTAAAACATAAACCTAAAAAAATAAAATAAAAACCTAAACCTAAAAATAAAATAAAAATTATACTCAACTAAAAAATAAACCTGAACCTAAAAAGTAAACTAAAATAAATAAACCTAAAATAAATAAACTAAACTAAATAAAAATAAAAAATTAAACAAAATAAAAATAAAAAATAAAATAAACTCCAATAAATAAAAAATAAACTAAATAAACTTAAACCTACCGATTTATTCAATTTAAAAAAAACCCTAAACCCTAAATCCTAAAACCTAAATTTACAACTCTAAACCTATAACCCTAAACCCTAAACCCTAAAACCCTAAACCCTAAACCCTAAACCCTAAACCCTAAACCTTAAACCCTAAACCCTAAATCCTAAACCCTAAACCCTAAAATCCTAAACTCTAAACCATAAACATTAAACCCTAAAATTGACAACCCTAAACCCTAAATCTAATACTATCTCTAGACCCTAAACCCTAAGAATGGGCGAACCTGATACAGAACATCACATCCAGGCTCCCTAAATCTATGGAGGTGAAGGCGGATGTGATGGTTATCATAGTGGTGGTGGGGCATCTAGAGGTGTTGGTGGATATGGAGGTAGTGGTCGAAGCAGTGGTGGTTCTAGAGGCGAGAAGAGCGATGGAGGTTACAACCATGGTGGTGGTAGAGGGAGAGATCGGGGATATGATGGAGGATATCGCTACTTGAGAGGTAGGGGTGGTTTTGATGGGAGCTGGAGAAACTGAAGAACTATCGATTTGATCTGTTACTTAGGGAACTATGTCTTTACAGTAGGGACAATTTTACTTATCTAGGGTTTTTGAATTGCTCAATGGTGCTCGTTTATTATCTATGTCATCGCTTGTGTCTTAGAAAACTAGGTGTGCTTCTTGGTTGATGAAATTAAAAAGAAGAATGTTGAATCTGAATTTGTTCTCTGTAAAAAAAAAAACTTAAACCCTAAACCCTAAACCCTAAACTAAAACTTAAACCCTAATCCTAAAACCTAAACCCTAAATCGAAAACCCTAAACCCTAAAAACCCTAAACCTTAAACACTAAGCCCTAAACCCTAAACCCTAAACATAAAACCCTAAAACCTAAACCCTAAATAATAAACCCTAAATTGTAAACCCTAAACACTAAACCCTAAATCCTAAACCCTAAAACCCTAAACCCTAAACCCTAAAACCCTAAACTCTAAACCCTAAACCCTAAAATCAAAATATCAAAACCCTAAAACCTACAACCCTAAACCCTATACCTTAAACTCTAAACTAACCCTAAATCCTTATCCCTAAACCTTGAATAAAGATGTCATTTGAAGTATATCTAAATAATGACCTAATCCTAACATATTTATGGTAACTAAAAAAATTTTCTTCAAGAGACTTTCCCTTGACTATTAGAGATTTGAATACCATAAACCCTAACCCTAAATCATATTACAAGGCCATATATTATAGTATAATGTAGCATCACATATTTGAGCATGTAGTGATGTGTTTTTGGATGTTATAAGATGTTTCAAAATATTTTAGTATATTATGGTATTGTGCCCTATAGTCTATATTAATATAAATCATAAAAATATTGATTTAATAAATCAGATGATGAAATATGTTAAATTTGAAGTAGGAATTAGGTTGTAGTACCAAAGGTATGGTACACCACTTGTACTATAATAATTAAGATTTTATGTTCAAAATAAACATCATATGTTGTAAGATAGTATAACATCATACATCATAATATATTGTTCTATGCATTTCAAATTCTTTTAGTATTTTACAATGATGCAGTCAAGCCTACAGTAGCATTATTTAAAAAAATGTTGGTTTAGACTTTAAAATGGTGGAATTTGGCCAAATTCATAATAAGTAGAGCATGGCATAATACTATATTGTTCCAATTTAAAATATGTATGTGATACAACTAAAATATATAGTTTTTTATTATTTCGACTAATTTTTTGATTTTTTATCTTAGGCAATCCCTTTTGATGTGACATGCAATATAATATAATATAATATGTTATAGTGTATTATAATATTGGATTCCATAACATAGTAGCATCATGCATTATAGCATACTATTTTGTATTACTACTTGTTATTTAGCATATTTTAGTCTGTTATAGTATGACATAGTAGAGTTTATACTGGTATAATTCATAAAAATACTGATCTATAGGTTGAGATGATGGGATTTGGCAAAATTTAATGTAAGCTTTAGGGAATATCATTGGGGGTGTGCTATGGCATGTCATTTAATCAAAAGAATGGAATTTTTCATCCAAAATAAATGTTCATTTTTCAACCAAATTTTATAATTTTTTTGCTTAAAGTGATTCATTTTTAGGTGTAATGTAAGATAATATATTATATGAAAGCATATTAAAATATAATGTACATAACAATATAACTTCACATATATATATGAATGTGGTGGTGTGTTACAAATTGTTATTGTACAGTTTAGTATATTTTACTTTTGTTAGAATACATTAGGTCAAAACTATTAATTTAAAGGTTGAAATGGAAGAATTTGGCCAAATTCATGGCACACACCAAGAAGCAACACAAAAATTATGTTATTTTGTACCATTTCTAATAGAAAAATAATTTTACATCCAAAATGAACATTATTCATATTTTGAGAAAATTTTGTTATTTGTTCCTTTTAAGTGATTTTAATGAGGTGTAATGTTAGAAAATATATTATATTATAGCAAATTATAATATGCTTGTGGAGGACCAAGCCAGAGTTTATTACAATGTCTTAGCTCAACTTAGAAAGTTTCCAACTAAGTTAAGCATATACAATGCCCTTGTCTTATCCAAAGAGATGAGGAAATCTCTTATCAAGGCCTTACTTGACCTAGAGATATGCTTAGCTCAGCTGACTGCTACTAAAGAGGAGGCATGCCACATGAAGGATATCTTAGGAGTTACATTCAGTGATGAAGACTTACTTCTAGGGACGATCGAGCACAACCATCTCTTTACATTACAATGGATGTTGGCAGATATAGGTTATCTAGAGTTCTGGTTAACCTAGGTGTATCAGTCAACATTATGAGTCTAAGAACCCTTGCCTACTTGAGGATCAACATCTCCAAAGTCCAAAAAAAGGATGATGTTGAGAAGATTCAATGAATAAGGCGAGAAGGCCTTGTGGTGTTTATTTTTTGGATGTAGGGGGGAGGGGACACCACGCAGATCACAGGGGGGCTACATTTTGAGGTGATCAGGTATAACATTGAGGTATGATGTACTATCTTGAAAGATATAGGCATCACCCTATAATGGACCTAATCACATAATAAAGACTCTTTAGGCATGATGGGTCTTCAAATGTACCAGAGATTTCTCTCCTACTTTACATGGATGAATAAAGCAGGGTTTATATTAAACCAGGTTCTTAAGTTCTCTATGGAGGCAAGCCTCCATAGTTAATTACATCTTAAGAAATAGATTTTTTTAAGAATACTCTCGATTAAAATGAATAATTATCATCTCCAAAGATTTCAAGGTTAGACTATCAAAAGATTGGTTATATTTAGAAAATCAACTCAAAAAGTTCAAGGAGAAGACATATTTTTTAAATCAAAATGACATAAATAGAAAATGCTTATGATACTAGGAAGCCTAGTGATCATTACAATCTATCATATGGTTTGTCTTTATAATTTTTAAGTTAAGGAGATTTATATGATTTGAGTTGAAATTTAATTAGATTACTAGGGTTTATCATCCACCAACATAAGGTTGTGGGTATGCCTAAAAGGTGAGGATTTATGCTGGTTGCTTGAAGGAAATAACTACTTCATATCCTAAATCTAGGGAGCTTTAGTATAAGCTAAATCACGACCTAAATCTAAGCGATAGGTGGACATAAAGGTTTACCTCCACAAAAGAATAAATTGTCTGACTTCTAGACTTATAATCGCCTGAAGTGTCCTCCAACTAACTCCTCCTATGATTTTAAAATCATGTAGTCCGGTCTTATGAATTGTAAGATAGCTAGGGTAGTTATTTAATTAGAAAGAGACTAAAGTCCTAAACACACTCCCTAAGAGACTATAGCATGAGTCGTATAAGCATATGACTTAATCTATAGATGCAAAATCTTTTCAAATTTTATTTTATTTTAAACACATTATTTTGATAGAGGCTTTAGGATTTCTTATGCCTAAATGCTTGATGAAATATGTTATGGGTTAAATCAGCTAGAAGAAGGTGTTCTCCACCATAAGGGATGTCCTCATAAGTCAAGCATTCCTTTATCATGCAAGGATGGAGATCCTTCATGTTAAAGAGAGAAATAATATGCATGCATGATGTGAAACATACAACCATATAGCTAAGGGGTTGTTAAATCTTTTAATTATTTATTTATGTCTTAGGCTTTATGATGAGGTTAAGAGTTGTATAAAATTTAGTTATGAGTGATTATTTTGGTAGAAAAATTTTTTTTTATCCTAAGAGCCTAATCATATCCAAGACACACATTAAAACATCAATCATTTAAGAAACTATGAAAAGCATGTCATCCTAATGCACAATGTAAACATAACATCAAACAACTATATAAACTATTGTAAAAGAATAAAAGGATGGTGCGATCGGTTACCCCCATACAACTCAAAGAAAGAAAAGATGGGTTGTCGAGCTCTACCCTTATACAACCTGGAATATGAAAGAATAATTATAATTGTATTAAATGCTATAGGAGTCTTCTTTCTTCATATCACCATTTCTAATTTGGTTCCTTCTTTGATTTGTATGGTGCTTGCTTCAAAGGCATTATATGGCACCCCAAGACAAAACCTTCTGGCCACTGCTAATCATAATCCTCCATAGCAGTAATCTTAATTCCTATTTAAAAAATTATGTTTATGTGGGAAAATTAAATCTAACTTCACCTATAAAATAGAGGTTAGCTTAATATAAATATAATCCCAAGCAGTTGTAGTTAAAATTTGAACCAATCTTTAATTTGAGTTGATTTTCTAAATACAACCCAATCTTTTGATAGTCTAACCTTGAAATCTTTGGATATGATAATTGTTCACTTTAATCAAGAGTATTCTTAAAAAAATCCATTTCCTAAGATGTAATTAACTATGGAGGCTTGCCTCCATAGAGAACTTAAGAACCTGGTTTAATATAAACCCTGCTTTATTCATCCATGTAAAGTAGGAGAGAAATCTCTAGTACATTCGAAGACCAATCATGCCTAAGGAGCCTTTATTATGTGATTAGGTATATTATAGGGTGATGCCTATATTTTTTAAGATAGAACATCATACCTCAATGTTATACCTGATCACCTCAAAATGTAGCCCCCTGTGATCTACGTGGTGTCCCCTCCCCCCTACATCCAAAAAATAAACCCCACAAGGCTTTCTCGCCTTATTCATTGAATCTTCTCAACATCATCCTTTTTTTGGAGTTTGGAGATGTTTATCCTCAAGTAGACAAGGGTTCTTAGACTTATAATGTTGACTGATACACCTGGGTCAACCAGAACTCTAGATAACCTATATTTGCCAACATCCATTTTAATGTAAAGAGACGGTTGTGCTCAATCGTCCCTAGAAGTAAGTCTTCATCACTGAATGTAACTCCTAAGATATCCTTCAAGTGGCATGCCTCCTCTTTAATAGCAGTCAGCTGAGCTAAGCATATCTCTAGGTCAAGTAAGGCCTTGATAATAGATTTTCTCATCTCTTTGGATAAGACGAGGGCGTTGTATATGCTTAACTTAGTTGGAAACTTTCAAAGTTGAGCTAATACATTGTAATCAACTCTGGCTTGGTCGTCCACAAGCATATCCATGGGTGGAGCATCCTATGGAGGGACTATCTGCTCACTAGAACTAATGACTTACTTACCCTTATCTTGAGGTGCTACCCTAGAAGGTAGAACTTTGCCACTGCGCAGTTTGACTTCAGTGACTTCTTGGAATGATGAGCTTGTGGAAAGTTCTACCTTTTCATTGAGCATACTTATAGCTTCTATTATTGGATCCTCAGAGTCAGTTGACTCCAAGTCTATCTCAAGAGGTGAACCCGATTGATTTAGAGCAGGATTGTCTAACTCTGAATGAGAAAGGAAAGGATCAAAACTACTAGAGCTATTATTTTTATTTAGATTTGGAGAGCTTTCAATTGGAATAAAATCAAGAGCAGCAGAAATAGACAGTATAGAAGTAGAATCAACTTTCTTCATTAATTTCTTTTTGGGTGGAGGTACATGATATAAATCAAGTAAAGTAAGCAGAGTAAGGGATTTAGTGCCCTTATACATAGATACAATGCTCCTATCAGTAGAAGAGCTGGTAGCTACAATGGTGGAGGGAGTACTGAACCTAGACGGTGGTTATAGTACTGGACTATCTCGGGCAAGTATGGTGAGCTACTGTTGATGTTGGGCTGTCACCTTCTCCGAGTTGTCCTTTGCAACTAGCAAACCTTCCTTGGTGTTGGTGGTTTGAGCTACTTCATGCATCAGCAAGAAAAGCATCTTGATCTTAGAAATGATCTTCTTAGAGGTTCGTGATAGGGAGATATCCTAACCTTCTATGGTCTTAAGAGGATCAAGTATTCCTAAGGAGTACCAATGAATGGATGGTTATTCTAATAAGTATTCCTTAGGGATAACTATGGCTCTCAACTTGTAACTACGCTCAACTTAGTCCTTAAAAGTGATACAATCCTCTAAGACATGGCTTAATATGCGGTGGTATGGGCAATAGCTAGGATCGTCACTCTTGCCCACTTCCTTTGGCCTCTTAGGCTCTGGGAACTAAAAGTCAAGTTTCTTTAAGAGATTTTTAAAGATTTTCCTAACTACCCCCCTCTTGAATGAATATGGTTTATTCGATCTATTGGCAAGGACATGTGGAAAGTAGCCACCTAGCGATGGATATGAATACCGCTACTGGGTAGGCTGCTGAGGTGGTGGAAATGGTCATTGTCCGTGGTCATGATGAGGTGGTGGAAGAGGAGGTGGAAAAGAGGTCGCTTGAGCTCATAGTCTCATACTAAACTTTGTTTTTGCTCCTCATTGACACAACCGTCTGCTTCTCAAACACATTCTGCCTTTAGATGATTGGTGAATGGGCAACTATTTGACTTCTTATAGGCTTTGTTGATTAATTTCTTGAATGTTTTGATGGTAAAGCCATTAAGCATGAAGGCGACCGGGCCATGGATATTTTTGAGAAGAATCTCAATGCAATGCTATTTGGATAGCTGTGGTTCGCATTTCATGTACAAGTTGTGCCACCTGGGAATGTAATTAAAAAGGGAGTCATTGAGTTTCTGTTTCTCTACAATGAGGTTGCCTACAATCACCCTCTACTGAGCTCCAACAAAGAGCTGCTCTAACTCAGCAAAAGTCTTCATCGAACCACGGGACAGTTCGACGAATCAATCAAATGCACACTTGACATATTGCTAATGAAAAAGCAGAAGAGGAGTGCGTTGCAGCCACCGGTGTTGCAACAGCCGGTTTTATAGTGTTCAATGTGTTATCGTGACTCCCATCAAAGATTTTGAAGGATGGTGGCACAAAACCATAAATAAAATAAAAACTAAATAAAAATTTAAACCTAAAAAATAAACATAAAAATAAATAAAAAATAAAACCTAAACCCCAAACTAAAAAAAGAACCTAAACCTAAAATAAACAAAATAAAATAAACATAAACCTAAACTACAATAAAGCAAACTAAAATAAATAAAACTAAAACCAAAACCTAAAATAAACTAAACCTAAACCCTAAACTAGATACAATAAAATAAACTAAAAAAAACCTAAACCTAAACTAAAAAAAACCTATAAAGAACTATAAAATAAAAACCTAAAAACTAAACATAAAAAAATAAAATAAAAAGCTAAACATAAACCCAAAAAGAAAAAATAAAACCTAAACCTAAAAAATAAAATAAAAAAAAAAACTAAAAAAAAAACATAAACTTAAACCTTAAAAATAAACTAAAGTACAAAAACCTAAACTAAAATAAATAAAACTAAACTAAATAAAATTAAACTAAATAAAAATATAAAATAAAATAAACTAAAATACATAAAAAATAAGCTAAATAAATTAAATAAACCGAAACCTGTTGGTTTACTTAATTTTAAAAAAAAGAAACCCTAAACCCTAAACCTTAAACCATAAATGTACAAGCCTAAACCCCAAACCATAAACCTACAACCCTATACCCTAAACCCTAAACCCCAAACCTTAAATGCTAACCCTAACCCAAAACCATAAGCTCTAAAATCCTAAACCCTAAACCCTAAACTAACCCAAAACCCTAAATTGAAAACCCTAAAAATCCTAAAACCTAAAGCCTAAACCCTAAACCCTAAACTAACCTTAAACCCTAAGCTAACACTAAACCCTAAACCCTAAACCCTAAAGACTAAACCATAAACCCGAAACCCTAAACCCTAAACCCTAAAACCATAAACCCTAAAACACTAAACCTAAAACCATAAACCATAAACCCTAAAAAATTAAAAACCTAATAAACTAAATAAAACCTATAAATAAAATAAATAAATAAACCTAAACCTAAATAAAATAAAATAATAAAATAAAATAAAATCCTAAACTAAAACCTAAACCTAAAAATAACATAAAATAAATTAATAAAAATATGCTAAAATAAAATAAATAAAAACCAAAACTAAACTAAAAATATAAAATAAATCGAAGAATAAATGACCTAAATAAAATAAAAACTAAACATAAAAGAAAAACAAAATAAACCTAAAATAAAATAAAATAAAAATAAAATAAAATCCTAAACCCTAAACTAAAAAAAAAATAAACCTCAAATAAAAATAAAATAAACAAAATAAAATAAATCTAAAACTAAACTAAAATAAATAAAACCTAAACCTAATCCTAAAATAAACTAAACCTAAACCTAAACCTAAACCTAAAATAAATAAAATAAAATAAACTAAAAATAAACCTATACTTAAACTAACCAATAAAACCTAAAATAAAAACCTAAAACCTAAACTTAAAAAAATAAAATAAAAACTTAACCCTAAACCTAAACCTAATCCCAAAAAATAAACTAAAATAAAAAACATAAAAAATAAATTAACCTAAAATAAATAAAGTAAACTAAATAAAAAAAACCTAAATAAAAAAATAAAATAAAATAATTTGAAATAAAAAAAGCTAAATAAACTAAATAAACCTAAAGCTATCGGTTTACTTAATTAAAAAGAAAACTAGACGCCTTAAACCCTAAATCCTAAACCATAAATCCTAAACCCTAAACCCTAAACCATAAAACTAACACTAAACCCTAAATCCTAAACCTAAAACCCTAAATCCTAAGCCCTAAACCCTGAACCCTAAAAAAGCCTTATCCCTAAACTAACCCTAAACCAAAAACCCTAAACCCTAAAACCCTAAACTCTAAAACCAAGACCCTAAACCCTAAACCCTAAGCCCTAAAACATACAACCCTAAACCCTAAACCCTAAACCCTAAACCCTAATCCCTAACCCTAAAAACCTAAAAACCTAAACATAAACTAAATAAAACCTAAAAATAAAATTAAAAAAACCTAAATTTAAATAAAATAAAAAATAAAATAAAATAAAAATCTAAACTAAAACATAAACCTAAACCTAAACTTAAACCTAAACCGAAACCTACAAATAAAATAATTAGAAAATAAAAACTAAACTAAAATAAAATAAATAAAAACTTAAAAGAAACTAAAAATAAAATAAACCTTAAAAGAAAAAGCATAAATAAAATTAAAACTAAACAAAAAAATAAAAATAAAACTAACCTAAAATAAAAAAAAAATAAAACTAAACAAAAACCTAAACTTAAAATATAAACCTAAAAATAAAACATAAAAATAAATAAAAATTAAAACGTAAACATTAAACTAAAAAAAAACTAAACCTAAAATAAACAAAATAAAAAAATCCTTAACCTAAACTAAAATAAACTAAACTAATATAAATAAAACATTAACCTATAGCTAAAATAAAGTGAACCTAAACCCTAAACTAAATAAAATAAAAGAAACTAAAAATAAATTTAAACCTAAACTAAAAAATAAAACCTAAAAATAAACCTTAAAAAAAACTAAAAACCTAAACCTAAAAAATGAAAATAAAAACCTAAACCTGAACCTAAAAATAAAAAAGAAAACCTAAACCTAAAAATAAAATAAAAATAAAACTAAACTAAAATGTAAAAATAAATCTAAACCTAAACTTAAAAAATAAACAAAAATAAAAAAAGTAAACTAAAATAAATAAGCCTAAAATAAACAAAATAAACTAAATAAAATATAAAATAAACCTAACTAAAAAAATTAGATAAACTAAAATAAATAAAAATTAAACTAAACAAACTAAAAAAAAACCTAAACATACCAATTAAAAACTCCTAAAAAAAAATAATAAAAATTTAAACTAAACCTAAAAAATAACCCTAAACCCTAAAACTAAACCTAAAAACTAAAACCTAATAAACCTAAACTAACTAAAATAACTAACCTAAATTTAATAAAACTAAACTCTAATACTTAACCTAAAATACTAATAAATAACTCTAACCCTAACCCCTGAACCCTAAACCCTAAACCCTAAATCCTAAACCCTAAAACCCTAAAGTAAACCTAAAACCCTAAACCTAAACCCTAAACCTAACCCTAAACCTAAACCCTAAAACCCTAAACAAACCTAACTTAAACCCTAAATAAATACTAAGCCTAAAACCCCCTAAAAAAGCTAAACCCTAAACCTAAAACCTAACTAGAACTCTAAACCCTAAAAATAAGCCTAAAATAAAACTTAAACTTATAAATAAACTAAACTAAAATAAATAAATAAACCTAAACTAAAAAAATAAAATAATAAATAAATGATAAACAAAACCTAAAATAAAATAAAAAAAACTAAAAAATAAATATAAACCTAAACTAAATAAAAAATAATAATAAACCTAAAATAAAACCTAAATAAATAAAAAATAAATAAAAAAAAATAAATTAAAATAAAATAAATAAAATAAATAAAAAAAAACCTAAAAATAAACCTAAAATAAAACCTAAAATAAATAAATAATAAAAAACCTAAACCTAAACTAAAATAAAAAAAACTAAAATAAAATAAAATAAAATAAAATAAACCTAAACTAAAAAAAAATAAACTAAAATAAAATAAATAAACCTAAACCTAAACTAAAATAAAAAACCTAAATAAACTAAATAAAATAAAAATAAAAATAAACCTAAACCTAAACTAAAAAAAATAAAATAAAATAAAATAAAAAAATAAACTAAACTAAAAAAAAAAAATAAAATAAACTAAATAAATAAAATCTAAAAAATAAAATTAAAAAAAAAAACCTAAACCTAAATAAATAAAAAAAATAAAATAAAATAAAAAAATAAAATAAAACCTAAACCTAAATAAATAAAAAAAATAAAAAAAAATAAAAAAAAAATAAAATAAAATAAACCTAAACTAAAAAAATAAAAAAATAAATAAAATAAAATAAAACCTAAAATAAAATAAAATAAACCTAAAATAAAATAAAAATAAAAACTAAATAAAAAACCTAAACCTAAAAATAACCTCCTAAACTAAAAATAAATAAAAATAAAACCTAAACCTAAATTAAAAAAAAATAAACCTAAAAATAAAAAAAAAAAAATAAACCTAACCAAACTTAAATAATAAACTAAAATAAATAAACTAAAATAAATAAATAAAATAAATAAACCTAAATAAAATAAATAAATAAAATAATAAATAAATAAAATAAATATAAACTAAATAAATAAATAAAAAAAAAACAAATAAAAGATAAAACTAAACCCTAAACTAAAACCTAAACCTAAAACCTAAACCTAAACCTAAACCTTAACCTAAAACCTAAAAAAAACCCTAAACCCAAAACCCTAAACCCTAAAAACTAAACCCTAAAACCCTAAACTGTAAACCATCAACCCTTAACCATAATCCTTAAACTCTACAACCCTAAACCCTAAATCCTGAACCCTAAAAACCTAAACCTAAACTAAATAAAACCTAAAAATAAAATTAAAAAAAACTAAAACTTGAATTAAATAAAAAATAAAATAAAATAAAAACCTAAACCTACACCAAAAAGTAAAATAAAATAAAAAATAAAAACTAAACTAAAATAAAATAAATAAAAACATATACTAAACTAAAAAATAAGATAAACCTAAAAAATAAAAAACTTAAATAAAATTAAAACTAAACATAAAATAAAAAAATAAAATAAAAACTAAATAAAAACCTAAACCTAAAAAATAAACCTAAAAATAAATAAAAAATTAAACCTAAACCCTAAACTAAAAAAAACCTAAACCTAAAATAAACAAAACAAAATAAACCTAAACCTAAACTAAAATAAACTAAACTAAACAAATAAAACCTAACCCCCTAAACTAAATAAAATAAAATAAACAAAAAATAAACCTAAAAATAAAACCTAAAAATAAACCTAATATAAAAACTTAAAAGCTAAACCTAAAAAAGTAAAATAAAAACTGAAACCTAAACCTAAAAATACAAAATAAAACTTAAACCTAAAAAAAACTAAACTAAAAAGTAAACATAAATGTAAGACTAAAGCTAAAAAATAAACTAAAATAAAAAACCAAAACTAAATTAAATATAGCCAAAATAAATAAACCAAACTAAATAAAAAAAACCTAAAATAAATAGAAAACCTAAACCTTAAAGCCTAAACACTAAACCCTAAACATTAAACCCTAAAAACCCTAAAGCCTAAACCCTAAGCTAACCCTAAACCCTAAAAACCTTAAACCATAAAGCCTAAACACTAAACCCTTAAAAACTAAATCCTAAACCCTAACCCTAAACCCTAAAATCCTAAACCCTAAAACCTTAAGCCCTAAACCCTAAACCCTTAAAATTTAAAGTAGGCTTAAAGTAAAATAAAACTAAAATAAAATAAAAAATAAAAAGAGAAACCTAAAATGGAAATGAAAACCTAAAGATTAAAAATAAAAGCTAAACCTAAAAATAAAATAAAATAAAAATAAAAAAATAAACTAAAATAAAATAAAGAAAAACCTAAACTAAATAAAAATATTATAAAAAAAAAAAAAAAGAAAAAAAACTAATAAAATAAAACTAAACATAAAATAAAATAAAATAAAATAAAATAAACATAAAATAGAAATAAATAAAATAAAACTAAATAAAACCTAAACCTAAAAAATAAAACTTAAAATAAAAAAAAAAAAAATAAAAATAAAACCTAAACTAAATAAAAAATCTAATCCTAAAATAAAAATAAAATGAACAAAATAAAATAAACCTAAACCTAAACTAAAATAAACTACTCGAAAATAAATAAAACCTAAACCTAAACCTAAAATAAATTAAACATAAATCAAACCTAAACTAAATAAAATAAAATAAACTAAAAATAAACCTAAACCTAAATTAAAAAAAAAACTAAAAGTAAACCTAAAATAAAAACCTAAAACTTGAACCTAAAAAAATAAAATAAAATATAAACCTAGACATAAAAATAAAAGATAAAATTTAAACCTAAAAAATATAAATGAAAATAAAACTCAACTAAAACAAAAACCTAAACATAAACCTAAAAAATAAACTAAAATGAAAACCTAAAATAAAATAAATAAACCTAAAATAAATAAACTAAACTAAAAAAATAAAAAATAAACATAAATAAAAATAAATAAAATAAACTAAAATAAATAAAGAATAAACTAATTAAACAAAATAAACCTAAACCTATAGGTTTACTTAATTAAAAAAAAATCTAAACCTTAAGTCCTAAACCCAAAACCCTAAAGCTTAAACCCTAAACTGTAAAGCTAACCTTAAACCTACAACCCTAAACCTTAAACCCTAAAAAATCCTAAACCCTAAAAGCATAAACCCTAAACCCTAAACCCTAAACACTAAACCTAACCCTATACCCTTAATCCAAAACCCAAACCAACCTCCCACAAAACTAAACCCCCCTAAACCCTAATGCAAAACTAAACCCTCTAACCTCTAAATCCTAACTAAACCTAAAGCCCTAAAACCCTAAAGCCTAAACACTAAACCCTAAACTCTAAACTCTAAACTAAAACCCCTAAACCTCCCTCCCTAAACCATAAACCCTAAACCCCTAAACCCTAAAAACTAAACCTAAATAAAATAAATAAAATAACCTAAACTAAATAAATAATAATAAAATAAACTAAAATAAATAAATAAAAACCTAAACTAAACTAAAAATTAAAGTAAACCTAAGAATAAAAAATCTGAATAAAATAAAAACTAAAAGTAAAATTTAAATAAAATAAACCTAAAACATAATAAAATAATAATTGAATAAAAACCAAAAACCTTAAAAATAAACTTAAAAATAAAACCTAAAAATAAACAAAAATAAAACCCAAACCCTAAACTAAAAAAAGAACCTAAACCTAAAATAAAATTAAAGTAAAAAAAATAAAACTAATCTAAACCTAAAATAAAATAAACTAAACTAAAATAAATAAAACTTAAACCTAAACCTAAAATAAACTAAACGTGAACCTAAACCTAAACTAAATATAATAAAATAAACTAAAAAATAAAGTTAAACCTAAATTAAAAAATAAAACCTAAAAATAAACCTAAAATAAAATTCTAAAACCTAATCCAAAAAAATTAAAATTAAACCAAAACCTAAACCTAAATCAGAAAATAAAAAATAAAACCTAAACCTAAAAAATAAAATAAAAATAGAACTTAACTAAAAACTAAACCTAAACCTAAAAAATAAACTAGGGAAAACCTAAATTAAAATAAATAAACCTAAAATAAATAAAATAAACTAAATAAAAAAATAAACTTAAATAAAAATAAAAAATAAAATAAACACAAATAAACAAAGAAATTAAATAAATTAAATAAACCTAAATGTACTAGTTTACTTAATTTTAAAAAAAAATATTTCCTAAACCCTAAATCCTAAACCCTAAACTCTAAACCATAAACCTACAACCCTAAACCCTTAACCCTAAAACCTAAAACCCTAAACACTAAACCCTAAATCCTAAACCCTAAACCCTAAACCTGAAGCCTAAACCCTAAACCCTAAACCCTAAACCCTAAAACCCTAAAACCCTAAACCCTGAACCCTAAACCATAAACCCTAAAACCCTAAAACCTATAACCCTAAATCCTAAACTCCAAACCCTAAATCATAAATCCTAAACCTTAAACTAACTCTAAACCCTAAGAATGGGTAAAACCTTGATGGCAGAAACATCACCATCAACTAGGCATAGTCTAGATCTAGCATTGGAGGGGAAGGTAAAGGCGGTGATTATCACAGTGGTGGTGAGGGGTCTGGAGGTGCTGGTGGATGTGGAGGTGGTGGTCGGAGCAGTGGTGATTATGGAGGTGGGAGGAGCTCTGAGGTTTACGTGGTGGTGTTGGAGGGAGAGATTAGGGATATGATTGTGGATCCCGCTTGTCGAGAGGCGGGGGTGGTTCTGATGGGAACTAGAGAAACTAAAGAACGATCGATCAGATCTGCTGCCTATGGAACTATGTCATTATAGTAGAGATGGTTCTACTTATCTAGGGATTTTGATTTGCTCTACAGGTGCTCATTTTTTATCTATGTCGTCACTTGTGTCTTAGAAAACTTAGGTGTTACTTGGTTGATGAAATCAAAAAGAAGAAATGTTGAATATGAATTTGTTCTCTATTAAAGAAAATCATAAACCCTAAACTAAAACTTAGACCCTCAACCTAAAACCTAAACCTAAAACCTAAACCCTAAACCCTAAACCCCAAACCCTAAACCTCGAACCCTGAACCCTAAACCTAAAACTAACTCTAAACGTTAAACCCTAAACCCGAATCCCTAAAAAAGCTAAAAACCTAATCTTAAATTAAATAAAACCTAAAAATAAAATAAATAGAAAACCTAAACCAAAATATAATAATAAAATAAAATAAAATGAAAACATAAACTTAAACGTAAACATAAAAGTAAAAAAAACTAAACTAAAATAAAATAAATAAAAACCTAAACTAGACTAAAAAATAAAAAGCCTAAATAAAATAAAAACTAAACCTAAAATAAAAATAAAATAAACATAAAATAAAATGAAATAATAACTAAATAAAAACCTAAACGTAAAAAATAAACCTAAAAATAAAACATAAACCCTAAACTAAAAAAAAGCCTAAACCTAAAATAAAAATAAAATAAAAAAACAAAATAAACCTAAACCTAAACTAAAATAAACAAAACTAAAATAAATAAAACCTAAACCTAAAATAAACTAAACCTAAACTAAAGAAAATAAAATAAACTAAAAATAAACCTAAACATAAACTAAAAAATAAAACCTAAAAATAAACCTAAAACCTAAACCTAAAAATATAAAATAAAAACCTAATCCTAAACCTAAAAATAAAAAATAAAACCTAAACCTAAAAAAATAAAATAAAAATAAAACACAACTAAAAGATAAACATAAACCTAAAAAATAAATAAAAATAAAAAACCTAAACTAAACTAAATAAAAATAAAAAATAAACCTAAATAAAAAAAATAAAATCAAATAAATAAAAATAAACTAAATGAACCTAAACCTACTAGTTTACTTAATTTTTAAAAAAACCTAAACCATAAATCCTAAACCCTAAACCCTAAACCCTAAAACTAACCCTAAACCCTAAACCCTAAACCCTAAAACTCTAAACCCTAAGCCTAAGCCCTAAACCCTAAACCCTAAACTCTAAACCCTAAACCTTAAAATCCTAAAACTTGAACCCTAAACCCTAAATCGTAAACCCTAAAACCTACAATCCTAAACCTTAAACCCCAAACCCTAAACCCTAAACTCTAAATCTTAAACTAACCCTATACTACTAACCAACCCTAAACCCTAAACAAAAAAACTCTAATGGGGGAACCCCTGGAAGGAAGATCACCGTCAATTAGGCTCAATCTAGAATTGGCAGTGGAGGCAAAGGCGAAGGTGGCGATTATTGTAGTGGTGGTGAGATATCTAGAGGTGCTGGTGGATATGGAGGTAGTTCTCAGAGCAGTGGTGGTTATGGAGGTAGAAGGATACATGGAGGTTACAACCTTAAACTCGATCAAGGTGGCAAAGGCAGATCAAGGATATTATGGCAGATTTCGCTACTTGAGAGGCGGGGATGATTTAGATGGGAACTAGAGAAATTGAAGAATGACCGATCCGATCTACTACTTATGGTACTATATCTTTATAGTAGAGGTGGATCAACTTATCTAGGGTTTTGATTTGCTCTATGGGTGCTCATTTTTGATCTATGTCATCACTTATGTCTTAGAAAACTTAGTGTGCTACTTGGTTGATAAATTGAAAAGAAGAAATGTCGAATCTTAATTTGGACTCTATTAAAAAAAAACCATAAATCCTAAACCCTGAATTAAAACTTAAACCCTAAATTTAAACCCTAAACCCTAAACCCTAAACCCTAAACCTTAAACCCTAAACCCTAAAAAACCTAAACCCTAAACCTTAAACCCTAAACCCTAAACCCTAAACCCTAAAACCTAAAATCATAAGCCATAAACCCTAAAACCTACAACCCTAAACCTTAAACACCAAACCCTAAACCCTAAACTAACCCTAAACTCTAGACCCTAAAACTTGAATAAAGATGTCATTAGTAGTAGATATGAAGAATGACCTAATCCTAACATTATTATGGTAGCTATAGAAAATATCTTCAAAAGACTTTCCATTGACTATTACAGATTTGAATACCCTATACCCTAACCCTAAATCATATTGTAGTACCATATATTATAGTATAATGTAGCATCATATATATGAGCATGTATTGATGTGTTTTTGGTGGTTATAAGATGTTTTGAAATGTTTTAGTATATTATGGTATTGTGCCCTATAGTCTATATTAATATAAATCATAAAAATATTGATTTAATAAATTAGATGATGAAATTTGTTAAATTTGAAGTGGGAATTAGGTTGTAGTACCAAAGGTGTGCTACACCACTTGTAGTCTAAAAATTAAAATTTTATGTTCAAAATAAATATTATATTTTGTAGCATAGTATAGCATCATTTATCATAATATATTATTCTACACATTTTAAATTCTTTTAGTATTTTACAATCATGCAGTCAAGCCTACACTAGCATTATTTATAAAAATGTTGATTTACACTTTAAAATGGTGGAATTTTTCCAAATTCATAATTAGTAGAGCATGGTATCATAATATATTGTTTCAATTAAAAATATATAAGTGATATGACTAAAATATATAATTTTTGTATTGTTTAGATTAATTTTATTATTTTTTTATCTTAAGCAATCCCTTGTGATGGAAATATAATATAATATAATATGTTATTGTGTATTATAATATAGGATGCAATAACATAGTGTAGCATCATGCATTATAGCATATTATTGTGTATTAATACTTATTGTTTAGCATATTTTAGTATATTATAGTATGATGTAGTAGAGTTTGTATTAGTATAATTCATAAAAATACTGATTTAATGGCTGAGATGATGGGATCTGACCAAATTTAAGTTATGCTTTATGGAACATCATTGGGGTATGCTATGGTGTGTCATTTAATCAAAAGAATGGAATTTTGCATCCAAAATAAATGTTCATTTTTCAACCAAATTTTATAATTTTTTTGCTTAAAGTGATTCATTTTAAGGTGTAATGTAAGATAATATATTATATGAAAGCATATTAAAATATAATGTACACTACAATATAACTTCACATATATATGAATGTGGTGGTGTGTTACTAAATGTTATTGTACATTTTAGTATGTTTTACTTTTGTTATAATGCATTGGGTCAAAACTCACAAAAATGTTAATTTGAAAGTTGAGATGGAAGAATTTGGCTAAATTCACGACACACACCAAGAGGAAACACCAAAATTATGCTATTTTGTACCATTTCTATTAGAAAAATAATACTTTTACATCCAAAATGAACATTATTCATATTTTTAGAAAATTTTGTTATTTATTCCTTTTAAGTGATTCTAATGAGGTGTAACGTTAGACAATATATTATATTATAGCAAATTATAATATAATATAGTGTGTTAATTCACACAATAATATGTCTAGCATGATATTGTATAGTTAGTTTGAGCTTGCACCATCACAAATCATAAAATGTTGATTACAATGTTAAGATGATGTAATTTAAAGGAATACATTGTTAGGCTTTTGGTTGAAGTATTAAAAGTGTGCATAAGAGAAGAAATAAGATTTGATGAGAATTCCCTGTCAAGGACATGGAGGGAGATCCTAGGGATCATACATTGGACATGACATGTGAGGGGTCTATGTCGAGGGCATAGAAGAAGAAAATCTATTGGGGCTAAGGTATGAATTTGATTTGATTATATGATTTGTTGAATGAAGATTCGCTAGGGATAAGAATCTATAATCCATCAGGGATTAAGATTGAATCTACTATAATTTGTTTTATTTTAATTGATGTAGAGGCATATCGACTAGAGATATGAGATTGACTCTGCTAGGGATCTGGGATATGAACCTTCCACTAGGGAAGCAAGTTCATGCTATCCACTGGGGATTAGGATTTGAGTTTGATTTCATAGATGTGTTTGGGGATATATCCATTAGGGATAAGATTTTGGTTGGATTTCTTTGATTTAGACTCTACTAGGGGAGTTAGTTTAATTTGGATCCTCTAGGGAGGTTGGCTTTGAATTTGATTTGTTTGCTTGACTTGTTTATATATGATTTAGGGCTCCATTAGGGAGAAGATTGCGATTTAACTCCACTAGGAAAAATCAGATTGGGTTTAATTTAGTCTAAGTTAATGTATGAACCCTATCGGTGTATAATGGACCCACTGAGAAGGGGCTATATCAGCATTGACCTACCTCAGGTTTACAAATCCAAAGGGATAGTCTATCGGCTGCGGGGTAGAGCTAGCCAACTTAAAGGGTTTTCTTTCGGTGTACAATAGCCATGCTAGCCATAAGTCATAGTAGACTTACATCTTCCAAAATGAGGAACAACTGCTGGGGTGACCTGTTGAATGCACAATAAATTGAACTTGACCTAGGGAGACTACTAAGTGAATGCTGCTGGGGACTTATGTCAACTCAAAAGTAGTCAGGATTAATTTTATCTTAATTTATTATGATTTGATATGGTTTGTTTGGTTTAGTTTAATTTTGAATTGAGGGCATATCCGGGGATGTGAGCTTGGTCAAATTTGATAGATTTAATTTATGGACCTGATGGACCCACTAAAAGGGGCTATATCAGACTTGTCCTATCTCAGATTTACAAGTCCAAAGGGATAGTCTATGGGTCGTGGGGTAGAGTAAGCCAACATAAGGGGTTACCTTTCATTGTGCAACGGCTATGCTAGAAAGAAGGCGTAGTAGTCTTACATCTTCTAAAATAGGGAATAATTGCTAGGGTGACCTGTTGGTAGTACAACAAATCAAACTTGACTTAGGGGGGACTACTAAGTGAATGTCGATAGGTACTTATATTAACTAAATAGTAGTTAGGCGATTCCTATAGGGAGTTCTGGTGACACTGCCCTAAAGATGGGATACTTGCTTGAAAAAAGGTACTGCTAGGGGTGTTCTTTTAATCCACAGGTGAATATATATTTTGTTTATATGTTTGCATAAAACTTATTGGTGTGCGAGGAACCACACTGAGAAGCGGCCATGTTGGCCTTATCTTGTCTCAGATTTACTTGACCAAGGGAGAATCTGCACATCCATAGGATGAATTCTCCAATAATAGGGGTCATTACTAGGAAAGGGGAACTATTCAATTTGATAGTAATCTAGGTAGTGTCTAAATGGGGTCACAAAAGATGTGATTCAAATATAATGCCCACATGAGAGGTGTTGCTGATGAAAGAAAGCCAATATGGAGAAACTTACATCTTCCATGAGTGGTGTATCCTAAGGTGCGATAACCAACCAACCTAAGGTGTATCCGTCAGCATGAGTGGTGTATCCATTAGCATAGTGAGAACCAACCAACCTAAGGTGCCCATCGGTGTACAACATTAAATTTGGAAAGAAAGCATGTAGGCTTACAACTTTCCAAGCGGAACTGATCATCAGGATAGTCTGTCATCGGCGGGACATATGTTATTTAATCTAGAGAGACTACTAAGCAGGGAGCCCTGAGGAAGGACTAGACCTAGACTTCAAGTAGTTAGGAGGGAAGGAGCTGCTAGGGGACTTATCCTAAACCTCAAATATACTCGACCCAATCAATGCACAAAGGCTAATCCAAGAAGAAAGCGTAGTAGACTCACATCCTCTTAAATGAAGCCAACATGAGGTAGCTTACCGGCCACGTAGTAAGGCCTACCAAACTAACAAGGAGCTTATCGGTGTGCAGTGGC
Source organism: Cymbidium sinense (assembly GCA_021442155.1). NCBI lineage: Eukaryota > Viridiplantae > Streptophyta > Magnoliopsida > Asparagales > Orchidaceae > Cymbidium > Cymbidium sinense. The sequence goes on along the minus strand of CM038214.1, from coordinate 322,638,410 downwards.
CAAGTAAGGAAGGAAAGTGTAGCAGACTTACATCCTCCAAAGCAAGAAGACCATTGGGCTGACACACTAGCAGGGTAGCATGTCTGCCTAACCTAGAGTAGCTACTAAGTGAGTGTTGTTGGGGACGTTATCTCAACTCAGAGTAGCCTGAGATAAAAGATATGTGTTTTACATTAGTTGCATCGCCTAGTCGTATCCATGCAATCTTTGATAATCGATGGCCAGCAATATCCTAGTCTATTGATCTTGGCATTCATCTTCGGACCAGATTGGTTGGATACACATAATCTTGAGTGTACCTCGATCATGATCTTACAAGCTTCGTGCTTGTCTAAATAACATAACCACATATGATCGAAAGATCACTGGTGCAAGACACCATCCACAAGAGCGTAGGAAAGTGCTCTCTGGTTCATCTAATGGCCTTGGGACTTCTCTTTAGGTAGTTTTTCTTTATTTAGGTAATCCATGAATGGTTGCCTCCAATCTAACTCCTCATCCTTCTTGGCAATGGAAACCTCCCCTTCAAGAGAGTACTTTTTGATGAGTTCAATATCCATAAGGGATAAGACTTGTCTATTTTGGACTTTTATTGATATGGACACAACCTATGGACATGCCAACTCCTTAGCAAGCTTGGTTAAAGCATACGCTATGACGTTCTCTTCTTGAGGAATCTTATAAATGGTAACCTATGGGATTTAGCCAAATAACTCCATGGTGTACTTATGGTAGTGATGGAGCTTAGGCTCTATAACCTTATTGGACCCAACGATTTGGTTGATAACTAGATAAGAATCCCCAAAGATGTTAATATTCTCAATGCTTAGAGTGACGGCTAACTTCAGATCAGTAATCAGAACCCCATATTCAGCTTCATTATTTGTGCAAGGATTGAATAGTTTATATGAGAATCTCATTACATCATGGTCTGGAGTTAAGAGTACTATTCCTACCCCTTCCTTTCTTGGAATAATAGATTGTGGTTCTTCTCCTCTTTGAGAGGAAGTCGCACCATCAAAGTACATCTTCTAGCGGTGATTGCTAGTATCCCCTAAGTTCATTATTTGTTCAATGGGCGAGATCATCACTAAGCAGAGAATCAGCAGGAAGTGGGTGTACTACTAAGAAATCCACTAGTGCTTGTCCTTTCACCACATGTAGGGGTACGAAGGTAATGTCAAATGGTGAGAGGATCGTGGACCATCATGCCAACCGTCTGGATAGCATCAACCGTTTCATGAGATAGTATAGTTGATTTCTCCTAGAGATTAAATTCACCTTATGAGGAATCATGTAGTGCTATAGCTTTTGGTATGCCAAGATTAAAGCTAGGCAATGCTTCTCAATGGGTGGATAATTAGCCTCTGTAGGGATTAGATGATGGCTGAGGTAGTAGAGTATTTTTTCCTTTCCTTCATCATTGTCTTGGGCCAACAAAGCACCAAGGGAGTCGTCTAACATAGCAGTGTAAAGTATGAGAGGCTTGCCCGGGATAGGGGCTGCTAAAACCGGTGGTGTCATCAGGTAATGCTTGATGTCTTCGAAGGCATGCTCAAACATGTCATCCCACTTGAACTTGACATCCTTTTTGACAACTGCTGAAAATGGCTGACATCTTCCTGATATGTTCGATATAAAGCGTCTTAGATATGTTAACCGCCCTTGGAATGATCTGAGTTGAGTTAAACTTTTAGGGGGTGTAATTTCTAATATCGCCTTGATCTTCTCTAGATTGATTTTGATTCCCTAGTGTCGGACAACAAACCCAAGGAATTTTGTTGAAGCTACTTCGAATGCACACTCTAGGGGGTTCATTTTGAGGTTAAAATGACTTAACAGTTTGAAAACTACTCTCAAGTCAAAGAGATCTTCTTCCTTTTCTCTACTTTTGACCATGAGATCATCGACATAGTACTTTAGTTGATGATGAATGAGTTTATCAAATATTTGAGTCATAGCCCGCTGGTATGTAGCACTAACATTTTTAAGGCTGAAAGGCATGACCTTATAGCAATAGATTCTGATCGAGGTTTTAAAAATGGTGTTTCTTTCATCTTCAGGGGCCATCTTTATTTGGTTATATTCAGATGATACATCCATGGAATAAAAGACTGCATAAGATGAGGCAATGTATACCATCAGCTCTGGGATTGGTAGTTAAAATTCATCGTTTGGACATGCCTTATTTAAATCTCTTACATTAACACATATGTGAATTTGGCCATTCTTTTTCTTAATTGGGATGATGTTGGCTAACCAGGTAGGGTATTTTTCTTCTCGGATGAGCCAGCATCGATCAGTTTCTTGACCAAGTATATGGGATTAACCCTTTCTTTGCTAAATTATGAGCACAAGGCAAATACCAATCAAAAGGTAATTCTATTAAATCTTTATATGAATCATCCTCAAGTTCTACATCAACTTCTTGACTTGAGGATGATGCTCCTAGAAACAACCTCTGAGTCTTAACACCTATGGATTACTTAGGGGTTTCCTTGCTACCAAACCCTCAGCTTTTTGAGAGGAAAGTTGGGTTAGAGCTAAGGTTCCCAATTGATGCCTAACAATTTCACATATACACTTGGATACACTTATGCTTTGCTTTGGAGCCCAGTCTTCAATGTTATCTGGGTCAAGTGTCACCTCCAAGGGAATCTATGACTGAGAAGAGCTGGTTGGTGTGCTAACCATATAAGAGTCATCCTATGAACTAGATTCTAAGTCTATGCGGATAACAGGTGTACTCCTGGTAGCTGGGACATATCTTTTATTTGGTGGCCAATAATGAGGTTTTCCACCCCTTGGACTACCTCCAAAGTGGCCTCTTCCTCTACCTGGTGGAGGTCAGGTCATCCTACCCATATGTTCGAATGGAGTAACGAACTGTGGGTGCAATCTAATGTCAAGCTCCACTTTTTCCTCCAAGTCCCCTTTTAGTTTCCTTTACATTTCATCTTTTCTTTTTCTTTTTTTCTTTATTTTTCTTTTTATTTTTTCTTTTTATCTTTTTTTATTTTTAAACATTGGCCAAGTTTGTGAGAATAGACTTGTTGATTTTGAGGGAGGTCGTAAGCCACATCCTCATATATGCCGACCTCATGAACTATAAATGACTTGAGATCTCCTTCGACACAGTAGACGATCTCACCTCTCGCAAACTTCATACAATGATATAGAAAGGATAGAACTATGTTGTTCTCATGTATTCATGGTCTCTCAAGCAAAGCGTTGAAAGATGTATCCAAGTCTATAATGTGAAACTTGGCTTCGGTCTTCAAATCATCTATCTCCAAGGGCAACACTATGAAACCTAAGGCTTGTTGACCTCACTTTTGGAGTGCAGATTCAATCATCCCATCTTAAACTTAGGAGTCTTCTAGAAACTAAGACTTCCCTAGTCATAAGACACTTCTAATAATTAGGTAAACACGTTAACTAATCCTAAAGACTTAGAAGGGTTACCATAGGATTAGGTTATGCCTTAGGGATTAGGATAATCCAACAACCCTACAACCCAAATCCAATCCATGTTCACCTTCTCAAGCCAAACTTCAAGTTCAATTCAAACATCAAATTCAAATCCAAATCCAAACCCAAATTCCAAAACCAAATGATTGAAGCCCATGATCAAATCCAAACTTGAAACCCTTCCTAAGCCATATGACTTATCCCGTGGACTTAGCCAAATCTTAATCCAAATCAATCCAAAATAAATTGAATTTCTCATAATAAATTTATATCTTCTATCATCTTTCTAAATATAAATCAAATCTACATTCAAATGATCAAAACTAACTCAAACTAAATCAAATTAAATGAAAACTCTTCCTAAGCCATATGACATATCCCATGGACTTAGCCAAATCTTAATCCAAATAAAGTCAAACTCAATTGATTTTCTCACAAATCAATAATCTTTTAAATCATATTCATAAATTTAAATGAAATATACATTTAAATCATCAAAACTAAATCAAATCAAATCAAAATCCAAACCTAAGCCACATGACCCAAATCCATGGACTTAGCCAAAATCCTTCATTCCAAAACCCAAATTCATTTGATTTTCTCATGAATCAATCATACCTTAAATCATATTCACAAATATAAATGAACTTTACAATCATCAAGCCAAACCAAAATCAACCCAAGTCAAACTCAACTTAACCCTTTTGACTTGACATGTTGAAATGAACCAAAACCCATTTGAACCTAAGCCAATTGCAATTGAATTTATATATCAATCCTAAATTCATATATAAACTTAACTAAATCAAACACAACCCAAAATCAAGCCAACAATTGGTCCACTTGACCCAAAGTAGTCAATTTGACCTATTTGAGCTAAATTCTAATCCTACCCAAATTGGATTGAACCAAGCCAATCAAAACTGCCCATCATGATTATTGATCACCATAGGTTGATCGATTATCACAATTTAGGTCAAACCAAGTCAACTTGGTCATTTGACCAAGTCAACCCCTTAACCCATATGAACCCAAACTACCCAAATTGTAACCTAAGCCAAATCCAATGATTCATACAAAATCAAAATAAATATTTGAATATGACTTGACCTTCAATCGAGTCAAACCAAATCCAATTGGCCCTATTGACCTAAGTTAACCCAAGTAGACCTAAAATACCAAATTGGGTCAAATCAAAATATAAACCAAATTGATTGCAACCAATAGCTCAAGATCATTCCAAATTAATTGTTGAATTGATCAAAGCCATGATTGGACCCAATTGAACCTAAAGTTTCAATTGACCTAAAGTTTCAAGTTGGCCTAAATCAAAACCAAATGCAAATTAATTGAAACCAAAGCCTGCAATCATCTTCAATTGGTCAACTAAACCAAAAACAACACCCAACCCAAGCCAATTTGGCCAATTTGGTCAAATTGGTCAACTTAATCCATTTGACCCAAATGAATTCAAATGAGCCAAAATCAAATCTAAGCCAAACTAAACGAAACCAATATAACCAAAACATCCCAAAGGATCATATGATCTTGACCCAACCTTGGTTTGACCCAATTTGACCAATTGGTCAACCTGACCCAACCTAACCCAATTTGACCTAAATGAGTCAAATTAAGCCAAACCTAACCAAATCAACTCCAATTAACTTGAAATTTGGGCTAACCCACTTTTGGCTCATTTCAAATCTACCCAAATCAAATCAAATGTCAAATGATCATTCTACCCTTGGGTCAAGGGAATCACATGGGATAAATCACCCATGTAAATGGTCATTTCTATTCCTTGGCCACTTGGTACTCTCCTAGTGGTCCACCTATGCACCTAGGACACTTCCCAACCTGACCCAAGGGGTGGTTGGGTCGACCATGACCCATGGGAACTGAAATCACATCATCCTCCCCATTGGAGCATTTAAAACCAATAGGACACCCATGATTCCTCATTGGCAGCCACCTCCACACCTTCAACTAACCAAGCCTAGCCAACTCACCTCCTTCCTGCCACCCAGGACTCACTGAGGTGGCTGAACAGCCACTAGAAGACAAACTTGATCCCACTGTCCGATCACGATGAACGGGGGTATACACCCCCTCATTTTAACTCAAACACACACATAAATCATTCCTCAGAGCCCTAGCTACCCAATATGACCTGCTAGAGCCATTCCCTAAGCTCCCAAGCTTGTTCCTCGATCGGGAAATGCCATTCATGTCCATCAAGAAATAGGACACTTCATTTCTGACCTAACTTCCCCATTTCTCCATCAAACTCAAATTAACTTTGTGCGCACCTTCCCTAGGTCTCATCGAGCAAAAAAGAATCATCTACCAAGCTTCCTGAGCATCGGAGGTGGGACTTTCATCAAAGCCGAGCTCCAAATCATCTTTTCGTGGCCTTCTGAGTGAACGTCAAGGAATTGATCCAGTTACTGCTCAACATGGCTTCATCTCCACCAGATCAAGCTTCCTCAATCGTTTGAACCACTGGTCTTGAGCTTCGATGAGGTATGCTTCCAAAACTGATCCTTAAGCAAAAATGGGTTGGAGCTTTTTAATGAAAACTTGCATCTCGTGTGATCTTGACTGTTGGATCCCCTCCAATTGATGTCGTGAAGGTATGGGATCCTTTTGGAGTTGATTTGAGCTTGGGTGAGCTCGGATCAAGTGAGCAATGGTGGATAGACTTGATTCTCCCTTACTCGCCAAACGTTAGATCATGCATAGTCCGTTCTGTGTGATCGAAATGTACGGTCATGATTAGTTCCACTAGATCGATCTGATTTAATCCTATTAAGCTCTGGGATTAATCGTAGCCATCTGATCTTAGATTGGATGGTGGATGACAAAGCGTGTTCGCTGGTACCACATGGGCACCGAGTCAGATAAGTTTTAAGTCACCAATCCTACAATGCCATGTGGCGCCAATAGGATTAGGATTTAATTAGGCTTGATTAATCATTTTTAATGGGTGAAACTTCTAAAAATCATAAAAAATCATAGATAAATAAAAAAAATGCAAATAAATACTCATTTTAAAGGTATTTTAGAGGAAAATTAATAAAAAATGATCTTAACTCATTTTGAATAGTAATTAATGTTTAATTGAGGTTTAATTACAAATTTTATTATCTTGATTACTCTTTAATTACTTGAACAATTAATCCCAAATTTTATGGGTTAACTTAATAGGATAAGCTCTTCCTCCCATGATTTTATTGGGATTTATTGCTCACTTAATTAAGAAAATTGACTAATTAAACCTTAACTATGCTTTTAAGTTAATTAATGATTAATTAATCCCATGAACAGTAATAAATTGGTTAATTAAGTTTATTAACCATTGTTCAACAATAAGTGAACTAAGGAATAGGGTTGGGACCCCTTTCCCTAAGTTCATTTCACCCTTTTTAAAATGAAATTAATTAAGATTTAACTAATTAATTAAATCACTTAATTAAATTGAAAACATAATCACATCAGACCTTAATTAATTAAATCATGGGGTAGATCTTTAGATGTTTAATAACCTAAAGGAGTTTCATGAAATTATGGTTAGTCCACATGTGTGGCAAAACCATAAGAGTAATTAATTAAGTCCCTTAATCTAATTTACTATTAATCATGAGCTAATTGCATTAGGCCCTTTTAATTTCTAGGATCATTGCAAGTTTATTTTCCATGCATATCATGTTGGCTCATAATTATTTTGTTAATTACTTTAAGGTGACATTAATAAGGGTAATAAATTCATTTAATTAAGGGTTCAACTTAATTAACCCATAAAATCAACTTAATTATATTTCCTTAAATTAAATCAAATCACTAATGTGGAATGGGTTTAAAATAACAAGTGATGATTTCTCTTCTCCTTTTTAAATCAAATCTAATCCAAAACTTAATTAATAAAGAAGCTTTGGTTTGATTTAAATAAACTTATTTGATTTGATTATCCTTAAGAACTACTTTGGTTAAATGAATCATATGCTTATATTTGATTATCCTATTTCCAATCATGTTAAATTTGGTATGTCATTTGAATTATGCATCTATCTTTTCAAAATCAATTAAAATAAAATGGATTTCCTTTATCTAAGCTTACATGTGTTGATTTAATTTTTTATATGCATGGCTATTATCACTATTAAATCCAATATATTTTTCAAAAGCTTATAAATGAATAATAATATATGTTATGATGCGAGTTATAAATACATAAGAAATGCATGTGCTTATAGCTTAAGTGTGTGAATGTTGAGTTCTCTTTCCTCTATTCATGTGTTGATTTATATAAGATTGAATGGTAATGGGTATATAGTCTAGACATTCCAGGAACATGAGGCTTTAGCTTGCCCCATGGACGTCATTTTATTACCTCACTTCCTTGGTTGTTACATGGTTGATGAAATCAAAAAGAAGAAATGTTGAATTTGAATTTGTTCTCTGTTAAAAAAAACCAAAACTCCTAAACCATAAACTAAAACCTGAAACCTAAACTTAAAACCTAAACCTTAAACCCTAAAAACCCTAAACCTTAAAACCTATAACCCTAAGTCCTAAACACTAAACCTCAAACCCTAAACCCCAAACCCTAAACCCTAAACCCTAAACCCTAAACCCTAAACCATAAACCCTATACCCAAAACCCACAACCCTAAAAACCTAAAATCCTAAAGTTAAACTAAATAAAACCTAAAAATGAAATAAATAAATAAATAAACCTAAACCAAAATAAAAATAATAATAAAACAAATAGAAAGCTAAACTAAAACCTAAACCTAAACCTAAAAATAAAATAAAATAAAAAATTAAAACTAAACAAAAATAAAATAACTAAAAATCAAAACTAAACTAAAAAATTAAATAATCCTAAAAATAAAAAGCATAAATAAAATAAAAACTAAATGTAAAATAAAAATAAAATAAACCTCAAATAAAATAAAAACTAAATAGAAACCTAAACCTAAAAAATAAACCAAAAAATAAAACCTAAAAATAAATAAGAAATAAAAACTAAATCCTAAACTAAAAAAAACTTAAACCTAAAATAAACAAAATATAATAAACATAAACCTAAACTAAAATAAATAAAACTAAATTAAATAAAACCTAAACCTAAACCTAAAATAAACTAAACTTAAACCCTAAATTAAATAAAATAAATTAAACTAAAAATAAACTTAAACCTAAACTAAAAAAGAAAACCTAAAAATAAACCTAAAATAAAAACCTAAAACTTAAACCTAAGAAAATAAAATAAAAACCTAAACCTATACCCAAAAATAAAAAATAATACCTAAACCTAAAAAATAATAAAATAAAATAAACAAAATAAACATAAACCTAAAAATAAAATAAAATAAAAAAAAACTAAAATAAATAAACTAAACTAGTGAGGTACTGTCGGGTTTGGATTCAAAACCCTAAACCCTCTAAATCCTAAACTCTGGGCCCAGGCCCTGACCACTAATGACTGGGCCCTAAAATGTGATTCACCCTGGGCCCAAACCCCAAACCCTAAACCCTAAACTGGGCCTCTACCCAGGCCCTGAGCCCAGGCCCAAGCCACAGGCTGAGGCTGAGGCCTGGGCCCTGCCAAGCTGACCCTGGGCCCTAAACCTGGGCCTTAACTAACCATAAACCCTAAACCCTACAGCGTGAATGGGTAAACAAACCCCATGGGCAAAAACCTAAAACCTAAACCTAAAATATATTAAACCTAACCTAAAAATGAAATAAATAAGTAAACCTAACCTAAATAAATTAAAAAACAAAATAAAATAAAAACTTAAACTAAAACCTAAACTTAAACCTAAAAATAAAGTAAAATAAACTAATAAAAATAAGTTAAAATAAAATAAATAAAACCTAAACTAAAAAAATAAAATAAACCTAAGATAAAAAACCTCAAATAAAATGAAAACTAAAATGTAAATTAAAAATAAAATAAACCTAAAAAATAAAATAAAATTAAGAATTAAATAAAATTAAACCAAAAAATAAACCTTAAAATAAAACCTAAAAATAAAAAAAATAAAACCAAAACCTAAAACTAAAAAAAAAACCTAAACCTAAAATAAAAATAAAATAAACAAAATAAGATAAACCTAAACCTAAACTAAAATAAGTTAAACTAAAATAAATAAAACCTAAACCTAAACTAAATAAAATAAAATAAACTAAAAAGAAACTAAAAATAAACTAAAAAAATGAAACCTTTAAAATAAACCTAAAATAAAAATCTAAAACCTAAACCTAAAAAGATAAAAAAAACCAAAACCTAAACAAAAAAAAATAAACTAAAATAGAAAACTTAAACTGAAATAAATAAACCTAAAATAAATAAACTAAACTAAATAATAATAAAAAATAAGCATAAATAAAAATATAAAATAAAATAAGCTAAAATAAATAAAAATTAAATTAAATAATCTAAATAAACATAAACCCTAAATCTACAACCCTAAACCCTAAAGCTACAACCCTAAACCCTAAACCCTAAACCATAATCCCTAAAAAAATCCTAAACCCTAAACCCTAAGTCCTAACCCTGAACCCTAAACCCTAAAAGCATAAACCCTAAAACCCTAAACCCTAAACTTTAAACCTCAAACCCTAAGCCTAAATCGTAAATCCTAAACCCCAAACCCTAAACCTAAACCTAAAGTAACTAAATTAATTAAAAAAATAAACCAAAACCAAAACCTTTACATTAAGAATGGGCAGAATCTTGACTACACGAACATCACTATCAACCAGGCTCAGTCTAGATCCGACGGTGGAGACGAAGGAAAAGGCGGCAGTTATCGTAATGGTGGTGGGGAATCTGGAGGTGGTGGTCGAAGTAGTGTTGGTTATGGAGGTGGGAGGAGCGACGGAGGTCACAGTTGTGGTGGTGGCAGAGGGAGAGATCAGGGATATGACGATGGATCCTACTATTCGAGAGGTCAGGGTAATTCTGATGGGAACTGGAGAAAATGAAGAACGATCGATCCAATCTGCTACTTATGGAACAGTCTTTATAATAGAGATGATTCTTGTTATCTAGGGGTTTTGATTTGCTTTATGCGTGAACTTTTTTGATCTATGTCACTACTTATGTCATAGAAAACTTGGTGGGTTACTTAGTTGATGAAATCGAAAAGAAGAAAGTTTGAATCTAAATTTTTTCTCTATAAAAAAAACAAAAACCCTAAACCCTAAACCAAAACTTGAACCCTAAACCTAAAACCTAAACCCTAAACCCTAAAAACCTTAAACCCCAAACCTTAAACTGTATACCCTAAACACTAAACCCTAAACCCTAAAACCTTAAACCCTATGCCCTAAACCCTAAACCCTAAATCCAAAAAAAACCTAAAACTTAAACCCTAAAAAGCTAAGCCTAAAATAAATAAAACCATAAAATAAAAAAAATAAAAAAAATAAAAAATAAACCATAAATAAACTAAACCTAAACCTAAAGAAAAAGAAAATAATAAATAAAAGTTAAACTAAAATAAGATAACTAAAAACCTAAACTAAACTAAAAAATCAAAAACCTAAATAAAATTAAAACTAAACCTAAAATAAAATAAAATAAAATAAAAACTAAATAAAAACCTAAACCTGAATAATAAACATAAAAATAAAACCTAAAATGAATAAAAAATAAAACCAAAACCCTAAACTAAAAAAAAGATAAACTTAAAATAAAAATAAAATAAATCTAAACCTACACTAAAATAAACTAAACTAAAAATCAATAAAACCTAAACCTAAAATAAACTATACCTAAACCTAAACCTAAACCTAAACTAGCTAAAATAAAATAAATTAAAAATAAACCTAAACCTAAACTAAAAAATAAAACCTAAAAATAAACCTAAAATAAAAATTTAAAACCTAAACCTAAAAAAAAAAAAAAACTTAAACCTAAACTTAAAAATAAAAAATAAAACTGAAACCTAAAAAAATAAAATAAAAATAAAACTAAATTAAAAAAAGTAAACCTAGACCTAAAAAATAAACTAAAATAAAAAAACCTAAATTAAAATAAATAAATGTAAAATAAATAAAATAAATTAAATAAAAATAAAAATAAACCTAAATCAAAATAAAAAAATAAATTAATTAAAATTAATAAAATATAAACAAAATAAACATAAACCTATTAGTTTACTTAATTTAAAAAATAAAAAATAAAAAAATAAACCCTAAACCCTAAAACTCTAAACTTTCTCTAAATCTAAATAATACCTAACCACCTAACCCACTAAACTCTAAATCTTAAACCCTAAACCCTAAAATCTGAACCTACCCTAAATCATAACTAAATCCCCCTAACCAAACCTAACCCTAAACACCTAAAACCTACCACTAACTCCTAAACTAACTCTGTAGCCACTAAACAAACTACACTAAACTTAAACCAAAACCCTGACCACTACTCCTAAACCATACCAAACCTAAACCCTAAAGACCCTAAAACCCTAAACTCCTGACCTTAAAAACCACTCCCACTACCCCACTCTAAACCCTAAACCCTAAACTGTAAACCTACCCACACCTTAACCTAAACCTAAACTAAATAAACCTAAAATAAAATAAAACCTAAACCTAACTAAAATAAAAGATAAAATAAAATAAAACTTTTCCTAAACCTAAACTAAAAAAAATAAATAATAAACTAAAATAAAGTAAATAAAACCTAAACAAACCTAAAAAATAAAACAGACCTAAGAATAAATAACCTAAATAAAATAAAAATAAAATATAAAATAAAAATAAAATTAACCTAAAATAAACTAAAATAAAAAATAAATAATAACCTAAACCAAAGAATAAATAGAAAATAAAACCTAAACCCTAAGCTAAAAAAAAACTAAACCTAAAATAAATAAATAAATAAAATAAAATAAACTAAAAATAAACTTAAACCTAAACTAAAAATAAAACATAAAAATAAACCAAAAATAAAAACCTAAAACCTATACCTAAAAAAAATAAAATATAAACCTAATCCTAAACCTAAAAAAAAAAATATAACCTAAACCTAAAAAATAAAATAAAATAAACTCAACCTAAACCTAAACCTAAACTTTAAAAATAAACTAAAATAAAAAACCCAAACTAAAATAAATAAATTAATAATAAATAAACTAAAATAAATAAAAAATAAAAAAATAATAAAATAAATAAACTTAAACATAAATAAAATATAAAATAAAATAAACTAAAATAAATAAAAATAAACTAAATAAATAAAAGAAGAAATGTTGAATATGGTTGTTCTCGTTAAAAAACCAAAACCCTAAACCCTAAACTAAATAAACCCTAAACCTAAACGTACCCTAAACCCTAAACCCTAAACCCCTAAACCCTAAACCCTAAACTCTACCCTACCTCTAAAAACTGACTTAAACCCTAAGCTTTAAATCCTAAACCCAAGAAAATAAAACCCTAAACCCTAAACCATAAACCCCAAACCCTTACCCCTAAGCCCTAAACCCTAAATCCTAAACCCTTAAAAATCTAAAAACATAAACCTTAACTAAAAAAGACTTTAAAATAAACAAAATAAAAAAATAAACCAAAATAAAATAAAAATATAAACTAAAACCAAAACTTAAACCTAAACTAAAAGGAAAATAAAATTAAAAATTAAAAATAAAGTAAAATAAAATAAATAAAAACCATAACAAAATAAAAACTAAACTTAAAATAAAAATAAAATAAACATAAAATAAAATAAAATAAAAATTAAATAAAAACCTAAACATAAACAATAAACCTAAAAATATAACCTAAAATTAAATAAAAAATAAATTCTAAACCCTAAACTAAAAAAAAAACCTAAACCTAAAATAAAAAAAACCTAAACTTACACTAAAATAAACAAAACTAAAATAAGTAAAACCTATACCGAAGATAAACTAAACCTAAACCTAAGCCTAAACTAAATAAAATAAATTAAACTAAAAATAAACTAAAACCTAAACTGAAAAATAAAACATAAAAATAAACATAAAATAAAAAACATAAAAACTAAAGTTAAAAAAATAAATTAAAAACCTAAAACTAAAATTAAAAATAAAAAATAAACCTAAAAAACCTAACCCTAATCCATAAAACCATATATAAACCCACCCTAAATCCTAAACCATAACCCTAATCCCTACCTAAAAACCAAAACCTACCTCCCATAAACCCTAAAATCCTAATCCTAAATCCTAAACCCTAAAACCTGGACCCTGACATAAACTCAAACTCCAACCCAAAACCCTAAACTAAACTAAAAAAACCTAAACCTGAAAACAAATAAAATAAACTAAAAATAAACCTAAACCTAAAAAAAATAAAACCTAAAAAATAACCCTAAAATAAAACCTAAACTTGGAACCTAAAATAAAATAAAAAAACATAAACCTAAACCTAAAAAATAAAATAAAAATAAAACTAAACCTAAAAATTAAACTACAATAAAAAACCTAAACTCAAATAAATAAACCTAAAATATATAAACTAAATTAATAAAAATTAAAATTAAAATAAACTAAATAAGCCTAAACCTACGAGTTTACTTAGTTTAAAAAAAAATAAAAAAACCCTAACCCTATACCCTAAACCCTAAAACTATCCCTAAATGCTAAACTCTGAACCCCTAAACCATCAACCCTAAACCCTAAAATCCTAAACCCTAAACCCTAAAGCCTAAACCCTAAAACACTAAACCCTTAAACCAACATCCCTAAACCCTAAAAAACAGAAACTAAACTAAAACCATAAACCATGACCCTAAAACTTAAAAACCTAAACTACTAAATAAACCTAAAATAAATAAATAAATAAAACCTAAACCTAAATAAAAATAATAAAAGAAAAAAAATAAAAACCTAAACTAAAACTTAAACCTAAACCTAAACTTACAAATAAAATAAAATAAAAAATAAAACTAAAGTTAAATAAAATAAATAAAAACTTAAACTAAACTTAGAAAAAAAATAAACATAAAAATAAAAAACCTAAATAAAGAAAAAACTAAACGTAAAATAAAAATAATATAAATCTAAAATAAAATAACATAAAAACTAAATAAAATCCTAAACGTAAAAAATAAACCTAAAAATAAATAAAAAATAGCTAAACCTAAAATAAATAAAATAAAATAATCCTAAATCTAAACTAAAGTAAAATAAATAAAATCTAAACCTAAACCTATAATAAACTAAACCTATACCCCAAACTAAATAAAATAAAATATATTAAAAATAAACTTATACTTAAACTAAAACATAAAATCAAAAAATAAACTTAAAATGAAAACCTATAACCTAAACCTAAAAATAAAAAATAAAACCTAAACCTAAAAAATAAAATAAAAATAAAAGTAAACTAAAGATAAACATAAAGCTAAACCTAATCCATGAAAATAAACTAAAATAAAAACCTAAACCAAAAAAATAAACTAAAAGAAATAAACCTAGAATAAATAAACTAAACTAAATAAAATTAAAAATAAAATAAACTAAAATAAATAAAAAATAAACTAAATAAACCTAAACTTATGGGTTTACTTAATTTTAGAAAAAAACCCCTAAATCCTAAAATAACCCTAAAACTAATAAACCCTAAAACTACGTAAAACTTTAAAATAAACCACCCTCCCTGACCCTAAACCTAAAAAAAACCTAAACCCTAAACTCTAAACTAGCCCTCTCTGACCTAACCTACTAAACTAAACCATAAACCCTATAAACTATAAACCTGACCTTAAACTAAAATGAAACACCCTAACACTAAATTAAACCTACTGACCTAAACACTAGATCCTCCACACCTGACCCAAACCCTAATAAACTAAACTTAACCTAAACCAAAACACTAAACCCTAAACCTAAACCCTAAACCTCTCTACCACCCAAACCCCCAAAACTAACTAAACCCCCCACCTAAACCTAAACCCTAAACATTAAATAAAGATAATAAACCCTAAAAACCTAAACCTAAATTAAATAAAACCTAAAATAAAATAAATAATGAAATCTAAAATAAAATAAAATAAAATAAAAAACATAAACTCACTTAACGTGTAAACCTAAACCTAAACCTAAAAAGAAAATAAAATAAAAAAATCAAAACTAAAGTAAAATAAAATAAATAATAACTTAAACTAAATTAAAATATAAAAAACCTATATAAAATAAAAACTAAACCTAAAATAAAAAAATAAAAATTAAATAAAAATTTAAACCTAAAATATAAACCTAAAAATAAATAAAAAATTAAATTAAACCCTAAACTAAAAAAAACCTAAACCTAAAATAAAAATAAAATAAACCTAACCTAAACTAAAATAAACTAAACTATAATAAAAAAAACTTAAACCAAAACCTATAATAAACTAAACCTAAATCTAACTAAAATATAAAACCTAAAAATAAACCTAAAATAAAAACCTAAAACCTAAACCTAAAAAAATAAAATAAAAACCTAAACCTAAGAAAAATAAAATAACACCTAAAGAAAAAATAAAAATAAAAGCTGTGCCTAAGCCTAAAAAAATAAACTAAAATTACAAATCAAACTATAAAATTAATCTAAAATAAATAAAAGCTAAATAAAATAAAAATAAAGTAAACTAAAATAAATAAAAATAAACTAAATATACTAAATAAAACATAAACCAAACGATTTACTTATTTGTTTTAAAAAAATTAAGCTAAAATCGAACCCTAAAACCTAAAACCCTAAACCAAACCTAAAAACCCAACTCTAAACCCTAAATCCAAAAATCTAAACCCTAAAAAGCTTAAACCCTAAACACTAAACCTAAAGCCCCAAGACCCTAAACCCTAAACCCTAAACCCTAATCAGAACCCTAAATCCTGTAAAATAACCCTAAACCCTAAACCCCAAACCCTAAATCCTAAAACATAAACCCTAAAAACTTAAAAACCTAAACCTAAATTAAAAAAACCTAATAATAAAATAAATAAATAAAAACATAAACCTAAATAAAATAAAATAAAATAAAAACCTAAATTAAAACCTAAACCTAAACCTAATCCTAATAATAAAATAAAATAAAAACTAAAAACTAAAATAAAATAAAATAAATAAAAACCTAAACTAAACTAAAAATAATAAACCTAAAAATAAAAAACCTAAATAAAATAAAACCTAAACGGAAAATAAAAATAAAATAAACTTAAAATAAAATATAATAAAAACTAAATAAAAACCTAAACCTAAAAAATAAACCAAAAAATAAATGAAATAAAACCTAAACCCTAAACAATTGTAAACCCTAAACTAAAAAAAGCCTAAACACAAAATAAACAAAATAAAATAAACCTAAACCTAAACTAAAATAAAACTAAACTAAATAACCTAAACCTAAACCTAAAATAAACTAAACCTAACCCATAAACTAAATAAAATAAAATAAACTAAAATAAACCTGAACTAAAAAAATAAAATAAATAAACCTTAACCTAGAAAATAATATAAAACTAAAATAAACCTAAAAAAAAAAAATAAACCTAAACCTAAAAAGAAAAAATAAAACCTACACCTAAAAAGAAAAATAAAAATAAAACCTAAGCCTATGCCTAAGCCTAAAAAATAAACTAAAATTAAAAATCAAAACTAAAAAAATTAATCTAAAATAAATAAACTAAACTAAATAAAAATAAAAAATAAAGTAAACTAAAATAAATAAAAAATAAACTAAATTTACTAAATAAACATAAACCTACCAATTTACTTAATTTGTTTTTAAAAAAAGCCTTAACCCTAAAATCGTAAACCCTAAAACCTAAACCCGAAACCTAAAAACCTAAACCCTAAACCCTAAATCCAAAAATCTAAACCCTAAAAACCTTAAACCCTAAACATTAAACCTAAAGTCCCAAGACCCTAAACCCTAAACCCTAAACCCTAAATCGTAAACTCTAAATCCTATAAGCCTAAACCCTAAACCCTAAACCTCAAACCCTAAATCCTAAAACATAAACACTAGAAATCTAAAAACCATAACCTAAATTAAAAAAAAACCTAATAATAAAATAAGTAAATAAAAACCTAAACCTAAATAAAATAAAAACCTAAATTAAAACCTAAACCTAAACCTAATCCTAAAACTAAAATAAAATAAAAAATAAAAACTAAAAGAAAATAAAATAAATAAAAACCTAAACTAAACTAAAAAAAATAAACCTAAAAATAAAAAACCTAAATAAAATAAAACCTAAATGGAAAATAAAAATAAAATAAACTTAATATAAAATATAATAAAAACTAAATAAAACCCTAAACCTAAAAAATAAACCAAAAAACAAATGAAAAATAAAACCTAAACCCTAAACTAAAAAAAAGCCTAAACCTAAAATAAACAAAATAAAATAAACCTAAACCTAAAATAAAATAAACTAAACTAAAGTAAATAAAACCTAAACCTAAACTTAAAATAAACTATACCTAAACCATAAACTAAATAAAATAAAATAAACTAAAAATAAACCTAAACTGGAACTAAAAAAATAAAGCTAAATTAAATAACTAAAACCTTAGCCTAGAAAAATAATATAAAAAATAAACCTAAACCTAAAAATAAAAAATAAACCTAATCCTAAAAAATAAAATAAAAATCAAATAAACTAAAAAATAAACATAAACCTAAACCTAAACATAAAAAATAAACTAAAAATAAAAAAACTTGATAAAAATAAATAAAAATAAAATAAACCTAAATAAAAATATAAAATAAAAATAAACCTAAACCTACCGATTTACTTAATTTAGAAAAAAAAACCCTAAACCCTAAAATTAACCCTAAGTCATAAACCCTACACCTACAACCCTAAACCATAAGCCCCAAATGTGAATCACTATATCACCCAAGAGGGGGTTTGAATTGTGATATTAAAAACTTAAATTTTTAATAGAAATCTAATTTTTGATTTTATAATAACAAGATATAATTCTTAATGCAGCAAAAACAAAAATACAGTAAAGTAAGATAATAGGCACACAATTTTTTGGTTGGAAACCCCAAAATCACCGTCCACTTTTACCCTTGGCTTGGAATCCACTAAATGCAAAAATAGCTTACAAATAGTACTCTCCTATAATGGGATGAGTACAACCCCTAAAATAATATGTACTCTCCTACAAAGGGGCGAGTACAACCCCAACATAAATTTTACAGCACAAAAAGAAAAATACAAAATAACAAATTTTGATAAAATAAATCTCTCACAAATATACCAAGCTATCCAATTAAAAAAAATTATCTCACAACTTATAAATGATCACTTCACAACTTAAAATTGGCAAGATAAAATGCTCACTTAATATTGATAAGAAATAATAAAATAAATATCTTAAAGTGAGCTTACTAAGATGTTTATGTTATTAGAATTTGTAGACTAATATAAAAATGATTCCAAAATAAATTCACAATATTCTTTTGCATAATAAAATAAATTTCAGCAAGGAATAATTTATTTTATTTTAACCAAAAAGATTCTTTCAATTAATTCTAATGATCATAAAATACTTAAATAAAATGAGTATATGATAGATCTAAGTAGGCTAGTAAGCCTTTAATTAAAAAGAGAGATCTAGCAAATATAAAAATAATTTAAGCACAATAATTTAATTTAAAATGCTTAAAATATACTTCTAAAATACATCTAAGAATAAATGATCTTTCAAAATAAAACTAATGAAGAAATATTTCAAGATATAAAAAGAAATTTGTAGGAAGTTAAAAAGGATTAAGATCAAGAAAACAAACTCAAGTAATTTGAGAAAGCTTGCTTAGTTGAAGATGTTGAAGCTTCCAAACCAAGGATTTGATCTTGCAATATTTGGAGAACACTTGGAAGGAAAATCTAAGAAAATCTCTCTTAGATTTGCTAGAGGGATTTTGAATTTTGAATGAGGAATACTTTCATGAAGAGAATGAGGGCTAATTATAGGCAAGAAGGTTATTTTGAATTATTTCAAACAAATATATTATTCTAACATCATGTTATCATCTAATAATTTAATATTCAATAAAAATATGTATTAAATAAATATTAAATTTAAGTAGCCAAAATTCAGCTATTCACATGGGAAAGTAAAATTAATCAAATATGGCTCTTAATATATTCAAAGCATGTAGCATGCATTCATTATTAAAATAAGCTAATGTTTGAAAAGTCATAATAAATTCAATTTTAATTAAACGTGGGTCATGTGACCTATCAAATTAAAGGAAAAAAATCCAAGGAATCCATTGGAGATGAAATCAAATATAAATTCCTTGATTATAAAATGACTTTGGCTAAAATACAAAATTTCATATATTTTTGTTAATTTTGACATGTGACATTTAAATATTATGATATAATTTATATATAATCATACATATGTTAGTTATCATATAACCATCAAATTAAATTAAAATATTTAATTATATTAAGTAAATAAAATAATTACACTTAATAGTCATTATCATTTATTATTTTGACAATTCAAATTCTATGTATGAAATATATAATTGAATGTTAATTAGATAGAGATTTATATAAATTAACCTCATTAAAATAATATGTTAAGTGCTGAGCAAATTGATTCATGCCAATGAATAAATGCATATAACCTAAAATATTATATTTTGAGCTTCACATTATCCAATTTGATCTATCTTTCATTCTTCTACTCTTGCAATTTCCTCAAACATATTATGAGATGTATTGGATATGTAATTAGCAATTGATATATCTGAAACACATAAAACATTCATTAGAACATCAAGCATTCATTTGTTATCATCAAAATTGATCGGATTGAACATGAGGCTCATTAAGCCAACAATCCCTTTGATGATGAAAACTAATGTTGGGTATTGATTTTGATGAAGGTGCAAATTGACCTTTCATCATAGTTTTTGAAAAAAAATTCTCTTCTAAAATAAAATTTATGCACAAGAGATGAATAATGTTGCTTCCCCTAAATGTATGCATAAAATAGACTTAATACTAACCAACATTTTACTCTTCTCCCCCTTTTGACAACATCAAAAAGCTAGAAAAAGCTACATATAATTTTAAATTTTAGGATCTAACATTCCAAGCATGCATCTTAAAGTACAAAAACGTTCTTCTAGTAAGGGTTTTGTAAAAATATTTGCAATTTGTAAATTGTCACTAATGAAATTAATATTAACATCACCTTTCAAAATATGATCCCTAATAAAATGATGTCTAATTTCTATATGCTTGGTCTGTGAGTGCTGGATAGGATTTTGGTCAAACTAATAGCAGTATTGTCACATCAACTAGAATGTGATCTTGCTTAATACCAAAATCTTTTAATTATTGATTTAACCAAAGGACCTGAGCAACACAACTACCACCAGCTATGTACTCAGCCTCAGTAGTGGATAAAGCTATAGAATTTTGTTTCCTAGATGAGCAAGACACAAGGGATGATCCTAAAAAATGACATGTGCCTAATGTGCCTTTTCTATCTACTTTGCATCCGCAAAATCAGCATCAGAATAAGCAACTAAATCACATGATAAAGAATTTTTAGGATACCATAAACCTAACCTAGTAGTGCCTATTAAATTCCGAAAGATGCGCTTGACTGCTATTAAATGAGATTCTTTCGGGTTGGCTTGAAAATGAGCACACAAATAAACAACAAATATAATATTAGGCCTACTAGCAGCAAGGTATAAAAGTGAACCTATCATACTCCAATAAAGTTTTTGATCAACAGATTTTCCTAATTCATCTAAATCCAATTTTGTATAAGGGCTCGTAAGAGTTTTACTAAATTTAAATTTTTCCATTTCAAACCTCTCAAATAATTCATTTGTGTACTTAGTTTGATAGATGAATGATCCTTTTTCTTGTTGCTTCACTTGAAGACCTAAGAAAAAATTAAGTTCTCCCATCATACTCATTTCAAACTCTTTAGAAATCAAAGATGAGAACTCATAGCATAAAGATTCATTTGTACTTCCAAATAATATATCATCTACATACACTTGTATCACTATCAATTCATCATGTATGCTCTTAAGGAATAAGGTGGTATCTACTCTACCCTTTCTAAATCCATGATCTATCAAAAAGTTACTTAACCTATCATGCCAAGCATGATGAGCCTATTTTAAACCATATAAAGCTTTCTTTAATTTATACACATGATTTAGACAATCAAGGCTCTCAAATCCATGTGGTTGCTCTATAAATGCATCTTGGTCGATAAATCCATTCAAAAATGCACTCTTGACATCCATTTGAAAAAGTTTAAAATCCCTAAAATAGGCATAAGCAAGGAGTAACCTGATAGCTTCTAGTCTTGCTATGGGTACAAAAGATTCTTCAAAATCTATACCTTCAACTTGTGTGTACCCTTGTGCAACTAACCTAGCTTTATTTCTAACAATACAACCTGAATCATCTAGCTTATTCCTAAAGACCCATTTTGTTTCAATGCAATTTTGATCTTGGGGTCTTGGACTAATTCCCAAACATCATTTCTTACAAATTGATTCAACTCCTCTTCCATAGCAATAATCCAAAAATTATCATTTAATGCTTCTTCTAAATATTTAGGTTCAACCTCAGATAAAAATGCTGAATGATCTACAACTTCTCTAATATGTCTTCTAGTCATAACTCCTTTTGAAGGATCTCCTATAATTAGTTCCTTTGGAAGATTTTTATTATATTTCCATTCTTTAAGAAATGAATCATCCAAATTATCTTCTAAAGATATTTTCTTAAAATTATCAATCTCTTCATCAATCACTTCATTTCTAATAGGATCAATTAAATTTTCATCAAAAATAACATGTATTGATTCTTCTGCAATCAATTTTCTCTTATTGAAAACTCTTTATGCTCTACTAGAAAGAGAGTATCCTAAGAAAATACCATCATCTGATTTGCAATAAAACTTACCTAAATGATCTTTTCCATTATTCAAAATAAAGCATTTACATACAAATACATGAAATTGTTCAATCCTAGGCTTCTTTCCAAAAAATAATTCATAGGGTGTCTTCTTTAAAATTGGTCCAAAATAGATCCTATTCATCACATAACATGCAATATTTACTGCTTCTGCCTAAAAATATTTTGGAAATTTATACTCATCAAGCATAGATCTACTTAATTCAATTAATATTCTATTTTTTCTCTCTACTACTCCATTTTGTTGGGGAGTTCTAGTGCAGAAAAATTATGTCTAATCCCATGTTCATCACAATAATCCTCAAATAATTTATTTTCAAATTCACCACCATGATCAGTTTGAACCCTATTAATTAAAAGGCCTTGTCCTCTTTGAATAAATTTATAAAACTTTCTAAACTCACCAAAAACATCATCCTTGTAAGTTACAAATAAAACCCAAGTATATCTAGAGAAATCATCAACAATCACAAAACCATAATTTTTTCCACCTAAGCTAGTGGTGCTAATGGGACCAAATAAATCCATGTGCAATAATTCTAGAGGTCTAGAAGTAGAAAAAATATTTTTACTTTTAAATGAGCTTCTAGAATGCTTACCATGAATACATGCATCATAAACATAGTTTGAATGAAAATTAAATTTAGGCAATCCAACTACTAAATCAAGTTTGGCAATTTTATTAAGTGTGTGCATGTTAATATGACATAATCTCTTATGCCATAACCATATATCATCATGAGTGCTTTTAAAACAAAGTAAATTCAAATTCACATCATGAAAGCTATCTAAATCAATGACATAAATATTTTTATATCTTTGTCCTACTAACAAAACATTTTCATTATTTTTTATAATGCAACATGATGCATGGAATACTACATTCAAACCTTTATCTCATAATTGACTAATAGAAATTAAATTATATTTTAATCCTTCTACTAGAAAAACTTTATCTAAAGTGATAGAATTCTTACAAATAGAACCAATGCCAATGATCTTTCCCTTTGCATTATCTCCATATGTAACAAATCCTCCATCACTTGATTCTAAAGTTGAAAATTTATCTTTATCTCCCGTCATATGTCTTGAACATCCACTGTCCAAGTACCACATGCCTTCTTTGATTTTGCTTTGAAAGCATTCCTACAAAAGGAACTCACATGTTAACTTTTGGAACCCAAACATGTTTGGGTCCACATTCTACATTTGAAGCAAGATATCTAGCATGCGTGGTTTGTGTAATGCTTGTACCTTTTGGTACCCATACATAAGATGATTGCTTAGTGTTTTGTAATTTATGTGCATAGCAATCAAATGAAATATGCCATTTTCTATCACAATAGTTGCACCAAACATTAGTGTTTGCATATGACTTAGCACGATAATTATAAGGTATATGAGTGGGATATGTATGATGCAAATAATTTATATTAAATGTTTTTCTTAATGAAGTATTATATTGAACTTGTGATTTTAAACATAATTCTAATCTTACTTTTAACAAGATATTCTCTCTTTCAAGTTTACATACAAGTAAGGAACAATTTAATAAAGAAGTATTTTTTACTTTTTAAATTATCACATTCTTTTAAATCACAAAAATGTATATCTAAATTTTATGTTCTTTTCTAAGGTTTTGTATTTTCTTTTAAATTTTTATATTCAATAACTAAATCATTAAAAGCATCATCTAATTCATCATAAGATATATCATTACATACCTCTTGAGAATCTAAGTCGATTCTCCATTTGCCATAGGACATATGTTGACCTCTTCATCGGATGAGCAAGTACTTGATTCTTTTGAATCTAGATTGGCCCATAAAGCTATCCTCTTCTTCTTATGGTACTTTTTTCTTTCATATTTTTTCTTCTTTTCACATCAATCTCTTTCTTCTTTGATTCTGCAAGTTCTGGACAATCACCTCTTATGTGTCAGGCTTTTACAATGGTAGTAAAATGATCCCTTCACTTGTAGAAATTTTTAGTTTGAAATTTATTATTTTAAATTTTTTATACCTTTGATTCTTCTTCCTTAGCAAGTTCCTGCCTTTTGGATAGCATGACCACCTCATCACTATCACCATCCCAGCTTGAGGTGTTATGCTCATCACTATCATCAACTTGTAATGCAATGGCTTTTCCTTCCTCCTTCTCCCTTTTTGCTGAGTTATCCATCTTATCCCAATGAGCAATAACCTGTTCATGTGCTATCAAAGAACCCAAAAGCTGATCAAGTGGATAAGTAGATAAATCCTTAGCTTCACTAAAAGATGTTACTTTAGCTTTTCATTCTTTTGGAAGACATCTAAGAATCTTATAGACTAATTCTTGATTCCTATATTTTTTTCAAAGACAATGCAATGTCTTAATTATTTTCATGAATCTAGTATACATATCAAAAATAGATTAAGAAGGAGACATATGAAATAACTTATATTCTTGAACAAGTCTATTTATGTGAGCATCTTTAACTTCACTAGTTCCTTTTATCCCATATTTCTTTTGCAGTACTTAACATAGAAATTTTCATGTAATCATCAGGTAATAAAGCAGAATGTAAAGTATTACATGCCCTAGCATTTAATTCATCAAGTTCTCTTTACTGACATTCCTTAAAGGTTTTTCTACTTTAATGCCATTTACTTCTATTGTGGGTGTATGATATTGATGTGTCAACATATACCAGCATCTTGACCTCTTAAAATGTACTAATTCTATTTTTCCAATAATCAAATGGTACATTATCTAAAGTGGAGGTATGTTAATAATTGATCTCCTCATACCACCAGAGTCACTATAGCACCCAAGAGATTGAATTATATTAAAATTTTAAAACTTAAATCTTAATTTTCAAATAGAAAACTAATTTTTGATTTTATAATGACAAGATATAATTCTTAATGCAGCAAAAATAAAAATACAGTAAAGTAAAGAGAGACAATAGGCACAAAATTTTTACGTGGTTCGTCCAAACTCAATAACCGGCCTATGTCCACACCTAGCCACCCCTGGATAGGAATCCACTAAATGCAAAAATAGCTTACAAATAGTACTCTATAATGCAATACAACTAATAATATGTACTCTCCTACAAAAGGGCGAGTACAACCCCAATATAAATTTTATAGCACAAAAAAAATACAAAATAATAAATTTTGATAAAATGAATCTCTCACAAATTTACCAAGCTATCCAATTAAAAAAAATGATCTCACAACCTTTAAATGATCACTTCACAACTTAAAAATTTAGCAAGATAAAATGCTCACTTAATATTGATAAGAAATAATAAAATAAATATCTTAAAGTGATCTTACTAAGTTGTTTATGTTATTACAATTTGTAGACTAATATCAAAATGATTCCAAAATAAATTCACAATATTCTTTTGCATAATAAAATAAATTTCAGCAAGGAATAATTTATTTTATTTTAACCAAAAAGATTCTTTAAATTAATGCTAATGATCACAAAATAAGTAAATAAAATGAGTATATGATAGATCTAAGTAGGCTAGTAAGCTTTTAATTAAAAAGAGAGATCTAGCAAATATGAAAATAATTTCAGCACAATATTTTAATTTAAAATGCTTAAAATATACTTCTAAAATAGATCTATGAATAAATGATCTTTCAAAATAAGACTAATGAAGAAATATTTCAGGAAACTAAAAGAAATTTGTAGGAAGTTAAAAATTTCAACAAGTTGAAATAGATCCTACAAACTATCACAAGAGGCTTTCACAAAAAAAAATGATTGAGAAACTTTGAT
This sequence comes from Cymbidium sinense, assembly GCA_021442155.1. NCBI lineage: Eukaryota > Viridiplantae > Streptophyta > Magnoliopsida > Asparagales > Orchidaceae > Cymbidium > Cymbidium sinense. The sequence goes on along the minus strand of CM038214.1, from coordinate 322,612,185 downwards.
GTGAAAAACAATGTCCAAAGACTAATCCACCAAAAAGTATAAATTAGAAAGAATAAATAGATGGTGAAAATAGCATGAACAACTAAAAAGGATTAAGATCAAGAAAACAAACTCAAGTAATTTGAGAAAGCTTGCTTAGTTGAAGATGTTGAAGCTTCCAAACCAAGGATTTGATCTTGCAATATTTGGAGAACACTTGGAAGGAAAATCTAAGAAATTTTCTCTTAGATTTGCAGGAGGGATTTTGAATTTTGAATGAGGAATACTTTCATGAAGAGAATGAGGGCCTATTATAGGCAAGAAGGTCATTTTAAATTATTTCAAACAAATATATTATTCTAACATCATGTTATCATCTAATAATTTAATATTCATTAAAAATATAATTTATATTAAATAAATATTAAATTTAAGCAGCCAAAATTCAGCTATTCACATGGGCAAGTAAAAAATAATCAAATATAGCTCTTAATATATGCAAAGCATGTAGATGCATTCATTATTAAAATCAGCTAATGTTTGAAAAGTCATAATAAATTCAATTTTAATTAAACGTGGGTCATGTGACCTATCAAATTAAAGGAGAAAATCCAAGGAATCCACTGGATGAAATCAGATATAAAGTCCTTGATTATAAAATGACTTTGGCCAAAATACAAAATTTCATATATTTTTGTTAATTTTGGCATGTGATATTTAAATATTATAATATAATTTATATATAATCATACATATGTTAGTTATCATAGAACCATCAAATTAAATTACAATATTTAATTATATTAAGTAAATAAAATAATTACACTTAATAGTCATTATCATTTATTATTTTGACAATTCAAATGCTATGTATGAAACATATAATTGAATGTTAATTAGATAAAGGTTTATATAAATTAATCTCATTAAAATAATATGTTAAGTTGTGAGAAAATTGATTCATGCCAATGAATAAATGCATATAACCTAAAATATTATATTTTGAGCTTCACATTATCCAATTTCATCTATCTTTCATTCTTTTACCCTTGCAATTTCCTCAAACATATTATGAGATGTATTGGATATGTAATTAGCAATTGATATATGTGAAACACATAAAAACATTCATTAGAACATCCAAGCATTCATTTGTTATCATCAAAATTGATCGGATTGAACATGAGGCTCATTAAGCCAACACTAAACCCTAAACCCTAAACCCTAAACCAACAACCCTAAATAAACCCTAAACCCTAAACCCTAAATCATAAACCCTAAACCCTAAACCCTAACCTTAACCCTAAACCCTAAACCCTAAATCCTAAAACCTAAACCCTAAAACCCCAAAACCCTAAACCTTAAACCCTAAACTAACCCTAAACCCTAAACCCTAAAAACCATAAAGCTTAAAAACTAAATTCTAAAGCATAAACCCTAAACCCTAAATTAGCCCTAAACCCAAAGATAACCCTAAACCCTAAACCTTAAAAACCCTAAGCCCTAAAGCCTAAACACTAAACCCTAAACCCTAAACATTAAACCTTAACCCTAAACCCTAAACTCTGAAACCCTAAACTCTAAAACCCTAAACCCTAAACACTATAAACCTAAAAAACCTAAATGTAAACTTAATAAAACCTAAAAAAAATAAAATAAATAAGTAAACCTAAACCTAAATAAAATAAAAACCTAAAATAAAACCTAAACCTAAACCTAAAAATAAAATAAAGTAAAATAAATAAAAAAACTAAAATAAAATTAATAAATACTAATACTAAACTAAAAAAATAAACTAAACTTAACAGTAAAAAACCTAACTAAAATAAAAACTAAACATAAAATAAAAATAAAATAAACCTAAAATAAAATATAATAAAAACTAAATAAAAACCTTAACCTAAATAATATCCCTAAAAATAAAACCTAAAAATAATTGAAAAATAAAACCTAAAACTTAAACAAAGAAAAACTACAGTGAAAATAAAAATAAATAAACAAAATAAAATAAACTTAAACTAAAATAAAATAAGCAAAATAAAAATAAATAAAACTTGAACATAAACCTAAACCAAAACCTAATCCTAAACTAAAAAAAAAATAAACCTAAACCTAAACTGAAAAATAAATCCTAAAATTGACCTAAATAAAAACCTAAAACTTAAACCTAGAAAAATAAAATAAAAACCTAAACCTAAACCTAAAAATAAAAAAAATAAAACTTAAACCCTAAAAAATAAAATAAAAATAAAACTAAACTAAAAAAATAAACCTAAACTTAAACCTAAATGTAAAATATAAACTAAAATAAGAAACTTAAACTAAAATAAATAAACCTAAAATAAATAAACTAAACTAAATAAAAATAAAAATAAACTTAAATTAAAATAAAAATATAAAAGACTAAAATAAATAAAAAATAAACTAAATAAACATAAGCCTACTAATTTACTTAATTTATAAAAAGATAAAAAAATAAATAATAAATAAATAAAAACCCTAACTCTAAACCCTAAACCCTAAAATTAACCCTAAAAATTTAACCTTAAACCCTAAACCCTAAAGCCTAAACCCTAACCCTAAACCCTAAACCCTAAAACCCTAAACCCTAAAACCTAAACCCTAAGCCCTAGACCCTAAACCATAAAAACTTAAAAACCTAAACCTAAACTAAATAAAACCTAAAAATAAAATAAATTAAAAACTAAAACCTAAATAAATTAAAAAAATAAAATAAAATAAAAACCTAAACTAAAACTTAAACCTAAAACTAAAAATAAAATAAAATAAAATAAATTAAATTGAACTAAAATAAATTAAATAAAAACTTAAACTAAATTAAAAAATAAAATAAACCTAAGAATAAAATACCTAAATAAAATAAAAACTAAATGTAAAATAAAAATATAATAAACCTAAAATAAAAACTACATAAAAAGAAAAATCAAAAAAATAAAACTAAAAATAAACATAAAAATAAATAAAAAATAAAACCTAAACCCTAAACTAAAAAGAAAACCTAAACCTAAAATAAAAATAAAATAAAAAATAAAATAAACCTAAACGTAAACTAAAATAAACTAAACTAAAATAAATAAAACTTAAACCTAAACTTAAACAAAAAATCAAAATAAAATAAACCTAAACCTAAACTAAAATAAATAAAACCTATTCCTAAACCTAAAATAAAGTAAACGTAAACTTAAACCTAAACTAAATAAAAGAAAATAAACAAAAAATAAACCTAAACCTAAAATAAAAAATAAAACTTAAAAAAATTGAAAATAAAAACCTAAAACCTAAATCTAAAAAAATAAAATAAAAACCTAAACTAAACCTAAAAATAAAACATAAAACCTAAAAATAAAAAATAAAGTAAAAATAAAACTAAACTTAAAAATAAATCTAAACCTAAACCTAAAAAATAAACTAAAATAAAAAACCTAAACTAAAATAAATAAACCAAAAATAAGTAAACTAAACGAAATAAAAATAAAAGTAAGCATAAATAAAAAATAAACTAAATAAACTAAATAAAATTAAACCTACGAGCTTACTTAATTTAAAAAAAAAACCATAACCCTAAACCCAAAACCCTAAACCAACAACCCAAACCCTACACTCTAAATCCTAAAACCCTAAACCCTAAACCCTAAACCTAAACCTTAAAACTTAAACCCAAAAACCTAGAACCCAAAACCTTAAACCTACAACCCTAAACAGTAAACCCTAAACCATAAACACTAAACCCTAAACCCTAATCCCTAAACCCTAACCTTAACCCTACACCCTAAACCCTAAACCATAAAACCCTAAACCCTAAATCCTAAACTCTAAATTAACCCTAAACCTTAAAAAGCCTAAACCCTAACCCCTAGACCCTAAACCCTAAAAACCTAAAAACCTAAACCTAAACTAAATAAAACCTAAAAATAAAATAAATTAAAAAATAAAACCTAAATAAATTAAAAATAAAATAAAATAAAACCTAAACTAAAACCTAAACCTAAAACTAAAATAAAATAAAATAAAATAAATTAAATTGAACTAAAATAAATTAAATAAAAAACTTTACTAAATTAAAAAATAAAATAAACCTAAGAATAAAATACCTAAATAAAATAAAAACTAAATGTAAAATAAAAATATAATAAACCAAAAATAAAAACTACATAAAAAAAAATAAAAAAAATAAAACTAAAAATAAACTAAAAATAAATAAAAAATAAAACCTAAACCCTAAACTAAAAGAAAACCTAAACCTAAAATAAAAATAAAATAAACAAAATAAAATAAACCTAAACGTAAACTAAAATAAACTAAACTAAAATAAATAAAACTTAAACCTAAACTTAAACCAAAAATCAAAATAAAATAAACATAAACCAAAACTAAATAAACTAAACTAAAATAAATAAAACCTATTCCTAAACCTAAAATAAAGTAAACGTAAACTTAAACCTAAACTAAATAAAAGAAAATAAACAAAAAATAAACCTAAACCTAAAATAAAAAATAAATCCTAAAAAAATTGAAAATAAAAACCTAAAACCTAAATCTAAAAAAATAAAATAAAAAAAAACCTAAACCTAAAAAAATAAAAATAAAACCTAAACCTAAAAAATAAAGTAAAATAAAACTAAACTTAAAATAAATCTAAACCTAAACCTAAAAAATAAACTAAAATAAAACCTAAACTAAAATAGATAACTAAAATAAATAAACTAAATGAAATAAAATAAAAGTAAATATAAATAAAATAAACTAAATAAACTAAATAAAATTAAACCTAGCATTTAATTTAAAACCATAACCCTAAATCGAAAACCCTAAACCAACAACCCAAAACCCTACACTCTAAATCCTAAAACCCTAAACCCTAAACCTTAAACCTAAACCTTAAAACTTAAAACCAAAAACCTAGAACCCAAAACCTTAAACCTACAACCCTAAATCAGAAACCTAAACTATAAACACTAAACCTAAACCTAATCCTAAACCCTAACCCTAACCTACACCCTAAACCCTAAACTATAAAACCTAAACCAAACTCTAAATTATTTAAACCCTAAACCCAAAAAAAGTAAACCCTAAACCCTCAACAAACACTAAACCCTAAACCCTAAACCCTAAACCCTAAACCATAAAATCTAAAAACTCTAAACCCTAAACCCTAAACCCTAAAACCCTAAACCCTAAACCCTAAACCCTAAACTCTATAACACAAACCCTAAACCATAAACCTTAAACCCTAAAAACCCTAAACCCTAAAACCAAAACCTTAAACCCTAAACCCTAAAACCTTAACCCTAAACCTTAAACCCTAAGCCCCAAACCCTAATCCCTAAATTAACCCAAAACCCTAAACCCTAAAAAGCTAAATACCTAAACCTAAACTAAATAAAACCTAAAAATAAAATAAATATAAAAGCTTAAAAAAATAAAAAAATAAAAACATAAACTAAACTAAAAAATAAAAAAACCTAAATAAAATAAAAACTAAACCTAAAATAAAATAAAATAAACCTAAAATAAAATAAAATAAAAACTAAATAAAAACCTAAACTTAAAAATAAAGAAAAAAATAAAACCTAAAAATAAATAAAAAATAAAACCAAAACCCTAAAAAAATGCTAAACCTAAAATAGAAATAAGATAAACCTAAACCTAAACTAAAATAAACTAAAATAAAATAAATAAAACTTAAACTAAACCTAAAATAAACTAATCCTAAACTTAAACCTATACTAAAAATAAAACCCAAAAATAAACCCAAAAAAACCTAAAACTTAATCCTAAAAAAATAAAATAAAAACCTAAACCTAAACCTAAAAATAAAAAATAAAACACAAACCTAAAAAATAAAATAAAAAATTAAATTAAATTAAAAAATAAACCTAAATGGAAACGTAAACCAAAAAATAAACTAAAATAAAAAACTTAAATTAAAATAAATAAACCTAAAACAAATAATCTAAACTAAATAAAAATAAAAATAAAAAATAAAATAAACTAACATAAATAAAAAAACCTAAACCAAAATAAATAAATATAAAATAAATAAACTAAACTAAATAAAAATAAAAATACCTAAATAAAAATAAAAAATAAAATAAACTAAAATAAAATTATAAACTAAATAAACTTAAACCTACTAGTTTACTTAATTTTTAAAAATTAAAAATAAAAAACTCTAACCCTACACCCTAAAGCTACAACCCTAAATCCTAAACCCTAAACCCTTAAACCCTAAACCCTAAACCCTAAACCGCTAAACTCTAAACCCTAAAACCCTAAAACCCTATAGCCCTAAACCCCAAACTCTAAACACTAAACCCTAAAACCCACAACCCAAAACCCTAAACCTTATACCCTAGATATGCTTAGTAGGATTTCAACTGGCTTTTCAGCCAGTTGTCTATTGTTTCCATGTTCTGCCTGGCCTTTTCTGTTATTTACTTATGGTGGGTTTTCCTGCTGGCTTAATTTTACTCTTAGATCTGGTATTAATAAGGTGGATGTGGCCAAGATGGTTCATTTTTATATGGGTAGGGATTCTCATGCTATGGTGACTATAGTGGTGATACTTATCCCCATTCTGCTATTTAATGTCTCCTTTTCTAAGTGTATATGGCTTTGTTTAGGTTTGCAGGTACTAAGGCTCATAACACTTTCAATAAATGGCTGTTATCTTCCCACAAGTTTGTAGGCTATTATGGTTGTGATGATTTCACTCCTTTTTGGTTTAGTAGTAGCTCTTGTGATGTAACCCTTTCACTGAAGTTTGGATGCTCATATCAGATCATCCCAATTTGGTGTGTGAGCGAGCCTTCTCTCACACACTTCTCTATAATTTTTCTCTTTATGCTACTTTTACCTTCCACTTTTTTGTATTACTCTAATTGCTAATTTTTTTATCTATCTACATATTTGTAGATGCATTTTTCTTTCTCTTGCGGTTTGCTCCATGCATTCTCTCATCCTGATGAGCTTTGGCCCAAATCTATCCATTGGCTTCTCTATGTTAATCATTTTGTATCTTTTACTTTTATTTTCTCTTTTATTTCTCTTTTATTTTGCTTTTGGATGTACTTAGATAGGGGATTTACTCTCTAGGATGATTGTAGCTCTTTGAGCAGTAGTTTTGGAGTTTATCCCCTCTTAAGGATCTTGTAACCCTCTTTCTATGGAAATAAAATTCCCCCTATATGGGGTTTCAAAAAAAACCCTAAACCCTAAACCCTAAGAACATAAAAACCTAAACCTAAACTAAATAAAACCTTAATAAAAAAAATAAAAGACCTAAACCTAAATAAAATAATAAAATAAAATAAAATTAAAACCTAAACTTAAACCTAAACATAAATTGAAACCTAAACCTAAACCTAAAAATAAAATAAAAACTAACCTAAACAAAAGTAAATAAAAACCTAAGCTAAACTAAAAAAATAAAATGAACCTAAAAATAACAAACCTAAATAAAATAAAAACTAAACATAAAATAAGAATAAAATATACCTAAAATAAAATAAAATGAAAACTAAAAAAAACCTAAACCTAAAAATGAATAAAAAATAAAACCTAAACCTTAAACTAAATAAAATCTAAACCTAAAATAAACAAAATAAAATAAACCTAAATCTAAACTAAAATAAACTAAATTAAAATAAATAAAACTAAATCTAAACATAAACCCTAAACTAAATAAAATAAAATAAACTAAAAATAAACATAAACCTAAACTAAAAAATAATTCCTAAAAATAAACCTAAAACCTAAACCAAAAATAAATAAAACAGAAACCTAATCCTAAATTAAAAAATAAAAAATAAAATCTAAACCTAAAAAATAAAATAAAAATAAACATAAGCCTAAACCTAAACCTAAAAAATAAACTAAAATAAAAAACCTAAACTAAAATAAATATTCCTAAAATATATAAACTAAACTATAAAAAATAAAAATAAAACATAAATAAAAATAAAAAATATAATAAACTAAAATAGATTAAAAATAAACTAAATAAACCTAAACCTATCGATTTACTTAATTTAAAAAAAATTCATAAACCTTAAACCTTAAATCCTAAACCCTAAACCCTAAAACTAACCCTAAACCCTAAACCCATTCATTTTGCCGCTTTTCTCCTCTCTTTTTAGTGCTCTAGAATTTCATTTCCCTATGGAGGCGTGTCCCTCTTTTCTTATGGACATTTTGGCTAGTGACTCATGATTTGCTTTTTGGCTCCTCCTATCATGCGCTGCTATTGATCATGGCTTTGTTTTCTGCTTTCCTGTGGGGAAATCCTAAGATTACAGCTGCACCCACCAAGGTTTCTAGTTCTTTGGGGATTTCTAGATTAAATCCATCATTGAAATCAAAATCACTCGAGGATGTTCATGCGGATAAGGCCAATTATGCTGGTGAGTCTCTCAAGCTTATCTCAACTTCCTTTCGGGGTGTACCCAAAATAATATGTTTTGATTTGGTTGTGGAAAGGCTTTCGAAGACCTTTGAATTCACGTTGGTGGGTAAATTTGCTTTGTGTTGTCCTACATTGGAGAATATTCAATCTTTTTTCCATAGCTTGAAACTCTCTGCAATTTTTTTTGTCAAATTGATCAATTCCCGTCATATATTGATTCAGCTTTCCAACAACTTAAACTACTCTCATGTTTTTTCTTGATGCTAGTATTTTGTTTTCAATTATCAGATGTGATTGTTGAAATGGATGCTCCTTTTTGATATTAAGGAGGAATCTCCTATTGGTCTAGTTTGGATCTCTCTTCCCAATTTAAGTGTCCATTTCATTAATCATGAATTTCTTTTTATTGTGGGTGCATTGTTCGGTCATCCTCTTCAAGTTGATCAGGCAACTACTTCTAATACCTGACCATCTGTTGCTCGAATTCTAATCGAGTTGGATACAACTAAAAAATTTCCAAAGGAGATTTGGCTAGGATCATAGAAATATGGTTATTTGCAGAAAGTAGTTTTTTGAGAATTTTCCTATTTTTTGTTTCCATTGCAAAATTCATGGTCATGGAGTTTCAGATTGCTTTGTGGTCCACCCTCATCTTAATAAACCCAAACTTGCTTATAATAATTCAGATCCCAATCTTAAGGTGCCCTCAGTTAAACCATAGAAAGTTGTCCTATGGGCAATTCTTTACCTGAATCTGAGGGACATTACCTTGATCCTCCCAATGCTCCTTTGGATAATGTTGTGGTTCTTAAGCTTATTCAACTTTTGGATGTCAGTCATGTTAGTAAAGATGCATTACCTTTTAAAGGGCCTATATAGTTGAATCCCCCTGATATTGGTAATAATATGGATAATAATATGTTTTTGAAACTTATGGATGATGATTCTCTCTCAAATGATTCCATTCCTGCTTCTTTACCACCTTTAATTGAAAAAATGTGATCCTTGATGAAGGCTTGAATGGTGAGCAAACTAATGATAAAGTTTCTTATCCTGACTTAGGCACTTATGCTTTAAATGGCTCTAATCCTTCTACTGCTTCTTCATCTAATGTTGAACTTATTTCTATTCTGATAATTCAACATAATAATGATTTGGAAGAAGGTGAAGTGGCTTGCAATGATGTTTTAAATTTGCAACCTTATTCCAAAAATATCCCTCAATAATCTCTATCGAATGGTGATGTTGTGGATATGAAAAATAAAATTCAAATAATTTTTAGGAAGAAAATTAACACTCATAAAACTAAATTTCCTAATCTTGCCAGAGTTACTAGATCTTGCTCTTCTGCCCAAAAATAAATGGTTTCTTTCTTAATTTGGAATGTGAGAGGGATTGGTTCCCTCTCTGTTATAAATATAATTAGAAACTTAGTTTGTGCTCATAACATTTCCTTCTTGGCTATCTTGGAACCCTTTATTCTTCCTTCTAACATTTCTTTTGTTACTAAAATTATTGGCTTTGGAAATTTTTTTGCTAACTTGAGCAATAAAATTTGGATTTTTTGGAATAGTCCCTATGTTCTACAGGTTTTGGATGATTTATCTCAAGTTATGAATATTAAGATTACTTATGATAACTTGTGTTATTTTGATTCATTTGTTTATGCTTCTTGTAATGGAAATGATAGATGGATTCTTTGGGAAAATCTATTTAGCTTTTCTTCTTCTATTGATGCACCTTGGTTTGTGGGTGGAGACTTTAACACTATCTTTTCTTCCTCTAAATGGGTTGGTGGTAATGCTCCAAACTTATTTTCTATGGAAGATTTTGATAACATGATCCTTGATTATCATCTTATTGACATTGGCTTTAGTGGGTCTCAATTTACATGGAATAATTATTAACTCTAGCAAAGGCTCAATAGGGTTCTTTTTAATCAACTGTGGATTATTCTTTTCCCTAGTACTTCTGTGGAGCACTTAAATAGAACCCATTCAGACCATTCTCCCTTGCTTATTAATGTGAATTTTATTGCTAATAGATTCTCCTCCCATATCCTTTTTTGCTTCCAAAATATGTGGCTGATGAAAGATAGATTTTTGGATGTTGTAGCTAGTAACTGGGGTGAACTCTCCATCATGATGACTATGTTTTTGGGATGAGGAGATTGTGGTCAAATTAAAAAGACTTAAAGAATGCCTTACTTGGTGGAATAAACATTATTTCAAGAACCTTTTTTGTCAATATTATTAAAATGAAGAATGAGGTAATCATTTTGGAAGATGATGTTATTAATGATCCTTCTAAAATTCATATGTTGGCTCAAGCTAAAGATAGGTTAACATGATTCCATGGCATGGAGGAGACCTATTCACAACAAAAAGCTTATATGTAATGGATCTCTGATGGTGATCGAAATACTAAATATTTTCATGCCATGGTTAAAAAAAGCTATAAATCACATTCATAAAATTAAAATTAATGATGGAGTTTGGTGTTCAGATAAAAAGGAGCTTACTGACTCTGCTATTTCTTTTTATAAAGAGCTTTTGAATAAAAATATTGCTTATGATGATATTTCTTGGCCTGAAGTTATTCCTAATATTAATTCTAATGATGATAACAATATGCTTTCTTCCTTACCTTCTGAGTCTGAAATTGCTGATATTTTGCAGAGTATGAATAAAGACTCCGTGGATGGTCCTGATGGTTATACTACCATTTTTTTTCAAAAATGTTGGATTATCATCAAAGAGGACTTGATTAAAGCTATTCTTTATTTTATTAATGGTAGTATCCTTCCCAAATATTTTGCTAGCACCTTCATGATTTTAATTCATAAAAAAGACAATCCTAAAGTTCGGAGTGATTTTAGGCTGATTAACCTTTGCTCTTGTTTTAGTAAACTTATCTCTAAGATTTTGGCTAAAAGATTGAGTATCTTACTTCCTAAAGTTATCTCCCCCAATCAAACCAATTTTGCTAAAGGGAGATCCATTTATAATAATGTTTTTTTAGCCTAAGAGATGATCCATGTTAAATGCCAAACTTTACGATGGAAACCTGCTTTTTAAGCTTGACATTTCCAAAGCTTATGATAATATCGGTTGGGCTTTCCTATATAAAATTTTAGCTTTATTTGGGTTATCTAATCAATTTATTTCTTTAATTAAGAATGGGATTAAGAATTCTTGGTTTTCTATGCTTCTTAATGGTGAAGTACATGATTTTTCCCTTCTTCACATGGGCTAAGGCAAGTGGACACTCTTTTCTGCCTCTTCATTATTATTATTATTATTGTGGAATATATTTCTATATTTATTGAGCATATGTTTAGTAGAATGCCTAACATGTACTACAGAACCATTAGAGGGTTTCCCATTTCACACCTTAGTTTTGCTGATGATTTCATTATATTTTGCAATGCTTCAACTCTTTATATTAAAAAATTATGTAAGTTCTTAACTCATTTGGTAGGGAGAGTGGCTTGAATATCAATACTAACAAAAGTTGTTGTATTACTAGCTCTTCTATCTCCTTATCTAAGATCAATGTTATCAAGAATATTACGAGTTTTTTTCATCAAAATCTCCCTATCGAGTATCTGGGGATTCCCTTATATAGAGGCATGAAAAGAATTACATTATTTGATGAAGTTATTTAGAAAATAAATAAGAAAATCTCCTCTTGGGAATTTCATTTACTTTCCTTTGGTGCTAGAGTTATCCTGATCAAAATTACCCTTTGCTTTCTGCCTATGTATCTCTTATCTACTATTGTTCCTACTCGTTCTATTATTAAAAGGATAAATAGAGTTTTTAATAATATTTTTTAGTGTTCTAATTCATCTATCAAAATATTACATTGGGCTAGTTGGCATAACTATTGTGGTACTAATAATGAAGGTGGCTTGGGTTACAAAACATTAGAGAATTCTAATAACTATTTTTCCTATAAAATGTGGTGGAACTATATAAATAGACATAGTTATTGGTCAAAGTTTATGCACGATAAATATTGTCAGGGTAAACATCCCCTCATTTGTGCTTTCAAATTTGGGGATTCTCCTATGTGGAGAAGACTTTGTAGTATCAAATGGAATGCTGAGAATTTAATTTCTTGGGGTATCAATTTTGGTTCCTCATTCTTTGGGCAAGATAATTGGCTTGGGCAGGACTCTATTGATTCCCTTCTCAATACTCAATCCATTGTACTGCTTAATATTCATCAGTTATTTATTAATAATAAGTGGGATGTGGCTCAATTGACTAACCTTATTCCTAATGTGATCATTGACAAAATCCTTAAAATTTGTCCTTTCCCTAATGAACCCGACCAAATTCTTTTGAAAAATTCTTCTTCTAGAGATTTTGTTTTTAAGGATGTTTGCCATTTTATCAGATTTAAATATCAAGAATCCTTAGTGTTTACTAAAATCTGGAATATTAATGTCCCTACTTCATTGTCACTTTTAACTTGGTGCATTTTGAAGCATTATATACTTGTGGATGCTACTCTTTTGAAAAAAAAGTTTCCATCTCCCCTCTAAATGCCACTGTTGTTATCACATTGAAAGTGTGGATCATGCTTTTGTGAATGGCCCTATTGCTGCTAGAATGTTAAATTGGTATGATAATATTTTTAGTACTTTCCATTTTAATGGTTCATTTTCTATTACAACTCCTTGAAGCATGTTTCTCTCATATTTCAAGGTCATGTTAAAATTGTTTTAGCTATTACTATTCTTTGGTATATTTGGATGGTAGAAATGATGCAAAGCATCGTAATATTCCTATGAATTATAATCGATTATGCTAGATCCAAAAATAAAATTTTGTCTCTTTTCAAAGCGATCTTCTTACTCCAATTTTAAAGGGTAAAGTGGCTTTGAAATTTGGGATTAACCTTCCTCCTTGTAATGTCTCTCCTACCCAAAATTATATCCTGGATTAAACCTAATTATCATTACATTAAAGTTAACACTGATGGCTCAGTTTCTAATGGTTACTATGGCTATGGTGGGATTTTGAGAGATCACAGTGGCAAGGTTATCTCTACTTTTGTTGCCCCTTTAGAGCCTTGTTCTATTTTATTTGCTGAACTTAAAGGCATTCATCATGGCAATTCCATTTGTTTACAATAAGGTTTTCATAAGATTTGGTTTGAAGTGGATGCTCTCTTTCTTTTTAGATTACTCAAATTTGATGCTCATGGTAATGCTGAAGTGTATTATTTACTTAATCATACTAAGAGGCTTCTTGCTAACCTAGATTTTCAAATTTCTCATATTTATAAGGAAGCCAACTCTTGTGCTGACTTTCTTGCCAATTTGGGGTCCAAGTCTTCTTATTTACAAATGTTTTCTAATGATGACATACCTTTTCTTTTAAGGGATCTTATGAATCTAGATAAAACTGGATTGTCTTACTTAGAAGCTTTTAGCTCTTCTTTCCTCCTTTGGGGCTTTGGGTTTTTCCATGTTGGTGTTTTTGATTAGTACTGGTTTTCTCCTTTGCTAGTTTGGTCTTGAGTTTTTTCTTCACCTAAATCTATTTTTAATCTCCAGTTTGAGTTCTTCCAATTCTTTGGATGGGTTGGGGTTTTCTTTCCATTTATTGGATTTTTGCTATAGTGTTTGTTTTCTAGTTTGTCTTCTCTCCCACCTTAGTAGAGGCGTTTGCTGCAGGTGGAGGCTAATGAGTTTTGCTTGTCTTCTAGTTGGTGTGGTTCTCTTTGCATTCTAGCTTGTTTATTTTGAAATTTATGGTTGGTTGGTTGTTGGTGTTGCTCATGCTGGATTTGTTACCTTCCTACTGTGGCTGGTTGTCCTGTCACCTTATTGTTTGCTGATTAGTATGGTTTTCCAGGTGTTTTTGGTGGTCCTTTCTATCATGGGTCTCACCCTTCCCACCTGCTCTTATCTTCTTGGATTTTACTTATGTTGTTTGGGGTGTGGGTTTCTTGGTTGGGGCTTGCTCATCGGAAGGTGGTTGTTGACAACTGTGTTTTTATGAATTTAGCTCTTGCTGCTAAGAGGCATTGTGTGGCCTTGAGGGCTCTTTGTTTTTTTGTTGTTGCTTGGAGAACTATTTTCCTGTAGCTACTTACCTTTACTTTATTGTTGTTTAGGATGAGTGTGAGGTTGGATGCTACTGGATTGTTATATCTTCTGAATATTGGGTGCGCCTCCTATAATACTGAGGTTTTATTTTTAATTTGCATTCTAAATTGGAAGGTTGAAAACTACTGGTCATATGTTTTTTTGGACTTGGGTGATGATGACTCTGTTTGGGTTCATTTTTACTATTGACTCTATTTGTTGGATTGATTTTTTATCCTGGGCTTTTCTTTTCTCCTTTAGTTGTTGTCACTAGCTGTTTGAATTGGATTCTCCTTTCCTTGGATTGACATTGGTGCTCTATGTATTTTCCTTGGGATATTTTCGATGTTTGTGGATGACTACTTCCATCTTTCATACTAATGGCTCAAAGTTTAATGATTTGAATCCTTGGTCTTTTGGTGGCTTGCGGTGGTGGCATGCCTTTCTCGCTTGATTGGTTGTTTCTAGCTGTTTGGTTAAAAGAGTATTTACTTGGTTATAATTTTCCTGATCTTTTTGAGTCTATGTTTAGAACCCGTAGCTTACTTTCCCATTCTTCTCTCTTGGTTTCTACCTACTGGGATTTTCAGTTCTGGGCTGTGGATGAACCTCTCCCTTTTCCTATTTTGATCGCTGCCTTACTACCTAACATTCTTGTTGTTAGTCTTATTATTACTCTGGGTATTGCTTCTGGATCTTTGCATGTTCTTTTAATGGATGACTTTATCAACTATGTGCTTCTTTTTGCCTTTGTTTGGTCTCTATTTACTACTTTTTCCCATATTTTGAGGTTTTCCCTTAGTAACTGTGTTAGCAATTCTTGGTGGTGGCTTTGGTGGCGCTTCCTCTGGTCTAATGATATCCTGATTGTTTACCTCCATATCTATTATACTGAGCTTAATATCTCTGAGTGCTGGGTGTTTGGAGGTTATATTTACTGTTTCAAGTTTTATGCAGGTTCACGTGATGTTCATCATTAAATAAGGTGCTACAAGAGGTATGCTGGAAATAATGGCCTTGATATTTCCCACTCCTTCTTTTGGCTGGAAGTGCTATATGTAATTGTAACCTTCACTTGAAGTTTGGATGCTTACATATGGTGCTGCTCCTTGAGACAATTATAATTGAGCTTGAGCCTTTTCTTTATCTTATTATTTCTATCTGCTCTTACTCTTTATGCTTGATTAAGTAATTCATTTTCTGTACTCATCCCTTTAAAAGCATGTTGCAGATCTCTGGTACAGGTTGGGAGACTATTACTACTAGATTATGATGATTTCAAAAGGAGTAGAGGAAGTTTGCTGCTAATTTCATGGAATTTTTTCTTGTGGATCTTTGCTACTTTTTTTCTTAGATTGCTTTCCTTAACTATTGTATTAGTTAGGGGGCTTATCTCCTTAGGACTCTTTGTATCTCTTTGAGCATTAGTTTAGACATTTTCCCCTTCTAAGGACTTTGTACCTTTTCTTTGTGGCAATAAAATTTCCTTAATTTCTCTATAAAACAACCCTAAAACTAACCCAAAACCTACAACCCTAAACACTAAACCCTAAAAAACCCTAAACCCTAAACCCTAAACACTAAACTTTAAACCCTAAACCCTAAACCCTAACCTTAACCTTAAACCTTAAACCCTAAATCCTAAACCCTAAAACACTAAAACCCTAAACCCTAAAACCATAAACCCTAAACCCTAAAACCTACAACCCTAAACCCTAAATGCTAAACCCTAAACCTAAACACTAAGCCCCAAAACCTACAACCCTAAACCTTAAACACTAAGCCCTAAACCCTAAACCCTAAACCCTAAAAACCTACACCTAAACTAAATAAAACCTAAAAATAAAATAAATAAAAAACCTAAACCTAAATAATATAAAGAATAAAATAAAATAAAAACCTAAACCTAAAAATAAAATAAAATAAAAAATAAAAAAACTAAAAGAAAATTAATAAAAAGCTAAATTAAAATAAAAATAAAATAAACCTAAGAATAAAAAACCTTAATAAAATAAAAACTAAACTTAAAATAAAATTAAATAAACCTAAAATAAAATAAAATATAAACTAAATAAAAACCATAAACTGAAAAATAAACCTAAAAATAAAACTTAAAAATAAATAAAAAATAAAACCTAAACCCTAAACTAAAATAAATAAAACCTAAACCTAAACCTAAAATAAATCAAACCTAAACCTAAATCTAAATTAAATAAAATAAAATAAACTAAAAATTAACCTAAACATAAACCAGAAAATAAAACCTAAAAGTAAACCTAAAATAAATAGCTAAAACCTAAACCTAAAAAAGTAAAATAGAAACCTAAACCAAAACCTAAAAAATAAAATAAAAACTAAACCTAAAAATAAAATAAAAATAAAAATAAAACTCAGCTAAAAAATAAACCTAAACCTAAAACTAAACCTAAAAAATAAACTAAAATAAAAAACCTAAACTAAAATAAATAAACTTATAATAAATAAACTAAATTAAATAAAAATAAAAAATAAACCTAAATAAAAAATAAACTAAACTAAAATAAATAAGAAATAAACTAAATATACTAAATAAACCTAAACCTACCTGTTTATTTAAGTTATAAAAAAAGACCTTAAACCCTGAATTCTAAACCCTAAATCCTAAACCCTAAACCCTAAACCCTAAACCCTAAACCTATAACACTAAACCCTACTCCGTAAAAAACCTTAAGCCCTAAAACCTAAACCCTAACCCTAAACCCTAAACCCTAAACCCTAAAACCCAAAATCGTAAACCCATAACATTTAACCTTAGCTTAAATAAAAACAAATAAAACAACCCTAAACACTAAACCCTAAACTCAAAACCATAAACCTACAACCCTAAACGCAAACCCTAAACCTTAAACCCTAAACACTAAAAACTTAAAAACCTAAACCTAAATATAACAAAACCTAAAAATAAAGTAAATAAAAAATGTAAACCTAAATAAAATAAGAAAATAAAATAAAATAAATACCTAAACTAAAATGTAAACCTAAACTTAAAAATAAAATATAATAATAAAATAAAAATAAATTAAAATAAAAACTTAAACTAAACTAAAAAATAAAATAAACCTAAGAATAAAATATATAAATAAAATAAAATTAAACTTAAAATAAAATAAATAAACCTAAAATAAACAAAATAAACCTAAAAATAAAACCTAATAATAAATAATAAATAAAACATAAACCTTAAACTAAGAAAATCCTAAACCTAAGAGAAAATTAAAATAAACAAAATAAAATAAACATAAACCAAAACCAAAATAAAATAAACTAAAATAAATAAAACCTAAACCTAAACGTAAACTTAAACTAAATAAAATAAAATAAACTTAAAATAAACCTAAACCTAAACTAAAAAATAGTACCTAAAAATAAAACTAAAATAATAACCTAAAAGCAAAACCTAAATAAATAAAATAAAAACCTTAACCTAAACCTAAAAATATAAAATAAAATCGAAACCTAAAAAATATAATAAAAATAAAACACAACTAAAAAATAAACCTAAACCTAAACCTAAACCTAAAAAATAAACAAAAATAAAAAACCTAAATTAAAATAAATAATCTAATAAATAAACTAAACTAAATAAAAAAAATAAACCTAAATAAAAATAAAAAATAAAGTAAACTAAAATAAATAAAAAATAAATAAAATATACTAAATAAAGTAAACTAAACTTACCAGTTTACTTAATTTACAAAAAAAGACATTAAACATAAACCATAAACCTACAACCCTAAACCCTAAACTGTAAACCCTACACCTTAAAAAATCCTAAACCCTAAACCCTAAAAGCATAAAACCTAAAACCCTAAACCCTAAACCCTAAACCCTAAACCCTAACCCTAAACCCTAAACTTTAAACCCCAAACCCTTAACATAAACCTAAACTTAAAGTAACTAAATAAATTAAAAAATAAAGCTAAACCCTAAAATCTAATAAACCTAAACCCTAAGAATGGGCAGAACCTTGAGAGCAGGAACATCACTGCCAACCAAGCTCAATCTAGATCTGTGGAGGCTGGCTGATGGGGTGGTTATCAGTGGGGGGGATCTGGAGGTACCGGTCGACATGGAGGTGGTGGTGTGAGGTGGTTATGGAGGCCGAGGAGCAATGATGGGGATCTAGAGGCTGGTGGATATGCGTGCTCATTTTTGATCTATGTCATCACTTGTGTCTTGGAAAACCTGGTG
This sequence comes from Cymbidium sinense, assembly GCA_021442155.1. Taxonomy (NCBI): domain Eukaryota; kingdom Viridiplantae; phylum Streptophyta; class Magnoliopsida; order Asparagales; family Orchidaceae; genus Cymbidium; species Cymbidium sinense. Next base: position 322,593,448 of record CM038214.1, on the reverse strand, counting down.
TGTTACTTAGTTGATGAACTCAAAAAGAAGAAATGTTTAATCTAAATTTGTTCACTATTTAAAAAAATACCAAAAACTCTAAACCCTAAATTAAAACTTAAACCCTAAACTTAAAACCTAAACCTTTAACCCTAAACCCTAAAGCCTAAACCCTAAACCTTAAATCTTAAACCCTAAATCCTAAAATTATAAACCCTAAACCCTAAAACCTAAAACCTAAACCCTAAACCCTAAACCCTAAACCCTATACCCTAAACCATAAACCCTAAAAATAAAAATAAAAAAATAAAATAAACCCTAACACTAAACCCTAAGCCCTACCCTAAACCCTAAACACTAAACGTAAAACCCTAAACCCTAAACCCTAAACTTTAGAGCCTAAACACTAAACCTTAAACCCTAAACCCTAAACCCTAAATCCTAACCCTAAACCTTAAAACCCTAAAACCTAAACACTAAACCCTAAACCATAAACCCTATACCCTAAAATCCTAAACCTGAAAAATAAAATAAAAAATAAAACTCAACTAAAAAATAAACCTAAACCATAAAATAAACTAAAATAAAAAACTTAAACTAAAATAAGCTAAATAAAAATAATAAATAAACCAAATTTAAAATAAATAATAAAATAAACTAAAATAAATAAAAATAAACTAACTAAGCTAAAAAACTAAACCTACTAATTTAATTAATTTTAAAACCTAAAACATAAACCCTCAACCCTAAATCCTAAATCCTAAATCAAAAACCCTAACCCCAAACCCTAAAAGAAACTCTAAACTCTGAACCCTAAACCTTAACACTAACCCATAACCCTAAACCCTAAACCCTAAAGCCTAAACACTAAACCCTAGACCCTAAACCATAAACCCTAACCCTAAATCCTAAACCCTAAACCTAGGCCATAAACCTTAAACACTAAAACCTAAACCCTAAAAACCTAAAAATCTAAACCTAAATTAAATAAAACCTAAAAATAAAATAAATTAAAAAACTTAAACATAAATAAAATAAAATTAAATTAAAACCTAAATTAAAACCTTAACTTAAACTTAAAAACAAAATAAAATAAAATAAAAAAAAACTAAAATAAAATAAATAAAAACCTAAACTAAACTAAAAAATAAAATAAACCTAAAATAAAAAACCTTAATAAAATAAAAACTAAATGTAAAATAAAAATAAAATAAACTTAAAATAAAATAAAATAAAAACTAAATAAAAAACTAAACATAAAAAATGAATCTAAAAATAAAACAAAGAAATAATAAAAAAACCCAAACCCTTAACTAAAAATAAAAATTAAACCTAAAATAAAAATAAAATAAACCTAAACCTAAACTAAAATAAACTAAATTAAAAAAAATTTAACCTAAACCTAAACCTAAAATAGACTAAACCTAAATCCTAAACTAAATAAAATAAAATAATTAAAAGTGAACCTAAACCTAAACTAAAAAATAAAACCTAAAAGTAAACATAAAATAATAACCTTAAACTTAATCCCTAAACCATAAACCTTAAAAAGTTAAAAACCTAAACCTAAAATAAAAGTCATATAAATTTAAACCTAAACTAAAATGAATAAAACCTAAACCTAAACATAAAATAAACTAAATCTAAACCTAAACCTAAACCTAAACTAAATAAAATAAAATAAACTAAAAATAAACTGAAACCTAAACTAAAAAATAATACCTAAAAATAAACCTCAAAATAAGAACCTAATACCTAAACCTAAAGAAAATAAAATAAGAACCTAAACCTAAACCTCAAAATTAAAAATAAAACCTTATCCTAAAAAGTAAACTATAAATAAAACTAAACTAAAAAATAAACCTAAACCTAAACCTAAACATAAAAAAGAAATAAAAAATTAATAAATAAACTAAACTAAATAAAAATAAAAAATAAAATTAAACAAAAATAAAATAAACTAAAATAAATAAAAAAATAAACTAAATAAACTTAAACCTATTAGTTTACTTAATTTAAATAAATAAAAAAATTTTTAAAAAAAACCCTAAACCATAAACCCTAATACTTAAACCCCAAACCCTGAACCCTAAACCCTAAAAACCTAAAAACCTAAAAACCAAAAACCTAAACCTAAACTAAATAAAACATTAAAAGAAAAAAAAGAAAAAAAACCTAAACCTAAATAAAATAAAAAATTAAAATAAAATAAAATCCTAAACTAAAGCATAAACCTAAACCATAAAATAAAATAAATAAAAATAAATAAAAACTAAACTAAAAAAAACCTAAATTAAACTATAATATAAAATAAACCTAAAAATAAAAAACCTACATAAAATAAAATCTAAATGTAAAATATAAATAAAATAAAATAAAAATTAAATAAAAATCTAAACCTAAAAATAAGTAAAAAATAAAACCCAAAGCCTAAACTAAAAATTAAAACTAAATAAACCTAAACAAAGTTTACTTTAATTATTTTTTTAAAAAAGACCTAAACCTAAACCCTAAACTATATCCTAAACCCTAAACCATAAACCAAACTAACACTAAACCCCAAAATGAAACCAAAAAACTAAACTAACCTAAACCAAACTAAAACCTAAACAAACCAACTAAGACTAAACTAAACTAAACCCTAAAACTAAACCCTAAATCTAAATCTGAACCCTAACTAAAGTAAACATTAAACTAAAACCCAAAACCTAAACCTAAACTAAAACCCAAACCCTAAACTAACTAACTAATTAACCTAAACTAAACTTAAACTAAACTAAAACTAAACTAAAACCTAAACACTAAACCCAAAACCTAAAATACTAAACCTAACCTTAAACCCTAAAAAACTAAAACCATAAACCTAAACTATATAAAACCTAAAAATAAAATAAATAAAAAAACTTAAACCTTAATAAAATAAAATAATAAAATAAAATAAAAACCTAAATTAAAACCTAAACCTAAACCTAAAAAAATAGAATTAAAAATTAAACTAAAATAAAATAAAATAAAGAAAAACTTAAACTAAACTAAAAAATGAAATAAACCTAACAATAAAAAATCTTAATAAAATAAAAATAAAACTTAAAATAAAAATAAAATAAAATGAAAATAAAATATAATAAAAACTAAATAAAAACTTAAACCTAAAAAATAAACCTAAAAATAAATAAAAAATAAAACCTAAACCCTAAACTAAAAAAACTTAAACCTAAAATAAAAATAAAATAAACAAAATAAAATAAACATAAATTTAAACTAAAATAAACTAAACTAAAATAAATAAAACCTAAACATAAACCTAAACCTAAAATAAACTAAACCTAAACCTAAACGTAAACTAAATAAAATAACATAAACTAAAAATAAACCTAAAACTGAACTAAAAAAATAAAATGAAAAAATAAACCTAAAATAAAAACCTAAACCTAAACCTAAAAAAAAAACCTAAACCTAAATGTAAAAATAAAAACCAAAACCTCAACATAGAAAATAAAATAAAAATAAAACTCAACTAAAAATAAACTTAAACATAAACCTAAACCTAAAAAAATAAACTAAAATAAAAAACTTGAACTAAAAGAAATAAACTTAAAATATATAAACAAAACTAAATAAAAATAAAAAATAATCCTAAATAAAAATAAAAAATAAAATAAAATAAAATTAAAAGATTAACTAAATAAACTAAATAAACCTAAACCTACCTATTTACTTAATTTAAAAAAACACCCTAAATCCTAATCCCTAAACCTAAAACTAAAACAATTAAACCAAGCTAAAACCTTAAAACCTAAACCCTAAACAGTAAACCTAAACCCTAAACTCTAAACCTAAACCTACACCTAAACCTAAACCTAACCCTAAACCTAAACCTAAACCTAAATCCTAAACCCTAAACCATAAACCTTAAACCATCAACCCTAAACCTAAACCTAAATTAACTAAATAAATTTAAAAATAAACCTAAACCCTAAATCCTAATAAACCTAAACCTAAACCTATACCGTAACAATAGGTAGAACCTTGATGGCAAGAACATCACCACAACAGTCGCCTAGATCAAGCTGGAGAGGTGAGGAGGTGATTATCAGGTGGTGGTGGGGAATCTAGATGATGATGGTGATGGTGGTGGTGAGTAGTGGTGGTTATGGAGGTGGGAGGAGCGACGAAGGATACAATCGTGGTTATGGCGGAAGGAGAAATCGGGGATATGATTATGGATCCTGCTATTCGAGAGGCTGGGGTCGTTCTGATGGGAACTGGAGAAACTTTTAGACACCATCGATGCCGCTAAAAACTATCTTTATAGTAGAGATGATTCTAGTTATCTAGGGTTTATTATTTATTTCTATGCATGCTCATTGTAGAAAAACTGTGTGTTACTTGGTTGATGAAATTGAAAAGAAGAAATGTTGAATATGAATTTATTCTCTATTAAAAAAATAAACAAAAAACCCTAAACCCCAAACTAAAACTTAAACCCTATACCTAAAATCTAAACTCTAAACCAAAAACCCTAAACCCCAAAAACCTTAAACACTAAACCCTAAACCCTAAAACCCTAAACCCTAAATCCTAAACCCTAAACCCTAAACCCTAAACCCTAAACCCTAAAAGCTAAACCCTAAACCCTAAACCCTAAACCCTCAACTAACCATAAACCCTAAAGCCTAAACCCTAACATCTAAAATGCTAAAAACCTAAACTTAAACTAAATAAAACCTAAAAATAAAATAAACAAATAAAAACTAAACAAAAATAAAATAATAAAATAAAAAAAATAAAAAACCTTAAACTAAACTTCAACCTCAAAAAAGCAAAATAAAAAATAAAAACTAAATTAAAATAAAATAAATAAAAACCTAAGCTAAACTAAAAAATAAAAACCTAAATAAAATAAAAACTAGACTTAAAATAAAAATAAAATAAACCTAAAATAAAATGAAATAAAAATTAATTAAAAATATAAACATAAAAAATAAACCTTAAAATAAAACATAAAAAATAAATCCTAAATCCTAAACTAAAAAAAAAACCTAAACCTAAAATAAAAATAAAATAAATCTAAACCTAAACCTAAACTAACATAAACTAAACTAAAATTAATAAAACCTAAACCTAAACTAAACCTTAAAACCTATACCCGAAATCGTAAACCCTAAGAACCTAAAAACCTAAACCTAATGTAAATAAAACCTAAAAATACAATATATAAAAAAATGTAACCCTAAATAAGTTAAAAAATTAAAAAAACAAACTAAAACCAAAACTTAAACAAAAAATAAAAAATGAAAATAAACTAAAATAAAATAAATATAAACCTAAGCTAAACTAAAAAAATAAAATAAACCTAAGAATAAAAAACCTAAATAAAATAAAAACTAAAGGTAAAATATAAATAAAATAAACCTAAAATAAAAAGAAAATAAAAACATAAACCAAAAAAAATAAACCTAAAAATAAAACCTAGAAATAAATAAAAAATAAAACTCGAACCCTATACTAAAAATAAAAACAAAACCTAATATAAAAATAAAATAAACAAAAGAAAAGAAACCTAAACCTAAAATAAAATAAATAAAACCTAAACCTAATCCTAAAATAAACTAAACCTAAACCTAAACCAAAACATAAAATAAATAAAATAAAATAAACTAAAAATAAACCTAAACCTAAACTAAAAATAAAACCTAAAAATAAATTGAAAATCAAAACCTAAAACCTTAGGGGTAAGATGATGACCAAATTTAAGGTAAGCTTTAGGGAACATCATTGGGGTTGCTATGTTATGTCATTTAATCAAAAGAATGAAATTTTGCATAAAAAAGTTCATTTTTCAACCAAATTTTGCATAAAATTTTTTGCTTAGAGTGATTCATTTTATGGTGTAATGTAAGATAATATATTATATGAAAGCATATTAAGATATAATGTACATAACAATATAACTTCACATATATATATCAATGTGGTGGTGTTTCACCAATGTTATTCTACATTTTAGTATGTTTTACTTTTGTTATGATACATTGGATCAAAACTCACAAAAATGCTAATTTGAAGGTTGAGATGGAAGAATTTGGCCAAATTCGTGGCACAAACCAAGAAGCAACACAAAAATTTGGCTATTTCATACCATTTCTAATAGAAAAATGATTATTTTACATCCAAAATGAACATTATTCATATTTTACGAAAATTTTGTTATTTGTTCCTTTTAAGTGATTCTAATGAGGTCTAATGTTAGACAATATATAATATTATAACAAATTATAATTTAACATCATATATTATAATATAATATAGTCTGTTAATTCATACTATAATATGTTTAGCATGATATTGTATAGTTAGTTTGAGCTTGCACCATAACAAATCATAAAATGTTGATTACAATGTTAAGATGATGTAATTTGAACAAATACATTATTAGGCTTTTGGTTGAAGTATTAAAAGTGTGCATAAGAGAAGAAATAAGATTTGATGAGAATTCCATGTCAAGGACATGGAGGGAGATCGGCTAGGGGATCACACATGCATTGAACATGACATGTGAGGGATCTATGTCGAGGGCATAGAAGAAGAAAATCTATTGGGGATAAGGTTTGAATTTGATTTGATTATATGATTTATGGAAAGAAGATCCATTGGGGATAAGAATCTATAATCCACCAGGGATTAAGTTTGAATCGACTTTAATTTTTTTATTTTAATTGATGTGGTGGCACATCTAGAGATATGGGCTCGAGTCCAGGTATCGGGTATATGAACCTTCCAAGGGCGTTTGGGCAATCTGTTAGGGATTGGGATTTGAGTTTGATTTTATAGATTTGTTTGGAGATGTATCCATTGGGAATAAGAGTTTGGTTGGATTTCCTTGATTTAACTCTACTGGGGGAGTTGGTTTAATTTGGCTCCATTAAGGAGGTTGGTTTTGAATTTGATTTATTTTCTTGACTTGTTTATATATGATTTGGGGCTCCACTAAGGAGAAGGGTGTGATTTAACTCCACTAGGAAAAACCATATCAGTTTTAATTTAATCTGAGTTAATGTATGAACCCTGTCGGTGTGCGATGGACCCACTGAGAAAGGGCTATATCAGCCTTGACCTACCTCTGGTTTATAAATCCAAAGGGACAATTTATTGGTTGCGGAGTAGAGCTAGCCAACCTAAAGGGTTGCCTTTTGGTGTGCGACGACTATGCTAGAAAGAAGGCATAGCAGACTAATATCTTCCAATGCAAGGAACAACCGCAGGGGTGACCTGTTAGATGCACAACAAATCAAACCTGGCTTAGGGTGACTATTAAGTGAATACCGCTGGGGACTTATATCAACTCAAAAGTAGTTAGGATTAATTTTATCTTAGTTTTATGTTATTTGATATGAATTGTTTTGTTTAGTTTGATTTCAAATTGAGGGCATATCCGCTGGGGATGTGAGCTCGGTCAAATTTGATAGATTTAATTTATGGACTATGTTAGTGTGCGATGGACCCACTAAGAAGGGCCTATATCAGACTTGTCCTATCTCAGATTTATAAATCAAAAGGGATAGTCTACTAGCCATGGGGTAGAGCTAGCCAACCTAAGGGGTTGCCTTTTGGTGTACAATAGCTGTGCTAGGAAGAAGGCATAACAGACTTACATCTTCTAAAGCATGGAATAACTGCTACTAGTTGCAACACAATAAATAGAACCCAACTTAGGGACGACTACTGAGTGAATGTTGCTAGGGGCTTATATCAACTCAAGAGTATAGGAGTTTTGCGACACTAACTTAAAGATAGGATGCAAAGCTATTAGGGTGTCCTCCTAATCCACAAGTGAACATATTTTTTATTTATATATTTGTGTGGATCTTATTGGTGTGCGAGGGACCTCACTGACAAGGGGCTATGTCGGCTTTGACCTATCTCAGATTTACTTGACCAAGTGAGAATTTGCACATCCAAAGGATGGATTCTCCAACCACAGGGGTGGTTACTAGGAAAGGGGAATTGTCTAATCCAATAGTAACCCGGGTAGTGTCTAAATGGGATTGCAAAGGATGTGATCCAAATATAGTGCCCATAGGGGAGGTGTTGCTAATGGCGTTATCCTGAGCCTTGGGAAAGAAAGCCTATAGGTGTATAGTGGAAAACTCATGGAGAAAGTGTAACAAACTTACATCTGCTTTGAGTGGTGTATCCTAAAGTGCAAGAATGAACTAACCTAAGGTGTATCTATCAGCATGAGTGGTGTATCCATCAGCATAGTGAGAACCAACAAACCTAAGGTGCCCGTCATTGTGCAATGATCAATCTGGAAAGAAAGCATGTGGACTTACAACTTTCTAAGCAGAACTGATCATTGGGATAGTCTGTCCTCGACGGGAGAGATGTTATCTTACCTAGAGCAACTACTAAGTGGAGAGTTCTGAGGAAGGAATGGACCCAAACTTGAAGCAGTCAGAAGGGAAGGAGCCTCTAGGGGACTTATCCTAAACCTCAAATATAATTGACCGAGATAGCGCACAAATGCTAATCCAAGAATAAAGTGTAGCAGACTCACATCCTCTTAAACGAAGCCAACAGAGGTAGCTTAACCAATGAAGACCTACCAAACTAACAAGGTGCTCATCAATGTGTGTGTAGCTAAGGAAGGAAAGCATAGTATACTTACATCCTCTAAAGTAAGAAGACCACTAGGGTGACATAATAGTAGCATAGCACATCACCACCCTAGCAAACTATTGAGTGAGTGTCATGGGGCATTATCTAAACTCGAGTAAGAGATAAAAGATATGTATTTTTTTATATATTTGTGTGTAGTTTCTATTTGTGTTGTATCGATGAAGGATAGAATGCTTCTCGGGTTCCTTACACCTACCCTAAACACATCGTGGGGGATTTATAAACAAGAATACTTTCAACATGGAACATCCTGAATTTGAAATTGAATTTTCATTGATTAAAATTATTTTTAAACATGAATTATAATATTTCTTTAAGTAGAGCCCGTTGATTGGAAGCATTGGGAGCTCTCCCGTATGATTAATAAGCTGATAAGATCCTCCTTGGTAGCCTTCTTTATGGAAAAAGGGCCTTCCCAAGTGGGTTCAAACTTATCTCGCATCTTACGACGGGCAACAATTGGTCTCCTTAGAACTAAAATAAGCTCTCCTACATGAAAAGCTCTAGGATGGACCAACTTGTTATAAGCTTGAATCATTTTAGCTTTATACAACTTGAGATTTTGGCATACCCACAAGCATCTCTTCTCCAAACCTTCGAGCTGTTCTAACCATAACTTGGCATTCTGCTCTATTGTGATCTTGTTACCTTAAACTATCCTTAGTGATGGTTGATGGACTTTTAATGGTAGAATAGCTTCAGACCCATACACTAAGGAGAAAGAAGTAGACTGAGTTGGAGTTCTATATGAGGTGCGGTAGGCCCAGAAGGTTTCAAGTAACTGCTCATGCCATTATTGCATATTATTGTCGAGTGTCTTCTTCAGTATTTAAATGAGAGGTTTTTTTAAGGTTTCTACTAAGCCATTTTCCCTTGGGTAGTTAATGGTAGAATATCTCCAATCTATGTTGTGCCTCTGAGCAAAGTTGTTGGTCTCGGTGTTCTTGAATGCAGTACTATTATCAGATATAATTCATCGAGGCACTTCAAACCTATATACAATATGGTTCCTAAATAATTATAGCACATGTTGAGCTATGACCTCTTTGAGTGAAATCACCTTCACCCATTTGGAAAAGTACTAGCGCTAAGTTGAATCGATGACCCTTAAAAGAAAGAGGAGACCCACTATGTTGGTATCCCAACACTCGAATGGCCATGAGGTTAATGTAGGATGTAGAATGTTGGGTGGTTGGTGTAGGACCCATATATTTGACATTGGCATCATAGTATCCATGCAATCTTTGATCATTGATGGTCAATAGTATCCTAGTATTTTTATCTAGGCTTCCATCTTCGAACGATTGGTTAGCTCCATATAACCCTGAGTGTACTTCGGTCACAATCTTATGGGCTTCGTGTTTGTCTAAATAGCATAACCACATATGATCGAAAGACCGCCAGTACAAGGAATCATCCACTAGATCATAAGAAAGTGCTCTGCTTCATCTCGATGGGCTTGAGACTTCTCTTGAGGTAGTTTACCTTTATTTAGGTAATCCCTGAATGGTTTCCTCCAATCTAACTCCTCATCCTTCTTGGAAATGGTAACCTCCCCTTAAAGAGAGTACTTTTTGATGAGTTCAATATCAATAAGGGATAAGACTTGTCTATTTTGGACCTTTATTGATATGGACTCATCCTCCAGACATGCCAACTCCTTGGAAAGCTTGCCTAAAGCATACATTACGGTGTTTTCTCCTCGAGGAATCTTATAAATGGTAACCTATGGGATTTGGGCCAACAACTGCATGGTGTACTTGTGATAGTGATGGACCTTAGGTTTTATAACCTTAGAGGACCCGTGATTTGGTTGATAACTAGTTGAGAATCCTCAAGATGTTAATGTTATGGATGCTTAGAGTAACACTAACTGATGGGCAATCATAGCCTCATATTGACTTCATTATTGTTGCAAGGACTAGATGATATGAGAATCTCATCACATCACGGTCCGAGCTAAGAGAATTATTCCTACCTTGCCTTTCACGGAATAGTAGATTGTGGTTCTTCTCCTCTTTGAGAGGAAGCCACACCATCAAAGTATGTCTCCCAGTGGTGAATGCTAGTATCCCCTAAATTCATGATTTGTTCATCAAGGAGATCATCACTAAGTGGAGAGTCAGCAGGAAGTGGGTGTCCTACTAAGAAATCCACTAGCACTTGTCATTTCACTGCACGGAGGGGTATGAAGGTAATGTCAAACTATGAGAGGACCATAGATCATTGTGCCAACCATCTGGATAGCATCAACTATGTCATGAGATATTGTAGTGGATTGATCCTAGATATTAAGTTCACTTTATGATGAAGCATGTAGTGTTGTAGCTTTTGGGATGCAAAGATTAAAGATAAGCAATGCTTCTTAATGGATGGATAATTAGCCTCAGCAGGGATTTGACAACGGCTGAGGTGGTAGAGTATGTTTTCCATCTCTTCATCATTGGCTTGGGCCAACAAAGCACTGTTGACCTCATTTTTAGAATGAGCTCTCAACCTCTCCATCTTAGACATAGGATTCCTCTTGAAACTAAGAGTTCTTTAGTCTTAAGACACTTCTAATGATTAGGTGAACACTTAACCTAACCCTAGAGACTTAGAAGAGTTAGGAATTGGTCATGCCACTAGGGTGTTAGGAAAACTTGCTATAGCTTGAACCAAATCCTTATTTCTTTCTTTCAAGTCAAACTTCAACTCCAAACCAACTTCAAACTCAAATCAATTCCAACTTAATTGGTTTTCTCAAATCCAAACTAACTTCAAACTAAAATTAATTCCAACTTAACTGATTTTCTCAAATCCAAACAAACTTCAACTCCAAATCAACTTCAAACCCAAATCAATTCCAGAATTTTCAAATCATGAATCAATTCCAAATGATTGAAACCCATGATTGAATTCTAAATTCAAAAATCTTTCCTAAGCCATTTTTGATTTCATCTTATGGACTTAGCTCAAATCAAATCCAAATTAATTCAAACTCAATAGATTTTCTCATAACCCATTTATATTCTCATTTATATTCACAAATATAACTGAAATATAAATTCAAATAACAAAACCAAATTCAAAACTCAAATCTAAATCAATTCTAAACTCTTTGAAGTCAAATTCTTGAACTCAACCAAATCAACCTCAAATCAATTCAAACCATTGATTTTCTCCAAACCATCAATCCTTCAATCACAAACCAAATTCAATCATAAACTTTAATCATCAAACTAAAACTAAATTCAAAACTCAAACTCCAAACTATGTTCATCTTTTGAAGAAATTTTCAAATGAATCAAAACCCATTTGACTCCAAACCACTTGCAAATAGATTTATATTTCAATCATAAGTCCATATGTGAGTTCAACCAAACTTGAATCAAGCATTGATCAAGTCAATTGACCCACTTAGGCTAACAGAGCCAAAGTGACCTAAAGTACCTTTTGAGCCAAATCCTACCTAAATTGGATTGAACTAAGCCCACCTAAGCCTCACATTATGAGCTACAATCATCATAAGATGATCAATCACTCAAATTGGGTCAAACTAAGTCAAACCTAGCCTTTGACCAAGTCAACATTTAACCCAAATGAAACCTAAACTAGCCAAAATTCACCATAGGCCAAATTGATTGAAACCATTGATCAAAACCAATTCATGATCAATGATTAGACTTGACCAAGTCATCATTTGAGCCAAAACTAGCTAATTACTTGACCCAAGTTGACCCAACTTGACCTAAAAGTCAAATCTTGATCTAAGCCAAATCAATTACAACCAATGGGTCAAGTTCATTCTAAATCACTTATTAAACTTGACCAATGCCTCAATTGGCCAACTAGACACAACCTAGCAATTGACCATGAACCCAACTTGACCTAAAAGTTTAAATCAAGCCAAAATCAAACCAAACCAAAATTGATTGGAACCAATGCTAGCAAAATATTTCAAATGACCAACCAAGCCTAAACCAACCCATGACCTAACCCAATTGGGTCAAATGGGTCAAATTGGTCAACTTGACCCATTTGACCTAAATGAATTCAAATGAAACAAAACCAAATACAAATCAAATTGAACCAAACTAATGATACCAAAACATTTCAAATGGTCATATGAACTTGACCCAACCCTTGGTTTGACCCAATTTAACCAATTGGTCAACTTGACCCAAGTTGACCCATTTTGACCTAAATGGGTCAACATGAGCCAAATGATATCAAATCAACACCAAATTCATTCAAAATTGGCCCAACCCATTTTCAACTATTCCAAATTTGCCTAAATTGAAATCAAAGCCAAATGACCATTTTATCTAGGTCAAAGGGTAACCTATGGCTAATTCTACTTGGAATTTGGTCAAATCCTTTCATGGCCACTTGGCATCCTCTTAGTGGTCCATTTAGACACCAAGGGATGTGGTGCACATGACCCAATGGCTTTGGATCCAAACCCAACCCAAAGCCAAAATGACCACCAATGGAAAATGAGCACATGGAATCACTCCCACACTCATTTTAGCACATAGCAACTCCTCCACCACACTCCCTACCAAATCAATCACATGGTACCTAATAACAAACCCATTCCATCAATTTGATCAAAATGGCAATGTAAGCTCACGGCCATCGATTCAAGTAGGGGAGATATACTCCCCATTCCACCACTTGACTTGCACTCGATTGAGCGAGAGACCTAAGGCAAGTTCCTAAGCTCTCTCAAGCAATCCCGAGCTCTTCCTTCTCTTCTCGATTTTGCCTAAGCCAAAATAGGAGGTAGGAGGAAATCAAAACTCACTCAATTCTCCATAAAAGTTCAATTCTTCTTGCAAGCACCATTAAGGGACCTAATTGAGCTCACCCAAGTCAAATACGATGCATCCAAGCCATGGGAAGGAGGAGTTCGACCAAAGCTACAAGCCATTAAAGGGAGATTTGATCAATAATAAGATCCACTTCATCTCAAGCGTTCAAACCTTCAGCTGGGTTTCGTCTCCACTAGACAAAGCTACGTCAACATTTGAAGTGCTGATAGCCTAGTGAGGAATCAAAACCAAGCTTAACTTAGGAAATCCTTAGTCTTTGATGAAGGGAAGTGTTATCCCAATTATATTCCACCGTTGGATGTGTTTCTTCTTGCTCGTAGATGGTGTGTGTGTTCAATCTAGCCCCGAAGCTCAAGTGAGCCAAGCCATGGAGGACGGCCTCCATCTATCGTGAGGGGATGAATCATGCCCATCCGGTGTTTTGATGGATGATCCTGATTAATCCGATTAGATCCTATGATTAATTCCTTTAGAAACTGCATTTTTAATCCTGATCATCCAATCCTTGATCGGATGGTCCAAGGAGAAAATGCATAGAACCGTTGGCTGATGAGGCACTTGATTTGACTACTTAAATAACCAATCTCACCACGGCACATGGAAAGCGCGTGCCAGATGGAAAGCGTATGCCGTGTCCATGGTCCACGTGGTACCGACAAGATTAGTTATATAATTGGGGATTTAATAACCTATTATTTACTGAAACTTCAAAAATACATAACTAAATGTAGAAAAATCAAAAAAATATAAATAAGGCTCATTTTAAAGATAATTCAGTGAGGAACAATATAATTTTTTTTTTCTAATTGATTTTGAGCAATGAATTTTCCTTAATTAGGGTTTATTTAAAATTATAATAACCCTAATTACTCCTTAATCATTTCATTAATTAAATCCAAACTTCTCAAGCATATTTAGTGGGATGACCTCTGCCTCCCCTAATTTTCTTGGAATTTATTAATGAGTTAATTAGGAAAATTAATTAATGAATCCCTAATCACTCTCTTAATGTAATTAAGGGTAATTAAGCATGTGAACAGTGGTCTAATCATTTAATTAAGGTAATTAAACATTGTTTAAGTGATTAGGAGGTTTATCAAGTAATTTTGGTATATTTTCCTTAAACTATTCCCTAAACCCCTTTCTTCCTTATTCCAATCTAATTAAGGATTAATCCACTAATGATCTTCTTAATTAGCTTAATCAAATTTTCAAAATCAATCTAAACTTAATCAATCCTTTGTTGGGTAGATCTTAGGTGTTCAAAAGCCTAAGGTAAACTTAAGGAAATCAAATCCAACCCACATGTGGGTAGGGTTATGAAAGTACTTAATTAAACCCTTTAGCTTAATTAATCAATAATTGTGAGCCAATTGCATTAGGCCCCTTTCTTTCTTAGGTGAATTGCTAATTTAAATTCAATTTGGATGAATATCATATGTTGGCTCACAATTATTTGAATAATTATGTTAAAGTGGGGGGTAAGGTAATTAATGAACTTAATGCACACCTTAACCCAAGAAAACATAAAGTCAATCTAATGGTTCTAAAATTAAACTAAATTGATTCACATATGTGGGAGATGGGTTAGGAACAACAAACCTTTTTCACATTTCCTAAAATCAAATCAAACTCAAAAAAAAAAAAATCTCTTTAAACAATTTTGATTCTCTTTAAATGATCTTATTCCATAGGATTGTCTTTAGGAATTAATTAGGTGAATGAAATAACATGCTTACATCACTTTATCTCTTTCCAAGTATGTTAAATGTTGTTTTCCATGTGAACTCATGCATTCATACCTTTTGAAAAATCAAAATAAATGAAATGTTTCATTTATGTCAAATTGCATGTTTTGGCTAAAGTAAGAATATGAATGGCTATTATCACTATTAAATCCAAAATTATTTTCAAAACTTATAAATCAAATATTACAAATGAAAGGTATGCTACTTATGATTACTTATAATCTTGCATGTGAGTATAACATAAGATGTGCATTATGTGACTTTTCCTTCTCTTCTTAACATAGTTTTGAATAGGATTTGAAAAGTGTATAGTTAATATTGAAAAGAACACAACACTTGCTTAAATCTATTCCTATTCATTCCTATGTTATCATTCAAGAAGGATCTTCACATTTACACATGTAAATTGCATAACCAAATCAAACATTAAAATGTTTTGCATGACTCTTTTCCATTCATTTCTTTTTGTACATGCACATGTATTTAAGAAAAGTGTTATAGTAGTCTACATCTCGGTTATGAGGCTTTAAGTAGCCCCAAGTGTCCTCAGATCTTACACCCGGTGTAGAAAATAATGGTGTCATACTCACTTATGTCTTTCATACATGTAAATGTGCATTTGATCAATGGATAAAAGAATCTCTTTTCTACTTAACAAAATCATTCATCATAAAGCATCAAAATTTTCTTAAGCAACATCCCTTAGCATTCATCATTAAGGTGTGCTAAATATTTACATTTGCATGTATAGATATGCTTAGGATCATTTCATGTGCATGATACACATGTTGGAAAGAAATAAAGTGTTGTGTGTTTTGTGATAGTAATTCACTTTAATTAATCTAATATTCCTTTCTTATTTGAATAGGTTTATTTAGAACAAATCTAAACTTAGGACTAATTAAATGCATAATAAACATTCACTAAATAAAAATCATTAATGAATCAACCTTAGAAGTTACTTAAGGTAGGGAGGAAAGAGAAGTTCTCTTCTCTTTTTCTCTCTTTACAACACTTAGTAATTAAGTGTAGGTTCATTCAAACCAAATCAAATCATAAAATAAAACTTAACCAAATCAACTAAATCACTTAAATGAAACCACCCTCTAAGTTGAACCCTTCCACACTTAGAAAAATATAACCTTAAAGCCTAGCTATGACATACCACACAAGCTTTAAATGACACACACGTTAAGCTAGGTCACCATTTCTAGTCCTATGTTAGGGCGGTGCATAGTTTAATGCTTGATTTTGTTTTGTAATGTGATGTTTTGGTCTGGATGTTAGGGTGTATGTGCATAGACTAAATGGTAGGGCGATCTTAGTCTAACCATATCTTCTATAGGGGATTGTGCTTAAGAGGCACTATAATAAAAATATAAATGCTTTTGCTATGCAAGTTGCTTATACCCCTAAGCATAATCCAAAAATAGGCCAGGTGGACTTGGTTACCCATTTGTTGCTAAGTCAATTTATTTATATACATGCTTGGGATTATGTGATTTGTTTAGCTAATCTCTATTTTGCAGATTTTAGTTAGATTTACTTTTCCCATTTTTATGTAATTTTGCAATTTGAATTTGGAATGAATGTTATGGGGGATTAAGATGAACATTGGTCATAAGACTATGTCTTATGTACCATGTGAAGCCTTTGGAGCAACCAAATCCTAACCAACCAAAAGAAAAAAGAAGAAAGAAAAGAAGAAAAGAATAAAAGAAGAAATGAAGAATGAAGACCACCATAACATAAATTCCTCCTTGATTGTAATCAATTCATTTGTAATTTGGGTTGTAGGGGTAGCTTAGCTACCCAATTTGTTTTGGGTTTATCTGGAGCTCGACCATAAAATCCTTTTATTTTTTTGTGCTAGCTTTATAAATTATTTGATGTTTGTTTAGCTTGTGCATTAAGATGACATGATTTTCCTAATTTCTTCATTGATTGATGAATGGCCTGGATGTGATTAGGCTCTTAAAAAAATAATTTTTTATCTATTTAAATAACTCAAAATTAAATTTAATAACTCATAACCTCACCTAAAGCCTTGGTTACAAATCAAGATAAAATATTTAGCAATCCCTTAGCTAGATATTGTATGTTTCACATCATGCATAAAAAGTATCTTATTTCACTCTTATTATGGAGGGCTTCCGCCTTTGCCAGGGAACTTGGCTTAACCTTTGAGAGCCATGGATGAAACACACCTCAATCTTATTGATTTTGGCCCATAATCAAATTTCTTATGCATTAGGCATATGAATCCTATAGCCTGTGTCAATTCAATTGTCCAAAAATAAAAATAAAACATAATAAAATTTGCATTAGATTTAAGTCATTAATCATACCCTACAAGATCTAGTCTCTATTGACCTCATTTTTAAAATGAGCTCTCAACCCTCCATCTTGACATAGGACTTCTCTTAGACTTTAAGAGTTCCTTAGTCTTAAGACACTTCTAGTGATTAGTGAACACTCAACCTAACCTAGAGACTTAAGAGAGTTACATGGAATGGGTCATGCCTTGGGGTGTTAGGAAAACTTGCTCACCCTATAGCTTGAACCAACTCCTCACTTCCTTCCTTCAAGTCAAACACCAAATCAAATCAACATCAAAACTCAAATCAATTCCAACTTGATTGATTTTCAAACTCAAATCAATTCCAAATGATTGAAACCCATGATTGAATTCCAAATTCGTTCAAAAATCTTTCTTAAGTCACTTTGATTTCATCTTATGGACTTAGCTTGAATCAAATCCAAATCAATTCAAACTCAAGAGATTTTTTCATAACCCATTTATATTCACAAATATAAATGAAATATAAATTCAAATATCCAAAAGTTAATTCAAAATCAAATCCAAATTCAACCAAAATTCAACCTTTCAAGTCAAATTCTTGAACTTAGCCAAATCCAATTCAAATCAAGCCAAACCCTTAATTTTATTAATGATTCAATCAATCCTTCAATCATGAATCCAAATATAAACATAAACTTCAATCATCAAACCAAAACTAAATTAATCAAACCCAAATCAAACTCATGTTCACCCTTTTGAACTTGAGATTGTCAAATGAATCAAAATCAATTTGACTCCAAATCACTTGACAATGGATTTATATTTCAATCATAAGTCCATATGTCAGTTCAATCAAACTTGATTCAAGACTTGATCAAGTCAATGACCCACTTAGGCTCACTTGACCCAAAGTGACCTAAAGTACCCCTTTTGAACCAAATTCTAATCCTACCCAAATTGGATTGAACTAAGCCCAAACTAAGAATCACATTATGAGCAACAATCATCATGAGATGATCAATCACTCAAATTGGGTCAAACCAAGTCAAACCTAAGGGTTGACCAAGTCAACACTTAGCCAAAATGAAACCTAAACTAGCCAAAATATACCATATGCCAAATTGATTGAAACCATTGATCAAAACCAATTCATGATCAATGTTTGAACTTGCCCAAGTCATCATTTGAGCCTAACCTAGCCCAATTTCCACTTGACCCAAGTTGTCCCAACTTGACCTAAAAAGTTAAAATGTGTCAAAACTTGATCTAAGCTAAATTGATTGAAACCAATGGGTCAAGTTCATTCCAAATCACTTGCTGAACTTGACCAAAGCCTCATCAATTAGACCCAACCTAGCCAATTGACCATGAACCCAACTTGACCTAAAATGTCAAATTAAACTATATCCAAATATAAACCAAATTGATTGGAAACATAGATACCAAATCAATTCATATGATCATTTGAACTTGACCCATCCCTTGGTTTGACCCAATTGACCTAAATGGGTCAACATGAGCCAAATCATATTAAATAAATTCCAAATTCATTGAAATTTGGCCCAACCCATTTTCAATCATACCAAACATATTCAAACTAAACCCAAGCCAAATGACCATTTTACCTAGGTCAAAGGGTAATTCTTGGCCAAATTCACTTAATTTGGTCAAATCCTCTTCATGGCCACTTGGCACCCTCTTAGTGGACCATACAATGAGCATGGTGCACATGACCCAATGGGTTTGGGTTAGCCAAACAACCCAATGGCCAAATGACCACTCACTTGAAGATAAGCACATGAGAATCATTCCTCCACCTTATTTTGCACATGGAAACCTCTCCACTACCTTCCTCTATCAAAATTGAGCCATGTACAAGTTCAAATAGCCAAACAACTCATTGAATCAAGCCAATTGATCCAAAATGGTAAAGTAATGATCGGTCGTCTGATCCTTCAAGGGGAGATATACTCCCCCTAATTTCATTTCATTTTCACACTCACACACTAAGCTAAGAAAGCTGAGAAAGCAATTGCAAGCTCCTCCAAGCCTCCAAGTTCCATTTCTCCATTTTGGTTTCCTTAAACCAAAAATAGGGAGCTCCTTGGAATTTCCATCTCATCCAATACTCAATGAGCTCAATTCATCCTTCAAGGACCTGAGGGAACCTAATCGAGCTCACTCAAACCTTCATCCAAGTTCTCAAGGCATAGAGGGGAGTTTGATCAAGCAATTTGAAGGGACTTTCCAATTGAATGATCCACTCAACCTCAAGCCCTCAAACCTTCAATAGGGTTTCATTTCTACTAGACGAAGCCACCTCGATGGTTGGGAGCGCCGGTGATAGCCTCTGAGGTATGCCTTCAAACCGCCTAGAATAGGAAGTGTTTGGTCTTTGTGAAAGGAATTTTCATCTCAAGTAAAATTTGGTGGAGATCTACTTATGCTTGCTCCTGGGGTGGGTAAAGTTTGAGCTCTATCAGCTCAATCGAAGCTGATCTTGCCCTAAGTGGACATTGCCCTCTCCACAGAGCTCAAGGATAAATAGAACCATCCATCCAAACATTTTGGATGGACATGATCAAGTCAGATCCTCGATTCATCCTTTAGAACCACGAAGATGGACCATCTTGATCGACGATGAGGAGAAAGCACATAGTGCCACCCGTTGATGCGGCATTAAATGTGACTACTTAAATAAATCCATCAATGTGGAAAGCATGCGCACATGTCCACATGGATAGATTAGTTATATAATTAGGGTTTTATTAATTCCTTAATCAGAATCTTTAAAATAACATAAATATAGAAAAATCAGAAAAATATAAAATAATGCATTATGAAGATAATTTAGGGAATAATCTAAAATTATTTCAATTGATTTTGAACAATGATTTTTCCTTAATTAAAGTTTTAGTGAAAACTTAATCTTAATTACTTAATTACCTCATTAATTCATTTTAAATTTCTTAGATGCATATAGTGGGATGATTTTTCTTGGGATTTATTGATGAGTTAGAGAAATTAAATGAATCCTTAATCACTCTCTTAATGTACTTAAGCTTTAAACATATGAACAATGGTTTAATCCATTTATTAAGTTAATTAATCTGCATAAGTGAACAGGAGGTTTATGGAATAATTATGGGTTATTTTTCTTAAGCTATTCCTTAAACCCATTTTCTTAATAAAATTAATTATACTAATCCACTAATCACCTACTTAATTAACTTGATAAAATTTTCAAAATATTAGAACTTATCCAATTCATCTTGGGTAGGTGCTTAGGTGTTCAATAACCTAAGTAACTTAAGGAAATAAAATCTAACCCACATGTGTGGAAGGGTTATGAAAGTACTTAAATTAAACCTTTAGCTTAATTAATCATTAATTGTGAGCCAAACATTAGGCCCTTTCTTTCCTAGGTGCATTATTGATTTAAATTCCTTGTGTGGTTTTATGTCATACATTGGCTCATATTATTTGATTAAATATGTTAAAGTGGTGTAGTAAGGGGTGAATGCACTTAATTCACCTTAACCTAAACAAAATATAAAAATCATCTAATGGTTCTAAAATAAACTAGATAAACTCACATGGGGAAATGGGTTAGGACCAGAAACTCTTTCACATTTCCTAAATTCAAATCAAAACAAAACAAAATCTTTTTAAAACAAATTTTATTTATTTTAAATAATCCTATTTCATAAGATTATCTTTAGGAATTAATTAGGGTGAATGAATTCACATGCTTTCATCACTTTATTTCTTTCCTAGCATGCTAAATGTGTATGTCATATGAAAATCATACATTCATGTCTTTTAAAAATAAAATTAAAATGAAATGTTTCCTTTATGTCAAATTGCATGTTTTGGCTAAAGTAAGAATATGAATGGCTATTATGATTACTAAATCCAAAATTATTTTCAAAACTTATAAATCAAACATCAAACTGAAAAGTATGCTACTTATGATTATTTATGAGCTTGCATATGAATAGTATAAAATGTGGTATGAGATTCTGCCTCTCTTTCCTAACATAGAATTGTATAGGATTTTCAATGAGTATAGTCCGTTTGAAGGACATAACACTTGCTTAAATCCATTCCTATACACCCTATGATGACTTAAGAAGGAATTCCACATCACACATATAAACTAAACAATCAAACCAAAATCAAAGAAACATAAACTTTTGCATGATTCTCTTTCCATGCATTTCTTTTGTACATGCACATGTATTTAAGAAAAGTGGTATATTAGTATGGACAACCCCGGGGTTACGATGCTTTAAGTAGCCCCAAGTAGGTCTTGTACCTTACATAGTGCTAACAATGATGCATACTCACTTATGTCTTTTATACTTGTAAATGTGTATATGAAAATGGATAAGAATCACTTTTTTCTACTTAACAAAATCATGCATCATGAAGCATCCAAATTTTCTTAAGTAACATCCCTTAGCATTCATCATTAAGGTGTCTAAACACTTCCATTTTCATGTATAGATATGCTTAGGATTCATCCATATGCATGTTACACATGTTGGGAAAGAAATCAAGTGTTGTGTGTTTGTGATAGTATTTCACTTTACATAATCTTAAAATGCCTTTCTTTTGAATAGGTTTGTTTAGAAAATATAAACTAAGGATTAATTAAATCACATAATGAAACATTCAAAAAACAAAATTAAATATGAATCTACCTTAGAAATTACTTAAGGTAGGGAGGAAAGGAAAGTTCTCTTCTATTTTCCTCTCTTTACAACACTTAGTAATTAATTGTAGGTTCATTTAAACATAATCAAATCACAAAATAAAATCAACCGAATAAACTAAGTCACTTAATGAAATAACCCTAAGTTGAACATTTTCATACTTAGAAAACTTCAACCTTAAAGGCTAGCTAAACATACCACACAAACCTTAAATAGCACCACATTAGGCTAAGTCACCACTTCTAGCCTTAGGGGTGCATGGTTTGATGTTTGCTTTTATTTTGTGATGTATTATTTTAGTCTAGATGTTGGGTGTATGCATAGACTAAATGGTAGGATGATCTTAGTCTAACCATTATCTTACAGGGATTGTGCTTAAGGGGCTGTATAATAAAATATAAAATGCTTTTTTTTGGTGCTTATACCCCTAAGCATAATGAAAAAATAGGCTAGGTGGACTTGGTTACCCATGTGTGGGGTGTTAATTCCAATTTTTATTTATACATGCTTGGGATTGTATGGTTTGTTTAGCTAATCTCGATGTGTTTTAGTTAGATTTCTTTTTCCCATTTTCATGTAATTTTACAATTAGGATTTTGGAATGATTGTTATGGGGTATTAGGATGAACATTGGTTATGGTACTATGTCTTATGTACCATGTGAATCCTTTGGAGCAATTACATTTCAACCAACCAAAAGAAGAAAGAAGAAAGAAGAAAGAAGAAATAAAGAAATGAAGAATGAAGACCCCCATAACTATGAATTCCTTCTTGATTGTAATTTATTCATTTGTAATCTAGGTTGTATAAGGGTAGAGCATAGCTACCCAATTTGTTTTTGAGTTTATGCGGTGGAGCCTGACCAAAAATGGCATCTTATTCTTTTGTGCTAGCTTTACAAATTGATTGATATTTTTTTAGCTTGTGCATTAAGGGGACATCTTTTCCTAGTTTATTCCTTGCTTCAATGTATGGCCTCAATGATGATTAGGCTCTTAGAAAATAAATCTTCTATCCAACTAATCAATTCAAATTAAAAATAAATAACTCATAACCTCACCTAAAGCTTAGGCTATAAATCAAAATAAAAGAGTTAGCAACCCCTTAGATGGATGTTGTATTACTTTTCTCACATCATGCATAAAAAGCATATTGTTTCACTCTTGATTGGAGGGCATCCACTATTGCTAGAGAACTTGGCTTGATCTTTGAGAGCCATGGTGGAAACACACCTCCTTATCTTACTAATTTTTGCCCATAATATAATTTCTCATGCATTAGGCATATGAATCCTAAAGCCTATGTCAAACTAATTGTCCAAAAATAAAAATAAAATGTAACAAAATTTACATTAGATTTAAGTCATTAAATCATACCCTACATGATCTAGTCTCTTAGGGAGTGTGTTTAAGGACTTAGTATCTTTCTAAATAAACAATAGCTTAGCTATCTTGCAAAAGTATATGAATTTCCTACATGTTTTAAAATCATAGGAGTTAGTAGGTGGCCACCCCAGGTTGTAAGTCCAAGTTTTATATTTGGAGGTAAACTATACCCATTTTGCCTTAGATTTAGGTCATGCTTTTGGCCCTCGCCAAAGCTCCCAAGATTTAGGTTCAGAGGTTGCTACTTCCCTTTGTAGGCTATGAGCATAAATCCTCACCTCTTAGGCATTTTCATGACCTTGTATCATGGAATCGTAAGCCCTAGATTTTTAATAAAAATTCAACTCAAATGAATCAATTCAATTTCAAAAATGTAAAGCCCAACCATAGGATAATTTGGGATGCTTACTAGGCTTCCTAGTATCCTAAGCATCTCCTACTCATCTTCATTTGGCTTTGATAAGAACTCCCTCCTCTTGATCGATCCCACTTGATCTTAAAAATAAAATGATTGATAGCCCTACCTAAATATTTGAATAATGATATTTTTATGGACAAATGTTGTACTTTTTGTATAAAGTAGGAAGAATCTGTACATAAAGACCCATAGTCCTTAGGAGTCCTTATTAAGGTGATTAGGTCCATTGTAGGGTGGTGACTTCTATCTCTCAAGATAGTACACCTTTCCTCAATGTCATACTCGATCACCCTAATAAGAACATCTACGGATCTGCATGGTGTCCCAACAAGGCATTATATTTTTGTTTTCTTTTATCCTTCCAAAAGGGGATAGATGAAGGAAAGAATATTTTTCACCATAGATTTTTCGCAACTCAGGGATGGTTCCTCTCTCCATCTTTGGTAAATGATCATTGTCTCCAAGTATCGATAGTGGTTTGTAATTTTGTATGAATCCAAGACTATCTTTCTTTTCCATTGGCACTTACCTTATTTCATCCTTAAGTTAAGCTAGCCAACATCTCTAGGTTTTAGGACCTCATCCCGTGTTGGCCTTGAAATCCACATTTGGTTCCCAATGGGTGAAAATAAAACTTAATAAAAAATAATTAAAGACTTCCTTTACCATTTCTATGGTAAGGAAAGGTTCATTCAAAAATATAGATAAAATAAATCCTTCATAAAGTCTTGCTTTTCAAAAGCACTTTCTCAAAATATACTTAATAAAATATTTGCACTACATCTAACAATTTTCATAATTGTTACATGTAGGAACATTTCAAAATAAAACCAACAATCATATTTTCCAAAAGCACAAATGAATATCTTTACTCAATGTACTTGAATGAAGATTTCATAAAAAAAAAAACAATCAACTTTCCAAAATAAAACCAACAATCATGTTTTCAAAAAGCACAAAATTTGAAGATGAGCCTTTACATTCACTACATCCAAATGTGTTGGATGGATGTTACATCTTCAAGCAAAATCACAACTTTGAAATTCCACTTAACACATTCCACATGCATTAAGTTGGAATTTTTTAAAAAAGCACATATAAAACCTCTCCATTCAATATACCCACATTTATTGAATGGAGGTTTCATCTCAAATCAATTAAAATATATGAAACCTCTTCATTCAATATACCCACATTTATTGAATGGAGGTTTCATTCTAATCAAAATAAAAAAAAATAAAAAATAAAAAAAACTTTCAAAAGCACATGAAGCCTCTCCATTCAATATACCCACATTTATTGAATGGAGGTTTCATTTCAATCAAAATCAAAATCAATTTTCAAAAGCACATATGAAACCTCCATTCAATCTACCCACATTTATTGAATGGAGGTTTCATTTCAATCAAAATCAAAATAAATTTTCAAAAAGCACATATAAAACCTCTTCATTCAATATACCCACATTTATTGAATGGAGGTTTCATTTTCAATAAAAATCAAAAATAAACTTTCAAAAAGCACAAATGAACATCTCAATTCAATATACCTAAATTTATTGAATAAAGATTTCATTTCCAAATAAAATGACACTATTTTGAAATCCCACTTATTATATTCCATATATGATTAGGTTGGAATTTCCTCACACGAAACTACATCTTTGAAAATGAAACATAATTGATTTCTTACATACCCAAATTTATTAAATAGAAATCTCTCTTTTAGAATCAATAAAACACAAAATTTTAAAATACATTTGGAACTTCATTTTAGCATACCACATTTGCTAAAATTGAAGTCTCCATTTTCAAAACAAATTCAAACACATTGGAACTTCATTTTAGCATACCACATTTGCTAAAAGTGAAGTCTCCATCTTCAAAATAAAATTTTTAAAACACATTTGGAACTTCATTTTAGCATACCACATTTGCTAAAAGTGAAATCTCTATTTTCAAAACAAAATTCAAAAAACACATTGGAACTTCATTTTAGCATACCACATTTGCTAAAGTGAAGTCTCCATTTTTAAAACAAAATTTGAAACACATTTTTGGAATTTCATTTATCATACTCAAATTTGCTAAGTAAAATCTCCATTTCACAAAATTCAAAAACACATTGGAACCTCATTTTAGCACACCACATTTGCTAAAGTGAAGTCTCCATTTTCAAAACAAAATTTACAACACATTTTGGAATTTCATTTAGCATACTCAAATTTGCTAAGTGAAATCTCCATTTCACAAAATTCTGAACACATTGGAACTTCATTTTAGTATACCCAAATTTGCTAAATGAGGTCTCCATTTTCAAAACAAATTTGAAACACATTTTTGAAACTTAATTTTAGCATACCACATTTGCTAAAGTGGTCTCCATTTTCAAAACAAAATTTGAAACACATTTTTTAACTTCATTTTAGCATACCACATTTGCTAAGGTGAAGTCTCCATTTTGAAAACAAAATTTACAACACATTTTGGAATTTCATTTAGCATACTCAAATTTACTAAGTGAAATCTCCATTTCACAAAATTCAAAACACATTGGAACTTCATTTTAGTATACCCAAATTTGCTAAATGAGGTCTCCATTTTCAAAACAAAATTTGAAACACATTTTTGGAACTTCATTTTAGCATACCACATTTGCTAAAGTGAAGTCTCCATTTTCAAAACAAAATTTGAAACCCATTTTTTTGGGACTTCATTTTAGCATACCACATTTGCTAAAGTGAAGTCTCCATTTTCAAAACAAAATTTACAACACTTTTTTGGAATTTCATTTTCATATCAAATTTGCAAAGTAAAATCTCCATTTCACAAAATTAAAAAACACATTGGAACTTCATTTTAGCATACCACATTTGCTAAAGTGAAGTCTCCATTTCAAAACAAAATCCATAACAAAAAAAACACATAAGGATTTCCTTAGCATACCTAAATTTGCTAAGAATCCTATTTTCAAAAAAAAACAAAATCAAAAGAAACACATTAGGATTTCCTTAGCATACCTAAGTTTGCTAAGAATCCTATTTTCAAAAAATTTCAAAAATAAAACACACTTGGATTCTTCATTTAGCATACCCAAATTTGCTAAAAGAGGATTCCATTTTCAAAATCACAAATGATTCACAAAATAAGCAAATGAAGAAAAAGAAGAATTTGTTTTCAAACACCTAACTTACCCAAATTTGATAAGTGAATAAATTCCAAAATCTCAAATCAAAACAAAATCAATTGACCATTTACTTTAACATACTCAAATTTGTTTAATGAGGGTCCTCAAAATAAATAAAAAAATCAAATATGAACCTATGGAAGCATCTCTCCAAAAATACTTGAAGCCATTTTCAACATACCCAAATTTGTTGAAAGTAGATTCTAAATTCAAAAATTCCTTTTTCCAATCAATCTCAAAATCTCTTCTAAATTCATTTGAGCCCCACTTAACACTTTCAAGATGTTGAGTGTGCGTTCAAATTCTAAAATTCTAAAAATTCAAAAAAATCAACAAAAAATCTAATTCAAGTTTATTTTCAACATTAGACTATCTTAGCAGTCAATTTTAGTTTCATTGCAATGGCAGTAGTATGTGTTCACATTTCTTCATGGGATGGAATTGGCCCTGGACTACCTTTCCATGATGGCTATGCCCACCTCATCCACTTTGGTTGAGGCTTTGAGGGGCCAGATTACATGTGAGGGAACCCCTCACCATAGTAGCCGGTGACGGAAGTTGATCATCAGTCGACATGGCATCGATTCATATTCCCTCATAAAGAAGAATGTTGTGGTAGTTCATACAATAGATCAATGAAAGTGTGCAGTCTTCCCCATGTCCCCTGCTATACTACTTGGCTCCTCAAAGGGGAAGGCTCTAATCCAGGGATTGTCTCCCCACTTGAGGTTGGGTCTACCCTACTTGCTCAACTACTTGGACAAAGTGAAAAATAAGAGCCACATGATCAAGAGGTATCACACTTGCATTAGGGGAGTTGGAGGCGCTACTCTAGAGGAGTTGCCGGATTATCCCCACTGTTACAAAACCAATTCCACCCTCTCTCTAGATAGAGAGGGATGCTGGAGGATTTCTCACCCGCCAGTTTAGTTTCAAGCACTAGTGAGAGGAGGAGGTCACACACCTCCAATCAAGATATGCTGTAGTGGAGCCTGGGGATCTGTGATCAATTGAGATCCCATCCCCGGTGGGTAGCTTAGGAGGGAGAGGCTAGAGAGGCTGCATCATCATGTTAGAACACTGGAGGTACATCTGACAATCAATGGCCTCCACACTTATGGATTTTCTAGATTGGCGTTATCACTGCATACACAAGATCTTACTCACTGGGACTACACATCATACAAGAGGAGCTTCTATCCTGAGAGAGTCGGTGGTGCCTCCACCACACTGCTCTTCTCCATGACCACCATCTCCCGTATATGTTCCAGCATCTACTATTCTAGCCAAGGCCATGAAGGCCGCATCGAGGGAGAGGAGAACCCTATTGGTCTGCAGAGAGAGAGATCCCATCCCATCTACACCACCTATCGGAGCTAAGCGCTCTCTTCTACCTGTCATGGTGAATAAGGAATGGCGACCTCACATAGTAGTCATCCATTCACCACCACCACCACAAAGCTATGGAGATATGTTGAGGGAGGAGGAGACAGTCCAACCCTATGGCCATATCCTCTAAGTGCCACTCCCATCTAGTCGAAGTATCTTTCCTCTAGTGAGCATAGTCCTCACAAGAATAGCTCACCAATAGAGAGGCTGCTTATCTATTTAGAGATCCCATTACTGATCTTTCATGCTGTAGTTGGACGATCCCTAGATGACATAGTAGAGATCTAGTGGAGAAGAAGAAATCTTAGGATATGCTCCCCAATTTAGAGGATGAAAAGGTTAGCTTTGATCCCAATGAAGATGACATGTTAGAGAGAGGGGTACACATGGTAGATACCGGTTCCCTCCTCAATGAGAACTTTGGAAGTGAAGGCCGGGAGAAGACACATCCTACTCATCCCAACACCTCCAAGTAATTAAAATAAAGATGAACAAATATATAGGATGGGAAGTACTTGAGGATTTGCAGTTCTATTTTAACACTTTAGCAAAAAAAACATCAGTACATCCTACTATCTGAGACTATTAGAGTTGGTGCATATCTTGGATCCAAGACTTTACCACCAATAGAGAAGACCACGTAGAAGGTAGTGGATAGTACCTCCATATACAAAAAAAAGATATCAAAACCATGGTTGAGCAGTGAGAGAAGGGCTCAAGCTCGAGGAGGATCATCGCCCAAAAGGTAGACCCTACCCAGAATTGATGTCATCCAATACCCAAGGGTTTCATGCCTCCTTCTTTCAAGTCATGGCGTGGGAACTGAGGTATTATGCACTGAGCCGTTATTTCAACACTGGTGGCAGTGATGCTTTACTCTTCGCTCTTTACCAAATAAGCATTTCATTGGTATGGTGAACTTCCCATTAATTTAGTGAAGACTTTCGAGTTGGAGAACTCTTCATCAAGAGGTTTTCTAGAGCTCAAGGGTGACCAGTAGGCAATCTTGTTGTGGCTCAACAAAACCCTGGTGAGTCCCTCATTGATTACATTCTTAGATGGTGTAATTTGAGTATGAAATGCAATATAGTTGAACAAGATGCCATCAAGATTTTGCTTAAGAATATCCATGGCGAGCTTCATGCTCAAAGGTTTCACCATCAAAACATTTGAGAAGCTAATCAACAAGTTAGCCTACAAGGAGAAGCCAAATAGTTCCTTTTCTAGACCAATCAATAAGCGAAGTTTTTGAAGAAGCGGGGTAGTGATAGGAACAAGAGGAAACAAGCCGTGAGAGTAGTCTGAGAGACCTCGTGCTCCACAACCGTCACTTCCACCTTCTCTACCACCACCGAGGTAGCCTTATTGGCCACCACAGCCTCCATGTCCTGCACCACCTCCTCCTCAACCACATCATCAGCAACATCAGTACACATACCCATCGCCAGTATAATTCACCTACTCTTTGGATAAACTTAACAAGCCTTATTCATTTAAGAGGGAGGTAAGGAAGATCTTTAAGAATCTCTTAAAGAAGCATTTTAGCTACAACCTAGGAGACTAGAGGAAGTGGGCAAAAGCAATGATCTTAACTTTTCCCCTACCATCATATTTTTTGACCGATTTTCATTCAAGGATGGCTTGAGCATAGCTTCAAGATTGTTATCTTGAAGGAATACCTTATGGAACAACCATCCAGTATTAGGGTAATCCTTGGGAAACTTGATCCTTCCAAACCAAAGAAGGTTGGGATATGTCCTAGTCCTGTACCTCTAAGAAAATCATCTCTAAAATTAAAAAACTTTCCTTCCAGGTGCCTGAGACAGCTCAAACCTCCAACATCAAGGAAGATTTGCAAGTTACAGAGCCAACTTAGGGAAAGGGGGAGCTCAACAAGACTGAGGGGATAGCCAAGTAATGCAACCATAGAGTCCAAGCCCCATCTGCATACTACATCAGTGACTACCTCTACTTCAGCTAGCTCTTCTTCTAGTAGACATCTTGTATTGGTGGATGAGGTCATCAAACCCGTTACTTTACTTGATTTCTACTATGTACCTCCTTCAAAATCCAAGAAATTGAAGAATAAAGCTACTTGAATTATATCGTGTCACGATGTCTAAATCTACTCCCAATGAAAACTCTTCAAGTCTAAATGACAACTATAATGACTAATCTTCCTTCGATTGAGTTGGACTTTCCATCTCTGAATCATATAGGTTTGCCTCTTGAGATAGACTTGGAATTATCCGATTCTGAGGGTCCCATAGAAAAAGTTGTAGGTGAGTCTGATATGTAGGTAGAATCTTCCATTATCCTGCCATAAGAGATCACCAAAGTCAACCTCCATAATGGCAAGGTTCTACCTCCTAGGGTTGCACCTCAAGACAGAGGGAAACAAGTCATTGTTTGAGATATACCTCCTGATGCTCCACCCTTGGATATGCATGTGAGGATCATCCCAAGGTGGACTACAATGTCCTTGTCACCCAAGAAAGTTGTCATCTAAGCTAAGCATATGATGCCCTTGTTATCCAAACATATGAGGGAATCATTAATCAAGGCTCTTCTTGATCCTCAAATATGCTTAGCTCACCTCTATTGGAGGAGGCACATTATTCGTGAGAAGCAGAATCACTTCAGATGAAGACCTACTGGACATGGAGCACAACCATCCCCTCACATTATAAGAAATATGAGCGATTCACTTGCCAAAGTTCTCATCAATTTGGTGCATCGAACATTAAGTAAAGACTACCTATTTGAGGATTGACATCTCCACACTTGAGATCGGATGATGTTGAGGATTCAATGAATGGGAGAATGTTCCAGTGTTACCTTGAGATAGACTGAAGACTAAAGCTATCATTGATTTGAATACTGTTCACCGCTTTCATAGGCCTTGAATATATTAACAGATGATTCCATCCTCCCTCCATTCATCGTGGAAGGATGGGATTCAATATTATCTAAAAGATGAAGAAAAGACATTTTCAAAGAGAGGTTGAGATATATGAGGATGCGACCTACTATCTTCAAAACACCCTTTCTGAAATTAGAAAAAATTCAAACATAAAAGAAAAGGAAAAGAAGAAAAAGAAAAGAGAAATAAAAAGAAAATGAAAATCCAAGTGAACAAGAAAGGGAAATTGAAGAAGAAATAGTCACATCACATTCCACCCACCATTCCATCATATGGACATGTGGGTAGGATGACTCAACCTCCACCGTGGAGAGCAGAGGCATACATGATCCCTCAAGATTTGGCCATCACCAACAAGGGTTATGTTAGCCAAGAGTACCACCATTTATAGACTTGGAATCCAAGAGATGAGTCTAATGTGATTAGCATACCACCCAATCCTCTCTGGTTTCATTAGAGGTGACACTCAAGCCAAATAGTGATGAAGACCAAACCTCTAGAAAAAACATAAAAGTATTCAAATCAAAAAGTTGAAGGTTTAGTAGTTTAGGAAGCCCCTTAGTCCTCCAGAGATTTCAAACTGAAGAGATTCTTTTTGGCATCATCATCCAAGTCAATGATGTAGACTTGAGGATATTTCAAACAAAAAATTAATGAAATTTGATGGTACTCTCCATGTTCTTAATCTGCTCAAAGTATTTCAAAAGCTATGGAATAACAAAGGCAAGAGATGCATAATCAAGATTGACTAGATTCGATATAGTCCACCAATGATGATTACGCTTATCATTAATCATTTGGAATTTGATAAGTTCTTTCACATGACACCAACTCTTATGAGGATGTGTGTTTAGAAACTTTAGATGATCATGATTCCAAATCAAAGATACACAATTTGAAGAGGAGATCCTTTTAATAATTGACAAACTTAAAGAAATCAACTCGTGAGAAAATCCAACATACATCACTTCATGAATGAAGAAGAAACCAATGACTTAGAAAGACTGAAGTTTAAAGACTATTTTGCATGAAGTTATGAAGAGATTCTGGATTATCTCTAACATAGTAGTCCACAAACTAGAGATCAAATAACCTATCAAGCTCCTAGATGCAGCGATTAGAAATTGGATATGTCATTTAAGTCAAGAAATTGATCGATGGTTTCATCGGGAAGAAAATATTGGTCATGTCATACCGCTATGAAGAAGAATGGCCAAATTACATATATGTCACTAAGTGGACTAAAGATGTCTTTATACGACCAATGGTTACACATCTCATGTTTTCCTTCATGGATGGGTCATACAACCAAATCAAGATGGTCCCTAATGATGAAAGAAACACTTTTTAAACCCCAATCAGAATCTATTATTATAGGGTCATGCCGGACTTAAAAATTTTGGTGCTACCAATGGGGCCATGTATCAAATCTTCAATGAACTCATCCATCATCGGAGATTGATGATCTAGAATCAAAAGAGAAAAGGAATACCATCTCTTTGACTTGAGAGTTTTGAATGGTTAAGATAATATAACCTCAAATTGAATCCCTTAAAGTGTGCATTTGGAGTAGCTTAGAAAATTCCTTTTTGTTGTGACAGGGAATAGAAATATATCCCAAAAAGATCAAATCCATCTTAGAAATGCCACCTACTAAAAGTTTAACTCAACTCACATCTTTGCAAGGATGATTGGCATATCAAAGATGCTTTATTTCCAACCCATCGTGGGAGATGCAAGCCACAGTGGAGTGGTGCTAGCATGCCTTTAAGATATCAAGATTTTATTGAAGCCGCCCCTAGTTTTATCTCGTGCCACTCATCCTCTACACTGCATTGGATGACTCTCTTGGCACTTTGTTGGCCCAAGCCAATGATGAAGGGAAGGAGAGTGCTCTCTACTACCTCAACCATCATCTGATTCTTACTGAAGTGATCTACCCACCTATTGAGAAACATTGCCTAGCTTTGATCTTTGCATCCCTAAAGTTATGGACTATATGCTTTCTCATAAGGTGAACTTGATTTCTAGAACTAATCCACTGTAGTATCTTATGACATGGCCAACAATATCTGGATGTTTGGCATGTTGGTCCATGATTCTCTCATAGTTTGATATCACATTCATACCCCTCTGAGTGGTAAAAGGACAAGCACTAGTGAATTTCTTAGAAGACACCCACTTGATTCCCTCTTAGTGACAATCTCCCTAACGAACAAATCATGAACATAGGGAGATGACCATCATGGAGATTTATTTTGATGGTGTAGCTTTTATAAAGGAGAAGCACAATCTACTCTTCTAGAAGGGGTGGGAATAGTTCTCTTAACTCTAGACCATGATGTGATGAGATTCTCACATCTCTCCAATCCGCACCAACAATGAAGTTGAGTATGAGGCTTTGATTGGTCTAGAGTTAGCCATCAGGTGTAAGAAGAGCATCAACATCTATGGGGATTCTCAATTGGTCATCAACCATATTTCTAGGTCCTACAAGGTTCTCAAACCTAAGCTTCATCACTACCACGAGTATACATGAAGCTCTTAGACCATATCCCTGAAGTCACCATCTAAAAGGTTCCCTGAGTAGAGAATGTAGTAGCAGATGCTTTGGCCAAACTTGCTAAAGAATTGGCATGTCCGGAAGATGAGTCCATTCCAATAAGGGTCCGAAAAACTTTCTCTCAAAGAGGAGGTTGTCGTTGCTTATAATGACAAGGAGCTAGATTGGATGCAACCATTCATAAACTATTTGAACACCGGCAAACTACCTCAAGAAAAGTCACAAGCCCATTAGGTGAAAGAAAGAGCTCTCTCCTATGCTCTTGTTGATGGAAACTTATACCGACGGTCTTTTGATCAAATGTGGTTACGCTATTTGGACAAACACGAAGCACATAGGATTGTGACTGAGGTACATTCGTGTATCCATAAATCAATCATCTAAAGATGAAGATGAAGATCAAGAGACTAGGATACTACTGGCCTTCGATGATTACAAACTACATGGATGTAGCTAGGAGATGCCATCAAGTGTCAGGTACATGGTGTGGTCTTACATCAACCACCCAACATTCTACACCCTACATTGGCTTCATGGCCATTTGAGTATTGGGGTACCGAAACTATGGGTCCTATCGATCATCTTTCTTCCAAGGGTAATCAGTTCATCTTAGCGCCACTTACTTTTCCAAGTGGTTGAGGCAATAACTCAAGAGGTCATAGCTTCAATTTTCGGAACCATATCGTATATAGAGTTCCTCGAATTATATTAAATTTGATTCGCATTCAAATACCAAGATCAATTGCCATAAGACATGGTATAGATTGGATATACTCCACCATCTACTACCAAAATGTAGAAGCATTCAATAAAACTCTCATCCAAATACTAAAGAAGACACTTGATGACAATTAGTAACGTGGCATGAGTATTTGAAGCCTGTGGGCCTACCGCACATATACAAAACTCAACTCAATCTACCCCATTTTCCTTAGTGTATGGATCCGAAGCCATTCTACCTTTAGAAGTTCAACTCCCATCACTAAAGATAGCATTGGGTAGCAAGATCACTATAGAGCATAATGCAAAGTTACAATTAGAAGAGCTCGAAGGTTTGGAGGAGAGTCACCTACGTGCCAAAACCTCGAGTTGTATAAAGTAAAAATGATTCAAGCCCACAACAAGCTAGTCCGACCTAGGTCTTTCCAAGTAGGAGAACTTGTGTTAGTCCTAAGGAGACCAATTGTTGCCCGTTGAAAGATGAGAGGCAAGTTTGAACCCACTTGGGAAGGCCTATAAAGGAGGATCTTATCAACTCATTGATTGGAACACTAGATGCTTCCAATTAAGGCTCTATTTGAAGAAATATTACCCATAATTGAAAATAATTATCAATAAAAAAAAAATCTTATTCTATTTCATCAAAATCTTCTCTTCTTTTGAAGCGTTGTTTGTTTGTCTTGTAAATCTGCCATGACGTGTTTAGGATAGGTGTAAGAGAACCCAAGAGGCATCCTATCCCTCTTTCACAACATAAACATAATCAAACACAATTTCTCAAGTATAAAGGTAGAGAACCCAAGAGGCATCCTATTTCGATTAGCACAACTAAGTTAGGTGTAAGAGAACCCAAGCAATATCCTTTCTTGGTGGGAATCTCGTTCCCATCTTTGGCAACATTTCATTAAATTCCCCCAGTGTGTTTAGGGTAGGTGTCAGAAAACCCAAGCGGAGTCCTATTCCCTTTAACACACAAGCACAAAAATAAACACAAATATTTTATCTCAGGCTATTTTGATGTGGGAGCAAGCCCCTGTGACACTCACTCATTAGCTGCTCTAGGTTGGGTTTACATGCTACCATGCTAGTATGTCACCCAACAATCATTTGTTGGAGGATGTGAGTCCCCGCGCTTTCTTCCTAACTTGACCATTACAAACCAATGAGGGCCTTATTAGTTTGGTAGTTTTCATTACCCAACCAGTAAACTACCTCATGCTGACTTTGTTTAAGAATATGTGAGTCCCCGTGCTTTCTTCTTCAACTAGCTATCATGCACTGACTAGGTTGAGTATCCTTGAGGTCTATGTGTAAGAATCTCCCAGAGGCATCCTATTCTTTCAATCATGAACACATATCTTTTGTCTCAGGGTATTTTGATGTGGGAGCAAGCCCCTGTGGAACTCACTCATTAGCTGGTCTAGGTCAAGTTTACATGCTACCTTGCTTGTATGTCACCCCAGTGGTTCCTTATTTTGGAAGATGTGAGTCCCCACATTTTCTTCCCAACTTGACCATTGCAAACCAAAAGGCACCCCTTTGGTTGGGTAGTCCTACAATGTGGTTAGTAGACTATGTCCTTTGAATTAGTAAATCTGAGATAGGTCTGGGTTAATATAGGCTCCTTCAAGTTTGATCCCTCAAAAGGGTCCACGATAAACTAACCAAACAAATAAACAAATTTTTCTTATGGATTAGAATTAAGCCCCAAAGGGCCCTTTTCCCAAACATCCTATCTTGAAAGCTAAGAACTCCTATAGGAATTGCCTGACTACCTAAGTTGAGATAAGTCCTCAGGTCGGTACTCACTTTATAGTCACCCTTAAGTTAAGTTCAATCTATTTTGCCACAAGCAGGTTTCCCCGACAGTCATTCTGCTTTAGAAGATGTAATCCTATGACATTATTTAGATAGCAAACCAAGCCTCTAGATTGTGTTCGATTTGTTTCCCAAAGCAACTGATCACCCCAGTGGTCTTTTTAGTAAAAGATGTGAGTCCCCAAGCTTTCTTCCCTTGAATTGATCATTGCAAACCAAAAGACATTCCCTTGGTTGGATAGTTTTCCCCTCGGCTGGGAAGCTACTCCCTTTGGTTCAGTAAATCTGAGATAGGTCTAGGCTGATATAAACTCCTTCTCAGTGTGATTCATTGCAAACCAATAGAATCCATCAAAAATAACTAAAAAATGAAATTAATCTTGACTATATTTGAACTGATTTAAGTCCCCCAGTGGCATTCACTCAATAGTTAGCCCTAGTTTGGGTTCGGTTTATTTCCTTGCCAATCGATCACCCCAATGGTTCCTTATTTTGAAACATGTGAGTCCCGCTTTCTTCCTAACTTGATCATTACAAACCAAAAGGCACCCCTTTGGTTGGGTAGTCCTACTATATGATTGGTAGACTATTCCCTTTGGATTGGTAAATCTGAGCTAGCCCAAGACCTCTATGGCCTCTACTCAGTGCAGTCCATCACAAACTAATGGGATTATTCAAAAAAAAAATCTAAAGAATGAAATTAATCTTGACAATCTTTGAGTTGATTTATGGCCGCGACATTCACTCAATAGTCAGCCTTAGGTTAGGTTCAATCGTTTCCTTGCCCATGGATCACCCCAGGCAACTGGTCCCTACTATGGAGGATGTAAGTCTACTATGCTTTCTTCTTAGTACAGCTACTACACACTGAATGGCAATCCCTTTAGTTGGCTAGTCCTACCATGTGTTTGGTAGGATACCCCTTTGGATTGGTAAATATGTGTTAGGTCTAAGCCTCCATGGCTGTTACCCAATACGATCCATCACAAACCAATAGGGTTGATCTCAAAATCAAAAATCCAAAAAATCTAAAACAAATTCAACCCTCCTCCCTTAGTGGAGTCAAACAAAAATAAACAAAATAAATCCAATCAATTCTCTCCCTAGTGAGACTCAAATCAAATCAAACCTCTCATACCCTTGTGGATGACTTGAACCTGTTTCCCTAGTGGAAGGTTCACATATTCTATCCCTAGTGGATTCCTCCTTCATTTTCTTATGTCTTTGACATGAGTAGAGTCACATTGCACTAAGATCTGGATTTCATCTACACCTTGGGTTTAGGAGTAGATCATCTCCGTTAGTGCTTGTGATCATTCGGTGTTGTTGATCATTTCAGTCAACACCAATACATGCGGTGTACCTTGTCAATCACACCACACCTATTGGGCGCCCTTTGTTGACCTCATTTTAGAATGAGCTCTCATTCCCTCCATCTTAGACATGGGACTTCTCTTAGACTTTAAGAGTTTCTTAGTCTTAAGACACTTATAGTGATTAGGTGAACACTTAACCTAAACCTAGAGAATTAGAAGAGTTAGTCATAGGAATGGGTCATGCCATAAGG
This sequence comes from Cymbidium sinense, assembly GCA_021442155.1. Lineage (NCBI taxonomy): Eukaryota > Viridiplantae > Streptophyta > Magnoliopsida > Asparagales > Orchidaceae > Cymbidium > Cymbidium sinense. Next base: position 322,555,233 of record CM038214.1, on the reverse strand, counting down.
GTGTTAGGAAAACTTACCTAGCCTATAGCTTGAACCAACTCCTCACTTCCTTCCTTCAAGTCAAACTCCAAATCAAATCAACATCAAAACTCAAATCAATTCCAACTTGACTGATGTTCTTCAAACTCAAATTAATTCCAAATGATTGAAACCCATGATTGAATTCCAAATTCCAAGTTCAAAAATCTTTCCTAATCCCTTTTGATTTCATCTTATGGACTTAGCTTGAATCAAATCCAAATCAATTCAAATTCAAGAGATTTTCTCATAACCCATTTATATTCTCATTTATATTCACAAATATAAATGAAATATAAATTCAAATTTCCAAAAATCAATTCAAAAATCAAATCCAAATTCAACCAAAATTCAACCTAAGCCTTTCAAGTCAAATTCTTGAACTTTGTCAAATCTAATTCAAATCAAGCCAAACCCTTGATTTTTCTTCATGATTCAATCAATCCTTCAATCATGAATCCAACTATAAACACAAACTTCAATCATCAAACCAAAACTAAATTAAAAAATCAAACCCAAATCAAACTCATGTTCACCCTTTTGAACTTGAAATTGCCAAATGAATCAAAACCCATTTGACTCCAAATCACTTGAAAATGGATTTATATTTCAATTATAATTCCATATGTGAGTTCAATCAAACTTGATTCAAGCCTTGATCAAGTCAATTGACCCACTTAGGCTCACTTGGCCCAAAGTGACCTAAAGTACCCCTTACGAGCAAAATTATAATCCTACCTAAATTGTATTGAACTAAGCCCAACTAAGCCTCACATTATGAGCAACAATCATCATGAGATGATCAATCACTCAAATTGGGTCAAACCAAGTCAAACCTAAGGGTTGACCAAGTCAACACTTAGCCAAAATGAAACCTAAACTAGCCAAAATCCACCATAGGCTAAATTGATTGAAACCATTGATCAAAATGCATTCATGATTAATGTTTGAACTTGACCAAGTCATCATTTGAGCCTAACCTAGTTTGGCCACTTGACCCAAGTTGACCCAACTTGACCTAAAAGTCAAAATATGTCAAAACTTGATCCAAGCCAAATTGAAACCAATGGGTCAAGTTCATTCCAAATCACTTGTTGAACTTGACCAAAGCCTTAATTGGCCAATTAGACCAAACTTAGCCCAATTGACCATGAACTTGAACTAAAAGGTCAAATTGAACCAAATCCAAATATAAACCAATTTGATTGGAAACAAAGATACCAAAACAATTCATATGATCATTTGAACTTGACCCAACCCTTGATTTGACCTAATTTGACCAATTGGTCAACTTGACCCATTATGGCCTAAATGGGTCAACATGAGCCAAATCATATCAAATCAATTCCAAATTAATTAAAACTTGGACCAACCCATTTTTTAATCATACCAAACATATTCAAACTCAAATCCAAGCCAAATGACAATTTTACCCCTAGGTCAAATGGTAATTCTTGGCCAAATTCACTTGGAATTTGGTCAAATCCTCTTCATGGCCACTTGGCACCCTCTTAGTGGACCAAGTGGACACTAGTGAGCATGGTGCACATGACCCAATGGGGTTGGGTCAGCCAAACCTAACCCAATGGCAAAACCAACCACTCACTTGAAAATAAGCACATGAGAATCATTCCTCGACCTTATTTTGAACATGGCAACCTCTCCACTACCTTCCTCTGCCAAAACTGAACCATGTGCAAGTTCAAATAGCCAAAATAACCCATTGAATTAGGCCAATTGATCCAAAAGGCAAAGCCATGCTCGACCATCCGATCCTTCAAGGGGGAGATATACTCCCCTAATTTCAATTCATTTTCACACTCTCACATTCGATTGAAGCTAAGAAAGCTAGAGAAAGCAATTGCAAGCTCCTCCAAGCCTCCTAGAGCTACTTCCATTTCTCCATTTTCAGTTTCCCTTAAACTAAAAATAGGGGAGCTCCTTGGAATTTCCATCTCATCCAATACTCAATTAGAGCTCAATTCATCCTTCAAGCACCTTGAGAGAACCTAATCAAGCTCACTCAAACCTTCATCCAAGTTCTCAAGGCATGGGAGAGGGGAGTTTGATCAAGGCCGCAAGCATTTGAAGGGACTTTGACCAATTGAAGGGTCCACTCAACCTCAAGCCCTCAAACCTTCAACAGGGCTTCATCTTTACTAGACGAAGCTACCTCGATGGTTGAGAGCACCGGTGATAGCCTCTGGCGAGGTATGCCTTCAAACCGAGCCTAGAATAGGAACTGTTTGGTCCTTTGTGAAAGGAATTTTCATCCAAAGTAAAATTGGCCATTAGATCTACTTGTGCTTGCTCCTAGATGGTGTGGGTAATGTTTGAGCTTGATCCAAGCTCATTCGAGCTCAGATCTTGCACTAAGGAGTGGACGGTTGCCCTCTCCCACAGGCGAGCTCAATGACAGATCACAGACTATCGATCTGCACATTTTAGATGGACGGTCCTGATCAAGCGCGTAGGATCCTCTGATTCATCCTATTAGAACCGTGCATTTAATGTGGACCATCTGATCTTTGATCAAACGGTCGAGGAGAAAGCGTGTAGCATCGCAGTCAGCGTCATTGGATGTGATTACCTAAATAGCGAATCCTCTCGCGCCATGTGGAAAGCGGGTGTCATGTCAGTGGTCCACATGGCACTGATAGGATTAGTTAATAATTAGGGGTTTTAATTAATTCCTTAATCACTGAATCTTCAAAATAACATAACTAAATGTAGAAAAATAAAAAAATACAAAATAAAATTCATTGTGAAGATAATTCAGTAAGGAATAATCTAAAATTATTTCCAATTAATTTTGAACAATGATTTTTCCTTAATTAGGGTTTTAGTGAAAACTTAATAACCCTAATTACTCCCTAATTAAATCATTAATTCATTTCAAATTTCTCAGATGCATTTAGTGGGATGACCTCTACCTCCCCTAATTTTCTTGGGATTTATTGATGAGTTAATTAGAAAAATAAATTAATGAATCCTTAATCACTCTCTTAATGTAATTAAGCTTAATTAAACATGTGAACAGTGGTTTAATCCCTTTATTAAGTTAATTAAGCTTTGCTTAAGTGAACATGAGGTTTATGGAATAATTTTGGGATACTTTTCTTAAGCTATTCCTTAAACCCCTTTCTTCTTTAATCTAAACTTAATTAAGGGCTAATCCATTAATCACCTACTTAATTAACTTGATAAAATTTTCAAAACATTTGAACTTAACCAATTCATCTTGGGTAGGTGCTTAGGTGTTCAATAACCTAAGTAACTTAAATCAAAATCCAACCCACATGTGTGGGAAGGGTTATGAAAGTACTTAAATTAAACCTTTTAGCTTAATTCATCATTAATTGTGAGCCAATTGCATTAGGCCCATTCTTTCCTAGGTGCATTACTGATTTAAATTCCTTATGTGGTTTTATGTCATACATTGGCTCATAATTATTTGATTAAATATGTTAAAGTGGTGCAGGTAACTAGTAATTAATGCACTTAATTCACACCTTAACTTAAACAAAATATAAAAATCATCTAATGGTTCTAAAAACAAACTAAATAAACTCACACATGGGGAAATGGGTTCAAATCAAGCAAACTCTTTCACATTTCCTAAATTCAAATCAAACTCAAATAAAACAAAATCTCTTTAAAATAAATTTGATTTACTTTAAATAATCCTATTTCATAAGATTGTCTTTAGGAATTAGTTAGGGTGAATGAATTCACATGCTTTGATCACTTTATTTCTTTCCTAGCATTCTAAATGTGTATGTCATATGAAAATCATACATTCATGCCTTTCAAAAATCAAATTAAATATGAAATATTTCCTTTATGTCAAATTGAATGTTTTGGCTAAATTAAGATTATTAACGGCTATTATGACTACTAAATCCAAAATTATTTTCAAAACTTATAAATCAAACATCATAACTGAAAATTATGCTACTTATGATTATTTATGAGCTTCCATATGAATGTATAAAATGTGGTATGTGATTCTCCCTCTCTTTCTTAACATATTGTATAGGATTTGCATAGTCCATTTGGAAGGGACATAACACTTGCTTAAATCCATTCCTATACACTCCTATGGCATGAATTAAGAAGGAATTCCACATCACACATATAAAATAAACAATCAAACCAAAATCAAACAAACATAAACTTTTTGCATGATTCTCTTTCCATGCATTTCCTTTTGTACATGCACATGTATTTAAGAAAACTAGTATATTAGTATGGACAACCCTAGGGTTACGACGCTTTAAGTAGCCCAAGTAGATCTTGTACCTTACACCGCTGGTGCTAACAATGGCGTTGTACTCACTTATGTCTTTTATACTTGTAAATGTGCATATGAAAAATGGATAAAAGAATCACTCTTTTTCTACTTAACAAAATCATGCATCATGAAGCATCCAAATTTTCTTAAGTAACATCCCTTAGCATTCATCATTAAGGTGTGCTAAACACTTCCATTTTCATGTATAGATATGCTTAGGATTCATCCATATGCATCTTAAACATGTTGGGAAAGAAATCAAGTGTTGTGTGTTTGTGATAGTATTTCACTTTACATAATCTTAAAATGCCTTTCTTTTTGAATAGGTTTGTTTAGGGAAAATCTAAACTAAGGATTAATTAAAACACATAATAAAATAATCACTAAATAAAAATTAAATATGAATCTACCTTAGAAATTACTTAAGGTAGGGAGGAAAGGAAAGTTCTCTTCTATTTTCCTCTCTTTACAACACTTAGTAATTAATTGTAGGTTCATTCAAACCTAATCAAATCACAAAATAAAATCAACCAAATCAACTAAGTCACTTAAATAAACAACCCTCAGTTGAACATTTTTCATACTTAGAAAATTTCAACCTTAAAGGCTAGCTAAACATACCACACAAACCTTAAATAACACACACATTAGGCTAAGTCACCACTTCTAGCCTTAGGTTAGGGCGGTGCATGGTTTGATGTTTGCTTTTATTTTGTGATGTATTATTTTAGTCTGGATGTTAGGGTGTATGTACGTTGACTGAATGGTAGGGCGATCTTAGTCTAACCATTGTCTTCTGCATGGGATTATGCTTAAGGGGCGCTGTAATAATAATATATAATGCTTTTGTTGTGCAGGTGCTTATACCCCTAAGCATAACCCAAAAATAAGCTAGGTGGACTTGGTTTCCCATGTGTGGGGTGCTAAGTCCAATTTTTATTTATACATGCTTGGGATTATATGGTTTGTTTAGCTAATCTCTATTTTGCAGGTTTTAGTTAGATTTTCTTTTTCCCATTTTCATGTAATTTACAATTAGGATTTTGGAATGATTATTATGGGATATTAGGATGAACATTGGTTATAAGACTATGTCTTATGTACCATGTGAAGCCTTTGGGGCAACCACATTTAATCCAACCAAAAGAAGAAAGAAGAAAGAGGAAATAAGAAATAAGAAATAAAAAAGAAGAAAGAAGGAATGAAGAATAAAGACCCCCATAACAATGAATTCCTTCTTGATTGTAATTTATTCATTTGTAATCCGGGTTATATAAGGGTTGAGCTTGGCTAGCCAATTTGTTTTCGGGTTTGTGCGGTGGAGCCCAACCATAAATGGCCTCTTATTCTTTTGCGCTAGCTTTATAAATTTACTGATGTTTGTTTAGATTGAGCATTAAGATGACATCTTTTCCTAGTTTATTTCTTTCTTTGATGTATGGTCTGGATGACGATTAGGCTCTTAGGAAAATAAATCTTCTATCCAACTAATCAATTCAAATTAAAAATAAACAACTCATAACCTCACCTAAAGCTTAGGCTATAAATCAAGATAAAAGAATTAGCAACCCCTTAGCTAGATGTTATATTACTTTTCTCACATCATGCATAAAAGCATATTGTTTCACTCTTGATTGGAGGGCTTCCACCTTTGCCAAAGAACATGGCTTGACCTTTGAGAGCCATGGTGGAAATACACCTCCTTATCTTGCTGATTTTGGCCCATAATCTAATTTCTCATGCATTAGGTATATGAATCCTAAAGCTTGTGTCAAATTGATTATCCAAAAATGAAAATAAAATGTAACAAAATTTGCATCAGATTTAAGTCAACATCCAGCTAAGGATTGAATAAGAGGTGCTAAACAACATCCAGCTAAGGGGTTGACTTAAATTTAATGTTGGATAGTCAAGATTGTAATATAACATCCAGCTAAAATAAATACTAAACATAAAATAAAAATAAAATAAACCTAAAATAAAATAAAATAAAACCTAAACCTAAAAAATAAACCTCAAAATAAAACTTAAACCTTAAACTAAAAAAACCTAAACCTAAAATAAACAAAATAAAATAAACCTTAACCTAAAATAAAATAAACTAAACTAAAATAAATAAAACCTAAACCTAAACCTAAAATAAACTAAACCTAAACCCAAAACTAAATAAAAATAAAATAAAACCTAAATAAACTAAGATAAAACCTTAAACCTAAACCTAAAAATAAAATAAAAAAACCTAAATATAAAAATAAAACCTAAACATAAAATAAAATAAAATAAAACTAAACTAAAAAATAAGCATAAACCTAAACCTAAAATAAACTAAAATAAAACTTAAACTATTAAATAAAATTAAATTAACCTAAATAAAAATAAAAATAAAATAAAATAAAATAAAAAAAATACTAAATAAACCTACCTATTGGTTTGCTTAATTTTAAAAGCAAAACCCTAAATAAATCCTAAACCTGCATTAAAAACCCTACCACTGAGCTCACAACCATAAAGCTACTATCCCCCACAAACCCTAACCCAAACCTTAAACTCTAACCTAAACTAACCTAAACACAAATCCTAAAAGAATAAACCCTACAAACCCCAAACCCTAAACCTACCACAAACCCCAACCACAAACCCCAAGCCCTAAACTAAACTAAACTTAAAATAAATTAAAAATAAACATAAACCCTAAACCTAATAAACCTAAACCCTAGAATGGGCATAACCATGATGGGAACATCACCATCAACTAGGCTCAGTCCCAGATCTAGTGGAGGAGGAATATGAAGGTGTGGTGGTATCATAGTGGTGGTGGGGATCTAGAGTCTTTGGTAGATATGGAGGTGGTGGTTAGGCGGTGGTGGTTATGGAGGAGGGACGAGGTTACAATCATGGTGGTGGTGGAGGAAGAGATCAAGATATGATGGTTGATCCGCTACTTTCGAGGGTGGGGTGGTTGATGGGATTTATAGAAGGAAGAATGCGATCCATCTGCTTATGGAGTGTATATAATAGAGATGGTTCTACTTATCTAGGGATTTTGATTTTCTATGGGTGCTCATTTTTTATCTATGTTGTAAACTTGTGTCTTAGAAAACTTGGTGCTACTTGGTAGATGAAATCAAAAAGATGAAATGTTGAATATGAATTTGTTCTTTGTTAAAAATAAAAATAAAAACCTTAAACCCTAAACTTAAACCCTAAACCTAAAACCTAAACCTAAACCCTAAACCCTAAACCCAAAAAAGCTAAAAACCTAAACCTAAGCTAAATAAAATCAAAAAATAAAAGAAATAAGAAAACATAAACAAAAATACAAAAATAAAATCAAATAAAATAAAAAACTAAAACTAAAACCTAAACCTAAACCAAAAAAGAAAATAAAATAAAATATAAAATTGAACTAAAATAAAAAAAAGGAAACTTAAACTAAACTTAAAAATAAAAAACCTCAATCAAATAAAACCTAAACCTAAAATAAAAATGAAATAAACTTAAAATAACATTAAATAAAAACTAAATAAAAAGCCTAACCATAAAAAAACCTAAAAAAAAACCTAAACCGAAACCAAAAAAATCTAAACCTAAAATAAAAATAAAATAAACAAAATAAAATAAACCTAAACTAAAATAAATAAACTAAAATAAATAAAACCTATAAACCTAAACCTAAATCTAAACCTATACTAAAATAAAATAAAATAATAAAAACATAAACTAAACCTAAACTAAAAATAAACCTAAAAATAAACTTAAAGTAAAAAACCTAGGCTAAACCTAAATAAAATAAAACCTAAACCTAAAAATAAAATGAAAATTAAAACCAAAACCTAAAAATAAAATAATAAAACTAAAATTAACCTAAACTTAAAATAAACTAAAAAAACCCTAAAATAAATAAACTAAATCAAGCAAAAATATAAAATAAACCTAAATAAAAATAAAAATTAAAATAAACAAATAAACAAAAAATAAACTAAATAATCAAAAAATAAACTAAATAAATCTAAAACTTCGGGTTTGCTTAATTTAAAATATATCATAAACCCTATATTAAACAACCTAACACCTAAACACCAAACCCTAAACCTGCTAAACCACAAACCCAAACCTAAACCCTAAACCCACAAAACCTAAACCCTAAACCCTAAACCCCAAACCATAATCCTAAACCCTAAAACCCACAAACCCAAAACAAACCACAAAACCAAAACCCAACCCCACAAACCCTAAACCCTTAAACTTACAACCCTAAACCTTAAACCCCAAAATCTAAACCTTAAACCCTAAACCTTAAACTAACCTTAAGCCCTAAACCCCAAACTAACCCTAAACCCTAAGAATGGGCAGAAACTTGATGGCAGGAACATCACCACCCAGGCTCGGTCTAGATCTTACGTGGTTGTCAGTGGTGGTGGGGATCAGTGATGGTGGATATGGAGGTAGTGGTGAGCGGTGGGTTAGAGGAGAGAGGAGAGACCAAGGTTATAGCCGTGGTGGTGGCGAAGGAAGAGATTGGGGATATGATGGCAGATCCTGCTACTCGAGAGGAGGGGTGGTTCTGATGGAAACTGAAAAAATTAAAGAATGGCTGATATGATTGGATGTTTATGGAATAATGTATTTATATTATAGATGGTTCTACCTATCTAGGGTTTTTGATTTGCTCTATGGGTGCTAATTTTTTATCAATGTCATTGCTTGTAGAAAACTTGGGGTCTACTTGGTTGATTAAATCAAAAAGAAGAAATTTTGAATTTGAATTTATTCTTTGTTAAAAAAACCTAAACCCTAAAACTTAAACCCTAAACCTAAAAGCCTAAACCCTAAACCTAAACCCTAAACCACAAACCCACAAAACCAAAACCACTAAACCTAAACCCTAAACTAAAACCACAAACCACAAACCTAAAACCTAAACACTAAACTCTAAACCCTAAACCCTAAACCTAAACTAAGCCTAAAACTCTACCCTAAAACCACCCCAAAACCACCCTAAAACCCACAAACCCTAACCCCAACCTAAAACAACCCCAAACCTTAAACCCAAACCCAAACCCAAATAAACTAAACCCACTAACCCTAAACCCTAGAATGGGGAAACTTGTTGGCAGGAACATCACTATGAACTAGGCTTAGTGTAAATCTGGCAGTGGAGGTGAAGGTGGAGGTGGTGGTTATCATAGTGGTGGTGGGGGATCTGGAGGTGATGGTGGATATGGAGGTGGTGGTCAGAGCAGTGGTGGTTATAGAGGCGGGAGGAGTGACCGAGGTTATAGCCATGGTGGTGGAGGAGGAAGAGATCGGGGATATGATGGCAGATCCCGTTACTTGAGAGGCGGGGGTGGTTTTGATGGAAACTAGAAAAACTGAAGAACGATCGATCTGATCTATTTTTTATGGAATAGCGTACTTACAATAGAGATGGTTCTACCTATCTAGGGTTTTTCATTTGCTCTATGGGTGCCCATTTTTTATCAATGTCATTATTTGTGTCTTAGAAAACCTAGGGGTGCTACTTGGTTGATTAAATCAAAAAGAAGAAATTTTTTAAATTGAATTTGTTCTTTGTTTAAAAAAAACCTTAAACCCTAAACCTAAACCCTAAGCTAAAACTTAAACCTTAAACCTTAAACCTAAATCCTAAACCCTAAACCTTAAAAACCATAAACCCTAAACCCTAAACACTAAACCCTAACCCTAAACCCTAAACCCTAAACACTAAAACACTAAACCCTAAATCCTAAATCCTAAAACCATAAATAATAAATGCTAAAACTTGCAACACTAAACCTGAAACCCTAAACCTAAACCCCAAACCTAAACCCTAAACCTTAATCCCTAAACTAATGCTAAACCCTAAACCCTAAACTAACCATAAACCTTGAATAAAGATGTCATTCAGAGTAGATCTAAAGAATGACATATTCTTAACATAGTTATGGTAGCTAAAGAAAATGTCTTTAAGAGACTTTCTCTTGACTATTATAGATTTGAATACACTAAACCCAAACCCAAAATCATATTATAATACCAGATATTATAGTATAATGTATGATCATATATTTGAGCATGTAGAGATGTGTTTTTGGATGTTATAAGATGTTTTGAAATGTTTTAGTATATTATGGTATTGTGCCCTATAGTCTATATTAATATAAATCATAAAAATATTAATTTAATAAATCAAATGATGAAATTTATTAAATTTGAAGTGGGAATTAGGTTGTAGTACCAAAGGTGTGCTATGCCACTTGTAGACTAAAAAGTAAGATTTTATGTTCAAAATAAATATTATATGTTGTAGCATCATAAGTGAGACTTTAAAATGTTAGAATTTGGCCAAATTAATAATAGGTAGAGCATGGCAACATAATATATTATTTCAACTTAAAATATGTAAGTGATGTGACTAAAATATATCATTTTTTATTGTTTAGACTAATTTTAAGATTTTTTATCTTAAGCAATCCCTTTTGATGTGATATGCAATATAATATAATGTAATATGTTATAGTGTATTATAATATATGATGCCATAACATAGTGTAGCATCTTGCATTATAGCATACTATTATGTATTACTACTTGTTGTTTAGCATATTTTAGTTTGTTATAATATGATGTAGTAGAGTTTGTACTGGTATAATTCATAAAAATACTAATTAATAGGCTGAGATGATGGGATTTGACCAAATTTAAGGTAAGGGGTTGACTTAAATTTAAGTCAACATCCAGTTGGATGTTGTATTATAATCCTATAAATCAAGCTTAGGTGCCCGTTAGTGTGAAATGATCAATCTAGAAAGAAAGCATGTAGGCTTACAACTTTCCAAGCGAAACTGATCATCAGAATAATCTATTTACTATAGGACAAATGCTATCTTTGATCTCGGTGCTCTTAAATGAAGTACCATTATCAGAGATAATTCGTCAAGACACTTTGAAAATATATACGATATGGTTCCTAAAATATTGGAGAACATGATGAGCTGTGACCTCTCTGAGTGGAATTGCCTTCACCCATTTGGAAAAGTAGTTAGTAGCAGCTAAGATGAGCGATGACCCTTGGAAGAAGTAGGATTAATCAGGACCCACTAAGTTGGTACCCCCAACACTTGATTGGCCATGAGGCCAATGTAGGATGTAGAATGTTGGGTGGTTGGTGCAAGACCACACTGTGTATTTGACATTGGTGGCCTCTCCTAGCCGTATCCATATAATCTTTGATCATCGATGGCCAGTAGTATCCTAGCCTCTTGATCTTGGCTTTCATCTTTAGACCAAATTTGTTAGCTCCACATATTCCTGAGTGTACCTCAATCACGATTTTATGGGCTTCATGCTTGTCTAAATAATGTAACCACATATGATCGAAAGATCGTTGGTACAAGACACCATCCACAAGAGTGTAAGAAAGTGCTTTCTGCTTCATCTGATAGGCTTGGGACTTCTCTTGAGGTAGTTTACTTTTATTTAGGTAATCCATGAATGGTTGCCTCTAATCTAACTCCTCTTCCTTCTTGGTAATGGCAACCTCCCCTTCAAGAGAGTACTTTTTGATGAGTTCAATATCAATAATGGATAAGACATGTCTATTTTAAACCTTTATTGATATGGACTCATCCTCCGAACATGCCAACTACTTGGCAAGCTTGGCTAAAGTTATGCTACGATGTTCTCTCCTCAAGGAATCTTAAAAATGGTAACCTCTAGGATTTGGGCCAATAACTCAATGGTGTACTTGTGGTAGTGATGGAGCTTGGGCTTTATAACCTTATAGGACCCAATGATTTGGTTGATAACTAGAAGAGAATCTCTAAAGATGTTGATTTTCTAGATGCTTAGAGTAATGACTAACTCTAGACTGACAATTAGAGCCTCATATTTGGCTTTGATGTTGGTGCAAGGATTTTAGATGATATGAAAATCTCATCACACCACGGTCTGGAGTTAAGAGAACTATTCCTACCCTTGCCTTTCCTGGAATAGTAGATTGTGGTTCTTCTCTTCTTTGAGAGGAAGCCGCACCATCAAAGTACATCTCCCAGCGGTGAATGCTAATATCCCCTAAGTTCATGATTTGTTCATCGGGGAGATCATCACTAAGTGAAAAGTCAGCATGAAGTGGGTGTACTGCTAAGAAATTCGCTAGTGTTGGTTGTGTCATGAAATATGGTAATGGATTGATCTTAGAGATTAAGTTCACCTTATGAGGAAGCATGTAGTGTTGTAGCTTTTGGGATGCAAAGATTAAAGCTAGGCAATGCTTCTCAATGGGTGGATAATTAGCCTCTAGGGATTAGGCGGAGGTAGTAGAGTATTTTCCTTCCCTTCATTGGCTTGGGCCAACAAAGCAACAATCGTCTGCGTAAGTATGATTGACTTGTCGGGATGTAGTAGAACTTGTGGCATCATTAGGTAATTTTAAATATCTTTGAAGACATGCTCACACTTATTATGCCACTTGAACTTGGCATACTTTTTGACAAGAGCTGAGAATGGCAGACATCTTTTTGATAGGTTGGATATAGAGCATCTTAGATATGTCAACTGCCCTTGGAATGATCTAAGTTGAGTTAAACTTTTAGGGGGTGGCATTTTTAATATCGCCTTGATCTTTTCCGCATAAATTTTGATACCCTGGTGTCGGCCAACAAACCCAAGGAATTTTCCTGAAGCTACTCTGAATGCACACTTTAGGGGGTTCATTTTGAGATTAAATTATTAACGTTCAAAACTACTCTCAAGTCAAATAGATTGTCTTTCTTTTTCTACTTTTACCACAAGATTATCGACATAGCGACTTGATGATGAATGAGTTCATCAAAGATTTGTCTCATAGCACTTGGTATTTAGCAACATTTTAAGGCTCAAAGGCATGACCTTATAGATTTTGATCGAGGTTTGAAAAGTAATGTTTCTTTCATCTTCAAGGGCCATCTTTATTTGGTTATATCTTGATGAGCCATCCAAGAAAGAGAATCGCATGAGATGAGGCAATGTACACCATCGTTCGATTGGTAGTGAAAATTCATCTTTTGTACATGCCTTATTTAAATCCCTAAAATCGATGCATATGTGAATTTGGCCATTTTTTTCTTAACTTGGATGATGCTGACTAACCAGGTAAGGCATTTTTCTTCTCAGATGAAGCCAGAATCGATCAATTTCTTTACTTCATAAATGACCTATTGTTCTATGTCTAATCGCATGCATCTAGGAGCTTGCTTCACAGGGTTAGTAGTAAGCTCTATTGCTAGTTTATGGATCACTACGTCAGGAGCCAATCCAGGCATCTCTTCATAACTCCATGGCGGTCCTTAACCTCATTAATAGCTAACTAAGTCATTGGTTTCAATTTCATTCAACAAAGAACTAATGTATTTGAGCATGGATCTTCTTGATTCTAAGTTGATTTCCTTGAGCTCATTGATGGTTGACTTGATCTCTTCTTCAAACTCACGGAGGTGCATCTCTTACTTTAAAATCATCTGGATCATCTAATCTTTCTAAGCATAGCTCCTCATATGAGTTAATGTGATTTGAAAAAAAAAACTTATTAGATTCGAAATGATTGGTGATGACTAAGTAGTAATCATCATCATTGACTAGACCCATAATATTGAATCCTAGTCCGGTCTTGATTGAGAGATCTTGAATTTGTTATTACATATTCTTTTGAAGTGGTCTAACTTGTGCTATGACCAAGTATGTGGGATTAACCTTTTCTTTACTAAATTATGAACACAAGCCAAGTACCAATCAAAAGGTAATTCTATTAAATCTTTATATGAATCATCCTCAAGTTCTACATCAACTTCTTGACTTGAGGATGATGCTCCCAAGAACCTCTATGTCTTCACACATGTGGATGACTTAGGGGCTTCCTTAACTACCAAACCCACAACTTTTAAGAGGAAAATGGGGGTTAGAGCTAAGGTTCCCAACTGATTCCTAACTATTTCACATATAGACTTGGATACACTTATGCTTTGCTTTGGAGCCCGTCTTCATCACTATCTAGCTCAAGTGTCACCTCCAAGGGATTCTAATGTTGAGAAGAGTTGGTTTTGTGTTAACCATATAAGACTCATCCTTTGAACTAGATTCTAAGTCTATATGGATAGCAGGTATACTCCTAGTAGCTAGGACATATCTTCTATTGGGTGGCTAATAAGGAGGTTTTCTACCCTGGGACTGCCTCTAAAATGGCCTCTTCCTTTGCCTGGTGGAGGTCAGGTTATCCTACCCATATGTTCGAATGGATTAACGAATTGTGGGTGGAGTCTAATGCTCCACTTCCTCCTCCAAGTCATTTTAACTCCCTTCTATTTTTTTTTTCAATTTCTCTTTTCTTTTTTTTTTTGTTTCTCTTTCTTTTCTTTTCTTTTTTATACTGCCAAGTTTGTAATAATAATTTGTTGAGGAGGTAGCAAGTCGCATCCTCATATATGCCGACCTCGTGAACTATAAATGGTTTGAGATCTCCTTTGACATAGTAGATCCCACCTCTCACAAACTTCATAAACTGATGTAAAGAAGATGGAACTATGTTGTTCTCATGTATCCAACGTCTCCCAAGAAAAGCATTGAAATATGTATCTGAGTCTATAATGTGAAACTTGGCTTCGGTCTTCCAATCATCTATCTCCAAGGGTAACACTATGGAGCTTAAGGCCTATTGACCTCACTTTTGGAGTGCAGATTCAACTTCCCATCTTAGACATAGGAGTCTTCTAGACACTAAGACTTCCCTAGTCATAACACACTAATAATTAGGTAAACACTTAACCCAAGCCAAGGACTTAGTTAACCATAGGATCGTTATGCCTTAGGGATTAGGATAATCCACCTACCTTACAACCCAAATCCAATACATGTTCACTTTCTCAAACCAAACCTCAAGTTAAATTCAAGCATTAAATCCAAATCCCAATGCAAACCCAAATTCCAAAACCAAATGATTGAAGCTCATGATCAAATCCAAACTTGAAACCCTTCCTAAGCCATATGACCTATCCCATGGACTTAGCCAAATCTTAATCCAAATCAATCCAAAATCAATTGATTTTCTCATAATAAATTTATATCTTCAATCATCTTCTTAAATATAAATCAAAACTACATTTAAATGATCAAAACTAAATCAAACTAAATCAAAACCCTTCCTAAGCCATATGATCTATCCAATGGACTTAGCTAAATCTTAATCCAAATGAAGTCAAACTCAATTGATTTTCTCCCAAATCTATCATATTTTCAATCATCTTCACAAATTTAAATGAAATATACATTTAAATCATCAAAACTAAATAAAACCAAATCAAAATCCAAACCTAAGCCACATGACCCAACTCCATGGACTTAGCCAAATTCCTTCAATCCAAATCCCAAATTCAATTGATTTTTTATGAATCAACTTCACCAATTCACAAATATAAATGAAATCTACAATCATCAAGCCAAACTAAAATCCAAGCCAAACCCAACTTAACTCTTTTGACTTGAAATGTTCAAATGAACAAAAACCCATTTGAACCCAACCCAATTGCAATTGAATTTATATATCAATCCCAAATCCATATATAAACTCAACTAAATCAAACTCAACCCAAAATGAAGCAAACTAAACACAATTGTTCAACGTGACCCAAATTGGCCAATTTGACGTGTTTGAGCCAAGTTCTAATCCTACCCAAATTAGATTGAACTAAGCCCATCAAAACCTCTCGTCACGATTGTTGATCACCTTAGGTTGATAAATTGTCATAAATTTGGTCAAACTAAGTCAACTTGGTCATTTGACCAAGTCAACCCCTTAACCCATATGAACCCAAACAAGTCAAATTGCAACCAAAGTCAAATCCCTTGAAATCAATGATTCATACCAAATCAAAATCAATATTTGAATATGACTTGACCTTCAATTGAGTCAAACCAAACCCAATTGGTCCTATTGACCCAAGTTGACTCAAATTGACATAAAAGACCAAATTGGGCCAAATCAAAATATAAACCAAATTGATTACAACCAATGGCACAAGTTCATTCCAAATTGATTGTTAACTTGACCAAAGTGATTGATTGGACCCAATTGAACCTAATTTAGCCCAAATTAACCTAAAGGTTAAAGTTGGCCTAAATCAAAACCAAATCTAAATTAATTGAAACCAAATCCAATTCAATTGGTCAACTAAACCAAGCCAATAATTTGGTCAATTGGTCAACTTAACCCATTTGACCCAAATGAATTCAAATGAGCCAAAATCAAATCAAGCCAAACTAAACCAAACCAATTGAACCAAAACATCCCAAATGATCATATGAACTTGACTCCAACCCTTGGTTTGACCTAATTTGACCAATTGGTCAACTTGACCCAACCTAATTCAATTTCACCTAAATGAGTCAAATTGAGCCAAACCTAACCAAATCAACTCACTTGAAATTTAAATTAACCCACTTCTATCTCATTTCAAATCTACCCAAATCAAATCCAATACCAAGTGACCATTCTACCCTTCACATGAGACAAATCACCCATGTAAGTGATCATTTTCATTCCTTGGCCACTTGGTACTCCCAAATGGTCCACCTAGGCACGTAGACACGCCAACCTGACCTTGGTGGTTGGGTCGGCCATGACCCATGGGATGTGAAATCACCTCACCCTCCCCACTTGAGCATTTGAAACCCATAAGACACCCATGATTCCTCATTAGCAACCAGCTCTGCACCTTCAACTAACCAAAAGAGCCAACTCACCTCCTCCCTACCACCCATGACTCCCTGAGATGGTCTGGATGGCACCATGAAGCTCATCCCACCATCTCCATCAAGATGATTGGGGGGGGGTACACGCCTCATTTCCACTCAAACACACAAAAATTATTCCTCGTGTAACTACCAAGACAAGTCTAAAGCCATTCCCTAAGCTCCCAAGTCGCTTCCCATCAAAATGCCATTCGCTTGTCCCAAATAGACACTCCCATTGACCTAACCATTTCTCCATCAAACTCAAATTAAGTTTGCACGCACCTTCCCTAGGCCTCATCGAGCAATAACGAACCATCCCCCAAGCTTCCCAAGCACCGAAGGTGGGACTTCGATCAAAGCTGAGATCCAAATCATGGGTCATGGTCTTCCGAGAGAACATCGAGGAATTGATCCAATGCAAAGGGCTTCATCTCTACTAGATGAAGCTTCCTCAATCGCTTGAGTCATCTTTTCCATGAGGTATGCTTCCAAAACTAATCCAAAAAATGGGTTGGAGCTTTTGAAGAAAACTTGCATCTCGTAATCTTGACCGTTAGATCCCCATCGATCGAGAAGGTGGGATCCTTTTAGAGTTGATCAGCTCAAGCTTGGATCAAGTGAGTAATGATAGACTCCATTCTCCTCACTCACATGATGTTAGATCACACACCATCTGCTCCACATGATTGGAGGGACGATTAGATCCACGATCGACCGATTTAATCATTAAGCTATGGGATTAATCATAGTTGTCTGATCTTAGATCGAATGGTGATTGAGAAAGTGCATCTGCTGCCACCACGTAGGGACTAAGTCATAAGTTTTAAGTAGCCAATCCCGCAATGCCACATGGAAAGCGTGCCACATTGCACCAATAGGATTAAGCTTTAATTAGGCTTAATTAAACTTTTTTTAATGGCTAAAACTTTCAAAAATCATAAAAATCATAGAGAAATAAAAAATGCAAATAAATACTTATTTTAAAGGTATTTCAGAATATAATTAATTAAAAATGATCTTAACTAATTTTGAACATTAATTAATGTTTAATTAAAGTTTAATTATAAAATTTATTAGCTTAATTACTTCTTAATTACTTGAGCAATTAATCCCAAATTTTGTGGGTTAATTTAATGGGATGACCTCTATCTCCCATGATTTTCTTAGGATTTATTGCTCAATTAATAGAAAATTGACAACCTTAACTACTCTTTTCAAGTTAATTAATGATTACTAATACTAATTAGTTAGTTATTAATTGTTCAATAGTGAACTGAGGATTATTGGGACCCCATTCCAAAGTTCATTTCACCCTTTAAAATGAAAATAATTAAGATTTAACTAATTAATTAAATCACTTAATCAAAGAAATCATAATCACATGCATAATTAATTAAATCATGGGGTAGATCTTTAGGTGTTTAATAACCTAAAGGAGTTTAATGAAAATGACACATTTAAAACCATAAGAGTAATTAAGTCCCTTAATCTAATTAAATATTAATCATGAAATTACATTAGTTTATTTCCCATTGCAAATTTATTTTCCATGCATACAATGTTGGCTAATAATTATTTAGTTAATTACTTTAAGGTGACATAGGTAAGGGTAATTAATTCATCTAATTAAAGGTTCAACTTAATTAACCCATAAAATTAACTTAATTATGTTTCCTTAAATTAAATAAAATCAATATTGTGGGAATGGGTTTAAAACATCAAGTGGTGATTTTTCTTCTTCTCTTTAAATCAAATGAAATCCAAAACTTAATTAATAAAGAAGCTTTGGTTTTCTTTGAATAATCTTCTTTGATTTGATTGTCCTGAAGAACTAGTTTGGTTGAATAAATCACATGCTTATATTTGATTATCCTTTTTCCAGTCATGTTAAATTTGGTATGTCATTTGAATTCATGCATCCATCTTTTCAAAATCAAGTAAAATAAAATGGATTTCCTTTATGTAAGCTTGCATGTGTTGATTTAATTTAATATATGTGTGGTTATTATCACTATTAAATCCATATATATTTTAAAAAGCATATAAATAAATAATAATATGTGTTATGATGCTAGTTATAAATACATAAGAAATGCATGTGCTTATAGCTTAAATGTATGAATGTTTAATTCTCTTTCCTTTATTCATGTGTTTAGCCCCAAGGAGGTAATTTATTCACCTCACTTCTCTAGTTTAACAATGACATGTACTTGCCTATATCTTTGTACATGTATATGTATATGTAATTAGTGAATGGAAATCCCATTTTACATTAAATTTGCATGCATTCATAATTGAGTAATTGGTTGAATTAATTAGCCAATAGATTTGGAGCTTACTTCATGTTCATGTATGAATTTACATATTTTGAATGCAAAAGGTATATAGTCTGGACATCCCGAGAATACGAGGCTTTAGCTAGGTCTAAGGAGGTCATTTGATTACCTCATTTCCTTGGTTTAACAACGACGCATGCCAATTTAATTTCATTCTTACGTCATTTTTTTAAGAATTTGGATAAAGTTTTAAATTAATATGTTTAAATAATTCAATCAAACAAAATATAAATTCTAAACATACACAGACATTCATCATTTAAGTGTGCTATAATATGTTGCATGTACACTTCGGATTAAATCATATGCATGTTACATGTGTTGGAAGGGAATGATTTAATATATGCCATGTGGTAGTAATTCAATTAAATTAATCGTAAGATGCCTTTCATTTTGAATATGATTATTTAAAGTGAACCTAAACTTAGTATTAATTATATCATTTAGCAAGCCATTCACTAAAGAGAACTAAATCAAATTAATATACTTTAGAAAGTGACTTAAGGTAGGGATGAAAGAGGGCAATCCTCTTTTCCTCTCTTTATAAGACCTAGTGCTAAGTGTAATCAAACGAAAAAAAATACAAATTAAAATTCTCAAATCAATTAAACTACTTCAGGTAAAATCAACCTTTCATGTTAAATTGAATCCTTCTACACTTAGAAAATATAACATGAATGCCTAACAAGACTTACCACATAAGCCTTAATACAAATATTAGAATTAAGTCCCCACTTCTAGCTCTAAGTCAGGATGGTGTATGATGTGATATATATTTTATTTTATGATGTATTATTTTAGATTAAATGTTAGGGCGTATGCTTCATAGACTAGATGATAGGCCAATATTAGCCTAATCATATTTTCTGCAGGAAATTATGCTTAAGGGATACATAAAAATAAATGTGATTGCTCTTTTTGCAGGTTGCTAAAATCCTTAAGCATAATCCAAGTTAGGACATATGGCTTAGTTACACATGTGTAGGGTGCTAAGTCCAAATTATAAATACAACTACTTGGGCTTATATGTATATTTAGCTAACCTCTATTTTGCAGGTGTAGTTAGATTTACTTTCCCACATAGATATAATTTTTGCAATAGGAATTAGGAGTAGTGCTATGAGGGATTAAGATAAGGAGTGGCCCGAAGGCTTTGTCCTAGGGTGCCCTATGATGCCTTTGAAGCAAGCACCATCCAAATCAAAGAAAGTACCAAATCAGAAATAAAGATATGAAGAAAGAAAACCCCAATGGCATTTAATACAATTATAATTATTCTTTCATATTCCAAATTGAAGAAGGGGGTAGGCTACCCCAAATCTAAATCTAAAAACTTAAACAAACCTAAACCTACACCCTAACCCCAAACCCTAAACCTAAACCCTAAACTACTAAACTAACCTACCACTAAACCACTAAACCTAAACCTCAGCTAAACCTTAAAAACCCTAAAACCAACTAACCATAAACTCTAAACCCAAACCATAAACAAAGCCTAAACACTACCCTATCCTAAACACTAAACCTTCCACAAAACCCTAAACCCTACCCTGGGCCCTGAGCCCTAAACCTTAAAACCATAAAACCTAAAGCTAAACTTAAACTAAATAAAACCTAAAGTAAAGATAAATAAGATAAGATAAACTAAACTAAACCTCCAAAACATAATAAAATACTAAATATAAACTAAAAGAATAGAGCTAAACTACTTAAAATAAATAAACCTAAGATAAAACCTAGATAAATACTAAGTAAATAAAAGTGGAAATGTTGGATCACGGTTTGTTCTTTAAAACCCAAAAGACCCGGACTAACCAAACCTAGGCCTAAACTTGGACCCTGGGGCTGAGCCCTCCTAAGACACCAGGCCACGGACACTGACCATGGGCCCTAAACCACTAAACCCTAAATCCTGGGCACTCTAAACCCTAGGCCACCACCCCAAAACCATAAATCCTAAATCCTAAACCCTACCCTAAACCCACACTAACCCTAAACCATGAAAAGCTAAAACCTAAACCTAAATGGATAAAGCCTAAAATAAAATAAATAAAATCTAAACCAAAATAAAATAAAAACATAAACTAAAACCAAAACCTAAGCCTAAACTTAAACCTAAAAAGAAAATAAAAACTAAAATAAAATTAAATTAATAAAAACCCAACCTAACCTAAAAAATAAAAAACCTTAATAAAATAAAAACTATACCTAAAGTAAAAATAAAACAACCTTAAAATAAAATAAAATAAAACTAAATAAAAACCTAAACATAAAAAATAAGCCTAAAAATAAATAAAAAAAGAAAACCTAAACCTTAACTAAAATAATACCTAAACCTAAAATAAAATAAAATAAACCTAACCTAAACTAAAATAAATTCTAAGATAAATAAATCAACCTAAAATAAACTAAACCTAACCATAAACCTAAACTAAATAAAATATAATAAATTAAAAATAAACTTAAACTTAAACTAAAAAATAAAACCTAAAAATAAGCCTAAAATAAAAACCTAAAACCTAAACCTAAGAAAATCAAATAAAAACCTTAACCTAAACCTAAAAATAAAAAATAAAATTTAAACCTAAAAAGTATAATAAAAACCTAAACCTAAACCTAAAATAAAAAATAAAACCAAAACTAAAACAAAATAAAATAAAACTCAACTAAAAAAAATAAAAAGAAACCTAAACCTAAAATAAAATAAAATAATAAAAATAAAATAAATAAACCTAAAATAAATAAACTAAATTAAATAAAATAAACATAAATGAAAAAAAAAAACTAAACTAAAATAAATAAATAATTAAAATAAACAAAGAAGAAATGATGATATGGTTGTTCTCTATTTTAAAAGAAACCCAAAACCCTAAACTAAAACTGAACCTAAATAAACTAAACTCTAAACCCTAAACCAAACCCTCCATACTCTAAACCCTCCACCTAAAAAAACCATAAACCCTAAATCCTAAACCAACTAAACCCTAAACTAAACTCCCAAAATACCTAAACTTAATAAAGCCTAAAATAAAATAAATAAAAATCTAAACCAAAATAAAATAAAACATAAACTAAACCAAAACCTAAGCCTAAAAAAGAAAATAAAACTAAAATAAAATTAAATTAATCTAACCTAAAAATAAAACCTAATAAAATAAAACTAACCTAAAGTAAATAAAACAACCTTAAAATAAAATAAAGACTAAATAAAACCTAAACATAAAAATAAACCTAAAATAAAGAAAACCTAAACCTTAACTAAAATAATACCTAAATAAAAAATAAAATAAACCTAACCCTAAACTAAAATAAATTCAACTAAAATAAATAAAACCTAAATCGAAACCTAAAATAAACTAAACCTAACCATAAACCTAAACTAAATAAAATATAATAAATTAAAAATAAACTTAAACTTAAACTAAAAAATAAAACCTAAAATAAACCTAAAATAAAACCTAAAACCTAAACCTAAGAAAATCAAATAAAAAAAACTAAACCTAAAAAAATAAAAAATAAAATTTAAACCTAAAAATATAATAAAACCTAAACCTAAACCTAAAATAAAAAATAAAACCAAAACCAAAAGAAAATAAAAATAAAACTCAACTAAAAATAAACAAAAGCTAAACTAAACCTAAAAATAAACTAAAATAAAAAACCTAAACTAAAATAAATAAACCTAAAATAAATAAACTAAATTAAATAAAAAAATAAACATAAATGAAAAAAAAACTAAACTAAAATAAATAAATAAAATTTAAATAAACAAAAGAAGAAATGTTGAATATGAATTTGTTCTCTATTTTAAAAAAAGAAACCCAAAACCCAAAAACCCTAAACTAAAACCTGAACCTTAAATAGAAAACCTAAACTTTAAACTCTAAACCCTAAACCCTAAACCCTAAACCATAAACTCTAAACCCTAAACCTTAAACCTAAAAAAAACCATAAACCCTAAATCCTAAACCCCAAACCCTAAACCCTAAACTAAACCCAAATGAAATAAACTAAACCTAAACTTAATAAAGCCTAAAAATGATAAATAAAATCTAAACCAAAATAAAATAAAATATAAACTAAAACCTAAACCTAAACCTTAAGAAAATAAAATCAAAATAAAACTAAATAAAATTAACAAAACACAAACTAAACTAAAAAAATATAAAACCTAAATAAAATAAAACTATACCTAAAATAAAAATAAAATAACCTTAAAATAAAATAAAATAAAATAAAAACTAAATAAAAACCTAAACCTAAAAAATAAACCTAAAAATAAATAAAAAATGAAAACTTAAACCTTAAACTAAAATAAACCTAAACCTAAAATAAAAATAAAATAAACCTAAACATAAACTAAAATAATTAAATTAAAATAAATAAAACCTAAACCTAAACCTAAAATAAACTAAATCAAACCCTAAACCTAAACTAAATAAAATATAATAAATTAAAAATAAACTTAAACTTAAACTAAAAAATAAAACCTAAAAATAAACCAAAAATAAAAACCTAAAACCTAAACCTAAGAAAATCAAATAAAAACCTAAACCTAAACCTAAAAATAAATAATAAAACTTAAACCTAAAAAATATAATAAAAACCTAACCCTAAACCTAAAAATAAAAAATAAAACCAAAACCTAAACAAAAAAATAAAATAAAATAAAAAACCTAAACTAAAATAAATAAACCTTAAATAAATAAACTAAATTAAATAAAAATAAATAAACATAAATAAAAAATAAACTAAACTAAAATAAATAAAAACTAAACTAAATAAACAAAAGAAGAAATGTTGAATATGAATTTGTACTATTTAAAAAAGGAATCCCAAAACCTAAAAACCCTAAACTAAAACCTGAACCTTAAATCGAAAACCTAAACTTTAAACCCTAAACCCTAAACTAAAATAAATAAACCTAAATTAAATAAACTAAACTAAATATAAATAAAAATACCCCTAAATCAAAATAAAAATAAAATAAACTAAAATAAATAAATAAAATTAAATAAACCTAAAGCGACGAGCTTACTTAATTTAAAAAAAAAAATAAAATAAAATATAAAAACCCTAATCCTAAACCCTAAACCCTAAAACTAACCCTGAACCCTAAACCTAAAACCCTAAAACATAAATCCTAAACCATAAAACCCTAAACCCTTTAACCATACACCATAAACCCTAAACTTTAAACCCTAAACCCTAAACACAAAACAAACCCTAAATCATAAACCTCAACCCCAAACCCCCATAAACCCTAAACCCTACCCTAAACCCCAAAACTAAACCTAAACTACTAAATAAAACCTAAAAATAAAAAAAATTAAAGAAAACCTAAAGCTAAATAAATTAAATAAAATTAATAAAACCTAAACTAAACCTAAACTTAAACCTAAACTTCTTAAATTAAAATAAAATTAAAAATAAAACTAAACTAAAATATAATAACTAAACTAAACTATAAAAAACCTAAAATAAAAAACCTAAATAAAAAAACAAAATAAAAAAATAAAATAAAACTAAATAAAAAAAAATAAACCTAAAATAAATAAACCAACCAAACCTAATAAAACAAATAAAATAAACATAAACTAAACTAAATTAAATAAACCTAAACCTAAACCTAAATAAACTAAACCTAAACCTTAAACTAAATTTAATAAAATAAACTAAAAATAAACCTAAACCTAAACTAAAACATAAAACCTAAAATAAAAACCTAAAACCTAAACCTAAAAAAATAAAATAAAAACTTTAACCTTAAAAAAAAAAATAAAACCTAATCCTAAAAATAAAACTAAACTAAAAAATAAACATAAACATAAACCTAAACTTAAAAAATGTACTAAAATAATTAAACCTAAATTAAATAAGCTAAACAAAATAAAAATAAAATATAAATTAAACTAAAATAAGTAAAAATAAAATAAATAAAAAACCTATCGGGTTTACTTAATTTAAAAAAATAACCAAGCCAAACATTAAACCCTAAACCCTAAATCCTAAACCATAAACCCTAAACCCTATAAACTCTAAACCCTAAACTAAACCCTAAACCCTAAACCTTAACCTAAACCAGATAAAACATAAAAATAAAATAAATAAAAAACTTAAACCAAAATAAAACAAAAGAATAAAATAAAATAAAAATTTAAACTAAAACCTAAACCTAAAAACAATCAAATAAACTAAAAAAATAAAATTAAATAAAAACTAAATGTAAAATAAAAACTAAATAAAAACTAAATAAAAACCTAAACCCTAATGAAAAAAAACCTAAACCTAAAATAAACCTAAAATAAATAAAATAAAATAAACCTAAACCAAAACTAAAATAAACTAAACTAAAATAAATAAAACCTAAACCTAAAATAAACTAAACCTAAACCTTAACCTAAACTAAATAAAATAAAATAGACTAAAAATAAACATATTCCTAAACTAAAAAAGAAAATCTAAAAATAAACCTAAAATAAAACCTAAAATATAAACATAAAAAAATAAAATAAAAATCTAAACCTAAACCAAAAAATAAAAGTTAAAACTTAAACCTAAAAAATAAAATAAAAATAAACCTAAACCTAAACCTAAATCTAAAAAAAATAAACTAAAATAAAAAATCTAAACTAAAATAAATAAACCTAAACTAAATAAATTAA
This sequence comes from Cymbidium sinense, assembly GCA_021442155.1. NCBI lineage: Eukaryota > Viridiplantae > Streptophyta > Magnoliopsida > Asparagales > Orchidaceae > Cymbidium > Cymbidium sinense. Next base: position 322,529,158 of record CM038214.1, on the reverse strand, counting down.
ACTAAATAAAAAAAATAAACATAAATAAAAATGAAAAATAAAATAAACTAAAATAAATAAAAAATAAACTAAATAAACTAAATAATTGTAAACCTAATGGTTTACTTAAATTTTTTTTAAAAAAACCTAAACCCTAAACCCTAAAAATAAACTAAAATAAACTTAAAGCTATAAGTTTACTTAATTTTAAAATAAACCTAAACTAAAACCTGAACCCTAACTGAAAACCTATACCTTAAACCCTAATCCCTAAGCCCTAAACCTAAAAAAAAGATTAAATAAATAAACACCTAACTCTAAATTTAACCCTAAACCTAAACCTAAACCCTAAACCTAAAGTAAACCCTAAAAAATTAACCCAAAAACTAAACATTAAACCCTAAACCCTAAACTCTAAACCCTAAACCCTAAACCCTAAAACCTACAAAAACTCTAAACCATAAACCCTAAACCCTAAACCCTAAATCCTAAACCCCAAACCCTAAAATCCTAAAAACCTAAACCTACACTAAATAAAACCTTAAAATAAAATAAATTAAAAAACCTATGGAATTGTGATGGAGGTTACCGTGGTGGGTGGTGATCGAGGAATATGATGGTGGATCCCACAACTCGAGAGGCTGGTTAGAGAAACCAAGAATGGCCAATCCGATCTGCTGCTTATGAAACAGTGTCTTTATAATAGAGACGGTCCTAGTTACCTAGAGTTTTTGATTTGCTTTATGCTTGCTCATTTTTTATTTATAATGTCGCTTGTGTCTTACAGAATATTGTGTGTTACTTGGTTGATGAAATTGAAAAGAAGAAATGTTGAAATTGAATTTGTTCTTTGTTAAAAAAAATAAAAAACCTAAACCCTAAACTAAAACCAACCCTAAACCAAAAACCTAAACTTTAAATCCTAAAAATAAAAAAATAAAAAAAAACCTTAACCCTAAACCCTAAACCCTAAACCCTAAATCTTAAATCCAAAAACCATAAACCCCAAGCCCTAAACCCTAAACCCTAAACACTAAACCCTAAACCCTAAACACTAAACCCGAAACCCTAAACCCTAAACCCAAAAAACCCTAAACCCTAAAGCTTAAACCTTATACCCTAAACCCTAAACCCTAAACATTAATCCTAAACCCTAAACCCTAAACCCCAAACCCTAAACCTAAACCCCAAACCCTAAACCCTTAAAACTTAAAATCTAAACCTAAACTAAATAAAACTTAATAAGAAAATAAATAAAAACTTAAAACTAAATAAAATAAAAAAATAAAAGAAAATAAAAACCTAAACTAAAACCTAAACCTAAACATAAAAATAAATTAAATAAAAAATAAAAATAAACTAAAATAAAATAAATAAAATCCTAAACTAAACTAAAAAAATATAATAAACCTTAGAATAAAAACCTAAATAAAATACAAAATAAACATAAAATAAAAATAAAATAAACCCAAAATAAGAACCTAAACCTAAAAAATATACCTAAAAATAAATGAAAAATAAAACAGAAACCCTAAACTAAAAAAAAAACTAAACCTAAAACAAAATAAAATAAATAAAATAAAATAAAACAAAACCTAAACTAAAATAAACTAACCTAAAATAAATAAAACCTAAACCTGAACCTAAAATAAACTAAACCAAAAACTAAACCTAAACTAAATAAAATAAAATAAACTAAAAGTAAACCTAAACCTAAACTAAAAAGTAAAACCTAAAAATAAACCTAAAATAAAAACCTAAAACCTAAACATAAAGAAATAAAATATAAACCTAAACATACTCCTAAAAATAAAAAATATAACCTAAACCTAAAAAAAAAAATCAACTAAAAAATAAACCTAAACCTAAACCTAAACCTAAATGATTAAGTAAAATAAAAACCCTAAACTAAAAATAAATAAACCAAAAATAAATAAACTAAACTAAATATAAAAAATAAACTTAAATAAAAATAAAACATAAAATAAACTAAAATAAATGAAAAATAAATTAAATAAACTAAATAAACATAAACTTACTAGTTTACTTAATTTTTTTAAAAAACCTAAACCCTAAATCTTAAACCCTAAACCCTAAACCCTAGACATACAATGTTAAACATACAACCCTAAACCCTAAACCCTAAACCATAAACCCTAAAAAACCCTAAACTCCACTAAATCTTAAACTAATACCCTAAACCTGACCCTAAACCCTAACCTTAAACCCTAAACCCTAAAAGCATAAACCCTAAAAGCCTAAACCCTAAACCCTAAACCACGATTGAGCTAATTTTATGAAAGGTTCTCTTAAAGAAGTCAGCGAAGAGGTTGTGAAATACAAAGTTGGTGCTCCTGCCCATGTTGGTCTTATTGCACCTATTGATGTTATGGCTCCTCCAGGTAGCACTGGTTTGGATCCTTTATAAACTTCTTTCTTCCATGTTCCATTGAAATTATCACCCCAGTTCAGATGATTAAAAAGGCGATAAGGTGAGATCCTCAGTGGTCGCTCTCCTTCCTAAGCTGGGGACTAGGCCATTCTCTTATGGCCTTGTCATCTAGTCTGTCTATGATGATGGTTTGGTGTTCAGTCCTGAGGTGCTTGACCTCACTAAAGATGATCTCATCGAGTTTTGGGAGCCCTTTTAATGATCACTTCCTTCTCATTGGCCCTTCTTGCGGCGTCCACATGTTCATCAGCTTACAAGAATGTCCTCACTTTGTCATAATTTCCATTACACATACCCACGGTCGAGAAGGTTGAGTATTTGAAGGATCTAAGTAAATTTCATGTGGCTTCTTGCGCGATGCTTCTACCTCTACTACTACTACTAATGGCGCGGAAAGCCTTCAGATGATGGATAATATTGGAAATGCTAAAATTAAAAAAATCCCTAAACCGTGAACCCTAAACCCTAAACCCCAAACCCTAAACCTAAACCACGAGTAACTAAATAAATGAAAAATAAACCTAAACCCTAAAACCTAATAAATCCAAACCTAAACCTAAACCCTAAGAATGGGCATAACCTTGATGGTAGGAACATCATCGTCAACTAGGCTCAGTCCAGATTTGGTGGTGGAGGCAAAGGCAGGTCAGCATTGTGGTGGGGGATCTGGAGGTGCTGGTGGATATGGAGGTGATGATCGGAGCAGTGGTGGTTATGGAGGTGGGAGGAGTGATGGAGGTTATAGTCATTGTAGTGGCGAAGGGAGAGAGATATGATGGTAATTTTGTACTCAGTGGTTCGATGGGGCGAGAAACTGAGAAACCGAAAGAATGATCCAATTTGGCTTATGGAATTGTATTTATTTACATAAGAGACGATTCTAGTTATCTTGGGTTTTTGATTTGCTCTATGTGTGCTCAATTTTTATCTATGTCATCATTTATGTCTTAGAAAGCTTGGTGTGTTACTTGGTTGATGGAATCAAAAAGAAGAAATGTTGAATATGAATTTGTTCTCTATTTTAAAAAAAACCAAAACCCTAAACTAAAACTAAACCCCAAACCTAAATCCTAAACCCCAATCCTAAACCTAAAATAAAAAAATAAAAAATCCTACCCATAAACCCTAAAACTAACCTTAAACCCTAAAACCCTAAACCCTACAACCCTAAACCCTAAACCTGACCCAAACCCTAAAACCTTAAAAAAACCTAAACTCCAAACCCACAAACCCTAAAACCACCCTAAACCCTAACCTAAACCCTAAACCTAAACCCTAACCCTAAAAACACTCTGACCTAAACCACAACCCTAAACACAAAAACTAAACTTAAAACTAATTAAAAAAATAAATAAATAAAACTTAAATAAAATAAAATAAAATAAAATAAACACCTAAACCTAAAATAAAATAAATAAATAAAAAATAAACTAAAATAATTTCTACTACTACTACTAATCCCGCCGCAGTGGAAGAGAAGAAGGAAGAGCCTGCTAAGCAATCTGATGATGATATGGGTTTCAGCTTATTCGATAAAGCTTTGTTGGCCTTCTATAAAATCAATTTTTAATGTCTTGTTTGATTTTGTAATTTCTTATTGGTTATGGAATCATTTAAGTTAAAAAAAACCCTAATCCCTAAACCGTGAACCCTAAACCCTAAACCCCAAACCCTAAACCTAAACCTGAAGTAACTAAATAAATGAAAAAATAAACCTAAACCCTAAAACCTAATAAATCCAAACCTAAACCTAAACCCTAAGAATGGGCATAACCTTGATGGTAGGAACATCATCCAGCTCACCCCATTTGGTGGTGGAGGCAAAGGCAGACGCGTCATCGCATTGTGGTGGGGATCTGAGGTGCTGGATATGGAGGTGATGATCTGAGCTGTGGTGGTTATGGAGGGAGGATGGAGGTTATAGTCAGAAGGGAAGGAGAGATTTGGGATACATGGTACCGGTACTGAGAGAGGTTCTGAAGGGAACCGAGAAACCGGAGAAACTGAAGAATGACCGATCCAATTTGATGCTTATGGAATTGTGTATTTACATAAGAGACGATTCTAGTTATCTTGGGTTTTTGATTTGCTCTATGTGTGCTCAATTTTTATCTATGTCATCATTTATGTCTTAGAAAGCTTGGTGTGTTACTTGGTTGATGGAATCAAAAAGAAGAAATGTTGAATATGAATTTGTTCTCTATTTTAAAAAAAACCAAAAACCCTAAACCCTAAACTAAAACCTAAACCCTAAACCTAAATCCTAAACCCCAATCCCTAAACCCTAAAAATAAAAAAATAAAAAAATCCTACCCATAAACCCTAAAACTAACCTTAAACCCTAAACCCTAAACCTACAACCCTAAACCCTAAACCTACAACCCTAAACCCTTAACCCAAAACCTTAAAAACCTAAACTCCAAACCCAAAACCCTAAATCCTAAACCCAAAACCTTAAACCCTAAAACTTTACCCTAAACCCTAAACCCTAAACCCTAACCCTAAACCCTAAACACTAAAACCCTGAACCCTAAAACCCTAAACCCTAAACCCTGAACCCTAAAAACCTAAAAACCTAAAAACCTAAACTTAAAACTAATTAAAAACTAAAAAAAATAAATAAATAAAACTTAAACTTAAATAAAAATAAAAAAATAAAATAAAATAAACACCTAAACCTAAAAATAAAATAAATAAAAAATAAAAATAAACTAAAATAAAATAAATAAAAACCTAAACTAAACTTAAAAATAAAATAAACTTAAGAAAAAAAACATAAATAAAATACAAACTAAACGTAAAATAAAAATAAAATAAACCTAAAATAAAATAAATTTAAATCAAAATAAAAATGTAAACTTAAAAAATAAACCTAAAAATAAATAAATAATAAAACCTAAATCCTAAACTAAAAAAATAAACCTAAAATAAAAATAAAATAAATAAAATAAAATAAACTTAAACCTAAACTAAAATAAACTAAATGACAATGAACAAAACCTAAACATAGACCTAAAATAAAATAAAATAAACCTAAACCTAAACTAAAAAAATAAAACCTAAAAATAAACCTAAAATAAAAACCTAAAACTTAAACCTAATAAATAAAATAAAACCTAAACCTAAACCAAAAAAATAAAAAATAAAACCTAAACTTAAAACATAAAACAAAAATAAAACTCAACTAGATAATAAACCTAAACCTAAACCTAAATAAAAAAAAATAAACTAAAATAAAAACTCTAAATTAAAAATAAATAAACCTAAAAAAATAAACTAAAATAAAAAAAAATAAAAAATAAACCTTAATAAAATAAAATAAAATAAAATAAACTAAATAAATAAAAAATAAACTAAATAATCTATATAAACCTAAACCTACCAATTTACTTAATTAAAAATAAAAATGAAAAATAATAAAATTAAAAAAAACCAAAACTGTAAATCTACCACACTAAACCTACAACTCTAAACCCTAAACCTTAAAAGACCCTAAACCCTAAACCCTAAATCCTAAACAAACCTTAAACCCTAAATCCTAAACCTTAAACCCTAAACCCTAAACCCTAAGACCTAACCCTAAACACTAAACCCTAAAAGCATAAACACTAAAACCCTAAACCCAAAACCCCGATTGAGCTAATTTTTACAAAAGGTTTTCTTAAAGAAGTCAATGAAGAGGTTGTGAAATACAAAGTTGGTGCTCCTGCCTGTGTTGTTCTTATTGCACCTATTTATGTTGTGGTTTCTCTAGGCAACACTAGTATGGATCCTTCATAGATTTCTTTCTTCCAGGATCTCAAAATCCCAACTAAGATCAATAAGGGTACAATTGAAATTATCACCCTAGTTGAGCTGATTAAAAAAAGGCGGGCTCCTCAAAGCAGCTTCTCTTCAGAAAGCTTGGGATTAAGCCATTCTTTTATGGCCTTATTGTCTAGTCTGTATGATGATGGTTTGGTGTTCAGTGTGTGCTTGACCTCATTGAAGATGATCTCATCAAGAAGTTTTCTACTGGCCTTTCAACAATCACTTCTCTCTCACTGGCCCTCTCTTATCCCACCCTTACTACAGCGTTGCACATGTTTCATCAACACTTACAAGAATTTCCTCACCACCATGATTACCACTGATTACACATACCCGTAGGCCGAGAAGGTTAGAGATTATTTGAAAAATCATAATAAATTTGATGTGGCTGTTATGCCTGATGCTTCTACTACTCCTCCTGCTATTGTTGCTCTAGTGGAAGAGAAGAAGGAAGAGCCTACTGAGGAATCTGATGATGTTATGGGTTTCAACTTATTCAACTAAGCTTTGTTGTCCTTCTATAAAATCAAATTTTATTGTCTTTAGGAGCTAAATCATTTTGTGAAATACCATTTTTGTAAATTTTTTAATTACATTTTATTTTATCATATTTTATTAGTTGTTAGAGGATAATGTCTTGTTTGATTTGGTAATTTCTTTATTATGGAATCATTTGATTTTAAAATTTAATAAAAACCCTAAACCCTTAATCCTAAACCTTAACAGTAAACCATAAACCCTAAACACCAAACCCTTAACCTAAAATTAAATTAACTAAATAATTTAAAAAATAAACCTAAACCCTAAAACCTAATAAACCTAAACCTAAACTCTAAAAATGGGCAGAACCTTGATGGTAGGAACATCATCGTCAACCGTGCCCGCCTAGATCGGTGGAGGCAAGGTGGAGGCGTAATCCTAGTGGTGGGGGATTTGGAGGTGCCGATATGCGTGTGGTGGTCGCTGTGGTTATGGAGATAGGAGGAGGATGGAGGTTATAACCATGGTGGTGGCAGGGAGAGATCGGGATATGATGGTGGATCCCTCTACTGAGAGGCCGTGGTGGTTCTGACAGAACTAGAGAAACTAATGAACGCATCTAATGTCGCATATGGAACTGTCTTTAGAGAGATGGTTCTAGTTATCTTGGGTTTTTGATTTACTCTATGCATGCTCAAATTTGAAATATGTCATCGCTTGTGTCTTAGAAAACTTGGTGTGTTACTTGGTTGATGAAATCGAGAAGAAGAAATGTTGAATCTAAATTTGTTTTCTACTAAACACCAAAACCCCTAAACCCTAAACCCTAAACTAATACTTGAACTCTAAACTTAAAACCTAAACCCTAAACCTAAACCTAAATAAAATAAAATAAAACCTAAACCCTAAGCCTAAAACTAACTATAAACCCTAAACCTAAACCCTAAACCCTAAACCTAAACTTAAACCTTAACCTAAACCTAAACCTAAATCTAAACCTAAACCCTAAACCTAAACCTAAATTAAAAAATCCTAAACCTAAACCCTAAAACCTAAACTAAAACCCTAAACTAAACTAAACTAAACCTAAACAAACCCTAAACAAACCTAACCTAAACCCCTAAACCTAAACTCAAATCCTAAACCTAAACTTAAAGTAACTAAATTAAAAAAATAACTAAACCCTAAACCTAATAAACCAAAACCAAACCCTAAGAATGGGCAAAACCTTGATGAACATGAACATCAATCAATCACCCAAATTGTGGAGGCAAAGGCAAGGCCATCAGATCCTGATGGTGGAAGTGGATATGAAGGTGGTGGTCATAGTGAAAAGGGAGGAGTGACTGAGGTTACAGCCATGGTGGTGAGGGAGATCGAGGATATGATGGTGGATCCTCACTAAATAAGTGTTCTCGATGGGAACTAGAAATTGAAGAATGGAACTGTCTTTATAGAGCTCTAATTATCCAAAGTATTTTATTTGCTCTATGTGCGCTCATTTTTTATCTATGTCTTGGAAAACTTGGACTATTACTTGGTTGATGAAAGCAAGAAGAAGAAAGGTTGAATCTGAATTTATTCTCTATTAAAGAAATAATAAAAGCCCTAAACCCTTAATTAAAAGTTAAACCCTAAATCCTTAACTAAAAGTTGAACCCTAAACCCTAAACTAATACCTAAACCCTAAACCTAAAACCTAAACCCTAAACACTAAAAACACATAAAAATGTTTTTTAAAAAAACCCCTAAACCTTAAAACAAACCCTAAACCCTAAACCCTAAACCCTAAAACCCTAAACCCTAAACCCTAAACCCTAAACCCTAAACCATAAACCATAAACCATAAATCATAAATCGTAAACCCTAAAACCTAAAAACTTAAACCAAAACTAAATAAAACCTAAAAATAAAATAAATAAAAAAACCTAAATAAAAAAAATAAAATAATAAAATAAAATAAAAGTTAAACTAAAACCTAAACCTAAAAATAAAATAAAAAAAATAAAAACTAAACTAAAATAATTAAATAAACACCTAAACTAAACTAAAAAATAAAATAAACCTAAAAATAAAAAACATAAATAAAATAAAAACTAAATGAATAATAATAATAAAATAAACCTAAGATAAAATAAAATAAAAACTAAATAAAAACCTAAACCTAAAAATAAAACCTAAAAATAAATAAAAAATAAAACCTAAACCTTAAACTAAAGAAAACAAAATGTGAACCTAAAACAAAAAAATAAAATAAACCTAAACCTAAACTAAAATAAATAAAACCTAAACCTAAATCTAAAATAAACTAAGCCTAAACCCTAAACTAAATAAAATAAAATAAACTAAAAATAAGCTAAAACTAAACTAAAAAGATAAAACCTAAAAATAAACCTAAAATAAAAACCTAAAATCTAAACCTAAAAAAATAAAATAAAAACCTATACCTAAACCTAAAACTAAAAAAAATCTAAACCTAAAAAATAAAATAAAAATTAAAATAACTAAAAGATAAATATAAACCTAAACCTAAACCTACAAAATAAATAAAAATAAAAAACCTAAAATAAAATAAATAAACCTAAAAAATAAACCTATAAAAAAAAAAAAATAGAATAAACAAAAATAGATAAAAAATAAACTAAATAAACTAAAAAAAACCTAAACTTACTAGTTTTCTTAATTTTAAAATAAACCCTAAACCCTAAACCTTAAACCTAAACCCTAAATCCTAAACCCTAAACCCTGAACCCTAACCCTAAAACTAAACCTAAACCCTGAACCTTAAACCTACAACTCTAAATGGGATAAATGGTGACTGAGGTGTGAATAGGAACGGAACTGGTTATGGATGCGGAGCATCCTGAGGTTACAACTGGTGGTGGAGGAGAGATTGGGATATGATGGTGGATCCACTTGGGATGGTTTTGATGGGAACTAAAGAAATCAAGAATGACCCATCCACCTAAACTTATTGAATTGTGTCTTTACAGAGATAATTTTAGTTATGTGGGTTTTTTATTTGCTCTGTGCTCATTTTTATCTATGTTCGCTGTGTTAGAAACTTGTGTGTTACTGAAATAAAAAAAAGAGAAAATGTTGAATCTAAATTTATTCTGCTAAAAAAACCAAAACCTAAACCCTAAACTAAAAATAAAAACCTGACCTAAAACTAAACCCTAAACCCTAAACCTAAACCCTAAACCTAAACCCTAAAGTAAGTATAAACTAACCATAAACCCTAAACCAAAACCTAAACCTATAACAATAATCCAAAAGCCTTAATACTAAACCATAAAACCCCAAACCCTAAACTGTAAACCCTAAAACCTATAACCCTAAACCCTAAATCCTAAAAATCTAAACCTAAACTAAATAAATTAAAAAAACCTAAACCTTAACAATAAACCTAAGAAATAAAAGCAAAAAATAAAAAAAATAAATAAAACCTAAACCCTAAACTTAAAAAAAAACTTAAAATTAAAATAAACCTAAACCTAAACTAAACTAAACTAAACTAAAATAGATAAAACCAAAACCTAAACCTAAACCTAAACCCTAAAAAAAATAAAATAAACTAAAAATAAACCTAAACTAAACTTAAAAATAAAACCTAAAATTAAACCTAAAATAAAATCCTAAAACCTAAACCAAATCAAATAAAATAACAAACATAAACCTAAACCTAAAAAAAAATAAAATAAAAATAAAACTAAACTAAAAAATAAAACAAAACCTAAACCTAAACCTAAAAAATAAACTAAAATAAAAAGCTTAAACTAAAATAAATAAACCTAAAATAAATAAACTAAACTAAATATAAATAAAAATAAACCAAAATAAAAAAAAATTAAATAAAAATAAATAAATAAAAAATAAACTAAATAAACCAAATAAACCTAGACCTTTACTAAATTTAAAAATAAAATAAAGTAATAAAAAACAAAAAATAAAAAATGAAAAAGACCCCAACACTAAACCCTAAACCCTAAAATTAACCTTAAACCCTAAACCCTAAACTTAAACCCTAAACCCTAAAACCTAAAACCTAAAACCTACAACCCTAAACCCTAAACCTTAAACCCTGAACCCTAAACCCTACACCCTAAACATTAAAAACCTAAAAACTTAAACCTAAACTAAATAAACCATAAAAATAAAATAATTAAAAAAAACTTAAGCCTAAATAAAATAAAAAAATAAAATAAAATAAAACCTAAATTAAGATCTAAACCTAAACAAAAAAAATAAAATATAAAATAAAACTAAACTAAACTAAAATAAATAAAAACCTAAACTGAACTAAAAAATAAAATAAACCTAAAAATATAAAATATAAAAAAATACTAAACGTAAAATAAAAATAAATTAAAATGAAAATTAAATAAAAATCTAAACCTAAAAAATAAACCTAAAAATAAAACCTAAAAATATGTAAAAAAATAAAACCTAAACCCTAGACTAAAAAAAAAACATAAACCAAAATTAACTAAATAAAATAAACCTAAACCCAAACTAAAATAAACTAAACTAAAATAAATAAAACCTAAACCTACACCAAAAATAAACTAAACCTAAAACCTAAACTAAATAGGATAAAATAAACTAAAATGAAACCTAAACCTTAACTAAAAATAAAATGTAAAATAAACCTAAAATAAAACCTAAGACCTAAACCTAAAAAAAAATAAAATAAAACCTAAACCTAAACCTAAAAATAAAAATAAAACTTAAAACTAAAATAAAATAAAAATAAAACTAAACTAAAAAATAAGCATAAACCTAAACCTAAACCTAAAAATAAAATAAAAAATAAACTAAACTAAAATAACCTAAAATAAATAAACTAAACTAAATAAAATTAAAATAAACCTTAATAAAAAATAAAATGTAAAATAAACTAAAATAAATAAAAAGTAGAAAACTTAAACCTAAAGTTTACTTAATTAAAATTTAAAAAACTTAAACTAAATCCTAAACCCTAAAGTCAAAACCCTAAACCTTAAACTAACCCTAAACTTAAACCTAAACCTACAACCCTAAACCTAAACTTACAACCCTAAACCCTAAACCTAAACTATAAACCAAACCACACCTAAACTCCTAAAAAAACCCTAAACCTGTTAACCTTAACTCTAAACCCTAAACCCTAATACCCTCAAAACACTAAACCCTAAAGCCTAAACATTAAACCCTAAACCCTAAACCCTAAACCCTAAACCCTAAAACCCTATACCCTAAAACCCTAAACCTAAACCCTAAACCCTAAACACTAAACCTTATACCCTAAACCCTAAACCCTAATCCCTAAATCCTAAACCCTAAACCCTAAACAAACCATAAACCCTAAAATCCTAAAAAGCTAAAGATAAACTAAATAAACTTTAAATAAAATAAATAAATAAACCTAAACCTAAATAAAATAAAATAAAAGAAAATACTAAACTAAAACCTAAACCTAAACTTAAAAATAAAATAAAATAAAAATAAAAAATAAACTAAAATAAAATAAATAAAAACCTAAACTAAATTGAAAGATAAAATAAACCTAAGAATAAAAAACCTAAATAAAATAAAAACTAAATGTAAAATAAAAATAAAATAGACCTAAAATGAAATAAAATAAAATAAAAACTAAATAATAACCTAAACTTAAAAGATAAACCTTAAATTAAATAGAAAATAAAGCCTAAACCCTAAACTAAAAAAACCTAAACCTAAAATAAAAATAACCTAAATGAAAATAAACTAAACTAAAATAAATAAAACCTTAACCTAAAATTAACTAAACCTAAACTTAAACCTAAACTAATTGAAATAACATAAATTAAATATAAACCTAAACCTAAACTAAAAATAAAAAAAAATAAACCTAAAATAAAACCTAAACCTAAACCCAAAAAAAAAAAATAAAATAAAACCTAAACCTAAACCTAAAATAAAAAAATAAAACTAAACCTAAAAATAAAACTTAACTAAAAAATAAGCCTAAACCAAAAAAATAAAGTAAAATAAAACCTAAACTAAAATAAACCTAAAATAAATAAATTATACTAAAAAATAAAATAAACCTAAATAAAAAATAAAATAAAATGAACTCAAATAAATAAAAAATAAACTTAATAAACTAAATAAGCCTAAACCTACCTCTTTACTTAATTTAAAAAATCATAAACCCTAAATCCTAAATCCTAAACCCTAAAACTAACCCTAACCCTAAACCCTAACCCTAAACCTACAACCATAAACCTACAACCATAAATCTTAAACCCTAAAACCCAAAACCCTAAACTCTAAACCCTAAATCCTAAACCCTAAACCCTAAACCCTAAACCCTAAACCCTAAAACCCTAAACCCTAAACCTTAAACCCTAAAACCCTAAACCCTAAATCCTAAACTGTAAACCCTAAACCCTAAACCCTAAACCCTCAACCATAAAACCTACAACCTTAAATACTAAACCCTAAATCCCAAACCCTAAACCCTAAATTAACCCTAAACTAACCCTAAATCCTAAACCCTAACCCTACACCTATACTAAGAATGAACCTTGATGATGGGAACATTACCATCTACTATAATCTAGATCTCAAGGATGGAGGCTAAGGTGGAGGTGATTATCAGTGGTGGTGGGGGATCTAGAGGTGCTGGTGCATATTGAGGTGGTGGTTGTAGCAGTGGTGGCTATAGAGGAGGGAGGAGCAATGGAGGTTATGATGGTGGTGGCGGGGAGAGATCAGGATATGATGGGTGATCCGCTACTGAAGAGGTGGTTGATGGGAACTAGAGAAACTAAAGAACAGCTGATCTGATCTGCTGCTTATGGAACTGTCTTTATAGTAAAAATGATTCAACTTATCTAGGGTTTTTGATTTGCTTTATGGGTGCTCAATTTTTATATATGTTGTCGCCAGTCTTGAAAAACATGGGTGCTATGAAATCAAAAAGAAGAAATGTTGAATCCGAATTGGTTCTCTATTAAAATTTTTTTTAAACTCTAAACCCTAAACCCTAAACTAAAACATAAACCCAAAACCTAAAACCTAAACCCTAAACCCTAAACCCTAAACCCTAAACCCCAAAAACCCTAAACCCTAAACCTTAAACCTTAAACCATAAACCCTAAAACTTTAAACCCTAAAACCCTAAACCCTAAACCCAAAAACTTACAACCCTAAACCCTAAACACTAAGCCCCAAACCCTAAATCTAAACCCTAAACCCAAAACTAACCTTAAACCCTAAACCCTAAACTAACCCTAACCCTAAACCCTAAACTAACCCTAAACCCTAAACCTTGAATAAAGATGTCATTAGCAGTAGATCTAAAGAATGACCTAGTCCTAACATAGTTTTGTTAGCTAAAGAAAATGTCTTCAAGAGACATTCCCTTGACTATTAGAGATTTGAATACCCTAAACCCTAACCCTAAATCATATTATAATACCATATATTATAGTATAATGTAGCATCATATATTTGAGCATGTAGTGATTTATTTTTGGATGTTATAAGATGTTTTGAAATGTTTTAGTATATTATGGTATTGTGCCCTATAGTTTATATTAATATAAATCATAAAAATATTTATTTAATAAATGAGATGATAAAATTTGTTAAATTGGAAGTGGGAATTTGGTTGTAGTACCAAAGGTGTGCTACACCACTTGTAATCTAAAAAGAAAGATTTTATGTTCAAAGTAAATATTATATGTTCTAGCATGTTATAACATCATATATCCTAATATATTGTTCTGTGCATTTTAAATTATTTTAGTATTTTACAATCATGCAGTCGAGCCTACACTAGCATTATTTATAAAAATGTTGATTTAAACTTTAAAATGGCAGAATTTGGCCAAATTCATAATAGGTCTAGCATGGCATCATAATATATTATTTCAATTTAAAACATGTAAGTGATACGACTAAAATATATAGTTTCTTATTGTTTAGACTAATTTTATGATTTTTTATCTTAAGTAATCCCTTGTGATGTGATATGCATTATAGTATATAAAATGTTATAATGTATTATAATATAGGATTCCATAACATAGTGTTGCATCATGCATTATAGCATGCTATTATGTATTACTACTTATTGTTTAGCATATTTTTGTTTATTTTAGTATCATGTAGTAGAGTTTTTGGTATAATTCATAAAAAAATATTGATTTATCGTGATGATGGGATTTGGCCAAATTTATGGTAAGCCTTAGAGAACATCATTGGGGGTGTGCTATGGTGTGTCATTTAATTAAAAGAATGGAATTTTGCATCCAAAATAAATGTTCATTTTTCAACCAAATTTTATAAATATTTTGTTTAAAGTGATTCATTTTAAGATGTAATGTAAGATAATATATTATATGAAAGCATATTAAAATATAATGTACATAATAATATAACATCACATATATATGAATGTGGTACTAAATGTTATTGTACATTTTAGTATGTTTTACTTTTGTTATAATACATTGGGTAAAAACTCACAAAATGTTAATTTGAAGGTTGAGATGGAAGAATTTGGCCAAATTCATGGACACACCAAGAAGCAACACCAAAATTATGTTATTTTGTACCATTTCTAATAGAAAAATAATAATTTTACATCCAAAATGAACATTATTCATATTTTAAGAAAACTTTGTTATTTGTTCCTTTTAAGTGATTCTAATGAGGTGTATGTTAGACAATATATTATATTATAGCAAATTATAATATAACATCATATATTATAATATAATATAGTGTGCTAATTCACACTCTATTATGTTTAGCATGATATTGTATAGTTAGTTTGAGTTTACACTATCACAAATCATAAAATGTTGACTACAATGTTAAGATGATGTAATTTGAAGGAATACATTGTTAGGCTTTTGGTTGAAGAAATAAGAGAAGAAATAAGATTTGATGAGAACTCCATGTCAAGGACATGGAGGGAGATCCTAGGGATCACACATGCATTGGACATGACATGTGGTCTGATGGGCAAAATAATGGATAAGGTAATTTGATTTGATTATATGATTTTGGAAAGAAGATATGGGATAAGAATATATAATCCACCGTGATTAAGATCAATTGACTTTAATTTGTTTTATTTTAATTGATGTGGAGGCATATTTACTGAGATATGGCTCGAGTCCACTGGGGATCTAGTACATGAACCTTCCACTAGGGAAGTGTGTTCTATCTACTAGGGATTAGGATTTGAGTTTGATTTCATAGATTTGTTTGGAGATGTATCCTAGAGATAAGAGTTTTGGATTGCTTTTATTTAGACTTTATTGGGGGAGTTGGTTTAATTCCACTGGGAGGTTGGTTTTGAATTTGATTTATTTGCTTGACTTATTTATATATGATTTGGGCTCCATTGGGAGAAGGGTGTGATTTAACTCCACTAAGGAAAATGATTGGGTTTAATTTAATATGAGTTAATGTATGGACCTGCGTATGGACCCACTAAGAAGGGGCTATATCCCTTGACCTACCTCAAGTTCAAAATCCAAAGGGATAGTCTACAGAGCTAGCCAACCTAAGTTGCCTTTCGCAAATGATGTGCTAAGAAGAAGGTAACCTTATATCTTCCAAAGTGAACAACGTTGGGTGACTGTTGGATGCACAACAAATTGAACTCAAGATGACTACCGAAAGTGAATTTCCGGGACTTATGTCAACTCAAAAGCAAGATTAATTTTATCTTAATTTCATGTGATTTGATATGGTTTGTTTAGTTTTATTTTGAATTGAGGGCATATCCATTGGGGATGTGAGTCAAATTTGAGATTTAATTTATGGACCATATGGAATGAGAAAGGGCTATATCAGACTTATCCTATCTTAGATTTACAAATACAAAGGGATAGTTTATTGGTCGTGGGGTAGAGCTAGCCAACCTAAGGGGTTTCCTTTCAATATGCAATGGTTGTGCTAGGAAGAAGGTGTAGCAGACTTACATCTTCTAAAGCAGGGAACAACCACTAGGGTGACTTGTTGGTAGCAAAACAAATCAAACCTAACTTAGGGCTACTAAGTGAATTGGGGACTTATATCAACTCAAGAGTAGTTATGAGATTCCTATAGGGAGTTTTACTGGCACTGCCCTAAATATAGGATGTCTGCTTGGGAAAAGGTACCACTAGGGGTGTCCTCCTAATCCATAAGTGAATATATATTTTATTTATATGTTTATGTGGACCTTGGTGAGGGAACACACCGAAGGGGCTATGTCGCCTTGACCTATCTAAGATTTACCGGATGATGGAGAATCACATCCATAAGATGGATTCTCCAACCATGTGGGTGGTTTTAGAGAGGGAATTGTCCAACTGACAAGTAGTAACTGGGTAGTCTAAATAGGGTTGCAAAGGATGTGATCTGAATATAGTTCCCACAAGGGAGGTTCTGCTAAGGATGTTATCCTGAGCCCTAGAAAGAAAGCCTATAGGTGTACGGTGGCCAACTCAAGAAGAAAGCATAGCACTTACATCACATGGTATATCCTAAGGTTCGAGAACCAACCAACCTAAGGTGTATCCATCAGTATAGTGAGAACCAACCAACCTAAGGTGCTTGTTGGTGTGAAATGATCAATCTAGAAAGAAAGCATGTAGGCTTACAACTTTACAAGAAAAATTGATCATCGGGATAGTTTATCATCAGTGAGATAGATGCTATCTGACCTAGAGTGACTACTAAGCAGGGAGCCCCAAGAAAGGATGGACCTCAGATTTGAAATAGTTAGGAGGTAAGGAGCCCTTAGGGGACTTATCCTAAACCTCAAATATACTTGACCTAATCATTGTACAAAGGCTAATGTAAAATGAAAGCCTAACAAACTCACATCCTCTTAAATGAAGCCAACATGAGGTAGCTTATTAGCCACGCAGTAAGGCCTACTAAACTAACAAGAAACTCATCAAAAGGAAAGGAAGGAAGGAGTGTAGACTTACATCCTCGAAAGTAAGAAGACCACTGGGGTGACACACTAGTTGGGTAGCATGTCATCTCAACCTAAAGTAGTGATTGAGTGAGTTCTCTTAAGGGCATTATCTGAACTCAGAGTAGCCTGAGATAAAAGATATGTGTTTTTTTATATGTTTGTCTATAGTTTGTATTTGTGTTGTGTCGATGAAGGATAGGACATTGCTCAGGTTCCTTACACCTACCCTAAACACATCATGGTGAATTCGCAAACAAGAATACTTTCAACATGGTAAAGATTGAATTTGAAATGGAATTTCTTTAATGATAATTAGTTTTAAACATGATTTATAATATTTCTTTAATTGGAGTGCATTGATTGGAAGCATTGGGTGCTCTCCCTTATGATTAATAAACTGATAAAATCCTTCTTGGTATTCTCTAAAAAAGGGCCTTCCCAAGTGGTTTCAAACTTGCCTCCCATCTGACAACAATCTCTTTAGAACTAAAATAAGCTCTCCTACTTGAAAAGCTCTAGGATGGACCAACTTTTATGAGCTTAAATCATTTTAGCTTTGTACAACTCAAGATTTTGGCATGCAGCGCGCCTCTCCTCCAAACATTGAGCTCTATAATAACTTCATGCTGATTGTGATCTTGTACCCAATGCTATCCTTAGTGATGGGAGTTGATAGAATGATTTGAACCCATACACTAAGGAGAAAAGAGTAGACTAAGTTGTAGTTCTATATGTAGGCCCACAAGGCTTTAACTAACTGCTCATGCCATTGTATTGTAGTGTCTTCTTCAATATTTGGATGAGAGCTTTGTTGAAAGTATCTACTAAGTTGTTTGCCCTCGTATGGTAGAAGAATCTCTAATCTATGTTGTATCTCGGGCAAAGTTGTTGATCTCGTTTCTTTAATGTAGTATTATCGATATAATTCATCGAGGCTCAACATATATATGATATGGTTCCTAAAAATCTTGAGCACATGCTGAGCTATGACCTCTTTATGTAGAATCAGCTTCGCCCATTTGGAAAATTAGTCAGTAGCAGCTAAGATGAACCCATGACCATTGGAAGATTGAGGATCAACTAAACCCTCTATGTTTGTACCCCAACACTTGAATAGTGATGGGGATAATGTAGGATGTAGAATGTTGGGTGGTTGGTGTAGGCCACTCTGTGTATTTGACATTGAGGCATCACCAGTATCCATGCAATCTTTGATCATCGATGCCAGTATCCTAGTCTTTTGATCTTAGCATTCATCTTGGACGATTAGTTGGTACATCTTGAGTGTATTCATGATCTTAAAGCTTCATGCTTGTCTAAATAATGTAACCACATATGATTGAAAGACTGTACAAGACACCATCCACAAGAGTGGAAAGTGCTCTTCATCTGGGCTTGGGACTTCTCTTGAGGTAGTTTGTCTTTATTTAGGTAATCCATGAATGGTTTCCTCCAATCTAACTCCTCGTCCTTCTTGGAATTGGCAACCTCCCCTTCAAGAGAGTACTTTTTGATGAGTTCAATATCAATAAGGGATAAGACTTATCTATTTTCAACCTTTATTGATATGGACTCATCATCCAGACATGCCAACTCCTTGGCAAGCTTGGCTAAAGAGTATGCTATGACTCTCCTCGAGGAATCTTTTTAATGGTAACCTCTGAGATTTGGGCCAACAACTCCATGGTGTACTTGTGGTAGTGATGGAGCTTAGGCTTTATAACCTTATAAGATCCAACAATTTGGTTGATAACTTGATGAAAATCAAAGATTGATGTTCTAGATGCTTAGAGTAATGATTAACTCTAGATCGGTAATTAGAGCCTCATATTCAGCTTCACTGTTGGTGCAAGGAGCGGAAAGATGATATGAGAATCTCATCACATCATGGTCTAGAGTTAAGAGAACTATTCTTACCCCTGCCTTTCCTAGATTAGTAGATTGTGATTCTTCTCCTCTTTGAGAGGAAGCTACGCAATCAAAGTACATCTCCTAATAGTGGATGCTAGTATCCCATAAGTTCATGATTTGTTCATCAGGGAGATCATCACTAAGCAATGAATCAGCAGGAAGTGGGTGTGCTACTAAGAAATCTATTAGCTCTTGTCCTTTCATCGCACGGAGGGATACGAAGGTAATGTTAAACTGTGAGAGGATCATGGACCGTCATGTCAACCGCCTAGATAGCATCAGTTGTGTCATGAGATAATGTAGTTGATTGATCCTAGAGATTAAGTTCACCTTATGAGGAAGCATGTAGTGATGTTGCTTTTGGGATGCAAAGATTAAAGCTAGGCAATGTTTCTCAATGAGTGGATAATTAGCCTAGGACAGATGATGATGAGGTAGAGTGCATTTTCCTTCCTTCGCATTGGCTTGGGCCAACAAAGCACCAAGGGAGTCATCTAACATAGTAGTGTAAAGTATGCTTGCCCGATGAGAACAAGTATCATCGTAATGCTTGAAAGGCATGCTCACACTTGTCATCCAACTTTAACTTGGCATCCTTTTTGGCAAGTGCTAAGAATGGTTGATATCTTCTCGATAGGTTGGATATAAAGCATCTTAGATATGCCAACCGCCTTTGGAATGATCTGAGTTGAGTTAAACTTTTAGGGGGTGGCATTTCTAATATCACCTTATTCTTCTCTAGATCGATTTTGATTCCCTGGTGTCGGACAACAAACCAAAAGAATTTCTAAGCTACTCAATGCACATTTAGGGGTTCATTTTGAGCTTAAATTATCTTAACTATTCAAAAACTACTCTCAAGTCAAAGAGATGGTCTTCCTTTCTCTACTTTTGACCATGAGATCAATGACATACTTGATGAATGAGTTCATCAAGATTTGAGTCATAGCCTACCGGTATGTAGCACCAGCATTTTAAGGCTGAAAGGCATGACCTTATAGCAATAGATTCTGATCGAGGTTCTAAAAGAAGTATTTCTTTCATCCTTAGGGGCCATCTTTATTTGGTTATATCCAGGTGAGCCATCTATGAAAGAGAAGACTGCATGAGATGAGGCCATTCATTTTCTTAATTGGGATGACACTAGCTAACTAGGTAGGGTATTTTTCTTCCAGGATGAAGCCAACATCGATCAATTTCTTGACTTCATAAATGACCCATTGTTCTATGTCTAATCGCATGCATCTAAGAGCTTGTTTGATAGGGTTAGCAGTGGGCTCGATTGCTAGTTTATGGAACTCTACGTCAAGAGAGAATCCAACCATCTCTTCATAACTCCATGCAAAGTAGTCCTTAAACTTAGTCAATAGCCTAACTAAGTCATTGGTTTCAATTTCATTCAATAAAGAACTGATGTATGTCAGGCATGGATCTTCTTCAGTTCCTAAGTTGATTTCCTTGAGCTCATCGATGGTTGTCTTGATCTCTTCTTCTTCAAACTCGCATCTTTGACTTCAAAATCATCTGGATCATCTGAAGTTTTTAAACATAACTCCTCATATGAGTTAATGTGATTTAAAAAGAACCTATCAGATTCCAAATGATTGGTGATGACTAAGCCGTAATCATCATCAACTGGAACCACTATACCGAATCATAGTCCCAATCTTGATTGAGAGCTTTTGCATTTGTTCTTCCATATTCTTTCAAAGTAGTCTGACCTGTGCTTTGACCAAGTATGTGGGATTAACCCTTTCTTTGCTAAATTATAAACACAAGGCAAGTACTAATCAAAAGGTAATTCTATTAAATCTTTATATGAATCATCCTCAAGTTTTACATCAACTTCTTGACTTGAGGATTCTCTCAGAAAAAACCTCTGAGTCTTCACACCTGTGGATGACTTAGAGGCTTCCTTAACTACCAAACCCTCAGCTTTTTGAGAGGAAAGTGGGGTCAGAGCTAAAGTTTCCAACTGATGCCTAACTGTTTCACATATAGACTTCGACACACTTATGCTTTGCTTTGGAGGCAGGTATTCATCACTATCTAGCTAAAGTGTCACCTCCAAGGGAATCTAATGTTGAGAAGATCTGGCTAGTGTGCTAACCATATAAGACTTATCCTATGAACTAGATTCTAAGTCTATATGGATAGTAGGTGTACTCTTAGTAGCTGGGATATATATTCTATTGGGTGGCCAATAAGGTGGTTTTCCACCCCGGACTACCTCCTGAACTGGCCTCTTCCTCTGATGGAGGTTAGTCATCCTACCCATATGTTGAATGGAGTAATGAACTATGGGTGGAATCTAATGTGAGGCTCCACTTCCTCCTCTAAGTCTATTTCCTCTCCCTTTTATTTTTCTTTTTCATTTTTTTCTTTTCATTTCTTTTTCTTTTTCTCTTTCTTTTTATTTTTCTTTTTCTTTTTCTTTTACGTTTAAACTTTGATTTATGAGAATAGACTTGTTGATTTTGAGGGAGGTAGTAAGTCGCATCCTCATATATGACCTCGTGAACTATAAATGGCTTGAGATCTCCTTGACACAGACGATCCCACCTCTCACGAACTTCATACACTGATGAAGAAAATATGAAACTATGTTGTTCTCTTGTATCCATGGTCTCCCAAGCAAAGTGTTGAAAGATGTATTTGAGTCTATAATGTGAAACTTGGCTTCGGTCCTAGAGTCATTTATATCCAAGGGCAACACTATGGAGCCTAAGGCCTGTTGACTTCACTTTTCGAATGTGAATTCAATCTTCCCATCTTAGACTTAGGAGTATTGTAGAAACTAAGACTTACCTAGTCATAAGATATAATAGGTAAACACTTAACCTAAGCCTAAATTAGAAGGGTTAACCATGATTAGATATGCCTTAAGGATTAGGATAATCCACCTACCTTACAACCCAAATCCAATTGTTCACCTTCTCAAACCAAACCTCAAGTTCAATTTAAACATCAAATTCAAATCCAAATCTAAAGCCAAGTTCCAAAACCAAATGATTGAAGCCCATTATCAAATCCAAACTTGAAACCCTTCCTAAGCCATATGACCTATCCCATGGACTTAGCCAAATCTTAATCCAAATCAATCCAAAATCAATTGATTTTCCCATAATCAATTTATATATTCAATCATCTTCCTAAATATAAATCAAATCTACATTTAAATGATCAAAACTAAATCAAACTAAATCAATTTAAATCAAAACCCTTCCTAAGCCATATGACCTATCCCATGGACTTAGCCAAATCTTAATCCAAATCAAGTCAAACTCAATTTAGTCATATTTCAATTATCTTCATAAATTAAAATAAAATATACATTTAAATCATCAAAACTAAATGAAACCAAATCAAAATCCAAACTTAAGCCACATGACCCAACTCTATGGACTTAGATAAATTCTTTCATTCCTAAAACTAAATTCAATTGATTTTCTCATGAATCAATCATACCTTCTATCATATTCACAAATATAAATGAAATCTACAATCATCAAGCCAAACTAAAATCAACCCAAGTCAAACCCAACTTAACCCTTTTTACTTGAAATATTGAAATGAACCAAAATCCATTTGAACCCAAGCCAATTGCAATTGAATTTATATATCAATCCCAAATCCATATATAAACTCAACTAAATCAAACTTAACCCAAACTCAAGCCAACTAAATGGAATTTGTCCACTTGACCCAAAGTGGCCAATTTGACCTATTTGAGCCAAGTTCTAATCCTACCCAAATTGAACCAAGCATCAAAACATCCCATCATGATTGTTGATCACCCTAGGTTGATCAATTATCACAATTCAAACTAAGTCAACTTGGTCATTTGACCAAGTCACACCTTAACCCATATGAACCCAAACTAGCTAAATTGCAACCTAAGCCAAATCCCTTGAAACCAATGATTCATACGAAATCAAAATCAATATTTGAATATGACTTGACCTTCAATTGGTCAAACCAAACCCAATTGGCCCTCTTGACCCAAATTGACATAAAAACCCAAATTGGGTCAAATCAAAATATAAACCAAATTGATTGCAACCAATGGCTCAAGCTCATTCAAATTGATTATTGAACTTGACTAAAGCCGTGATTTGACCCAATTGACCTGCTTAGCCCAAAGTGACCTAAATGTCCAAGTTGGCTTAAATCAAAACAAAATCCAAATTAATTGAAACCAAAGCCTACAATCATCTTCAATTAATCAACTAAACCCAAACCAACATCCAACCAAAGCCAATTTGGCCAATTTGATCAAATTGGTCAACTTAACCCATTTAACCCAACTGAACTCAAATGAGCCAAAATCAAATCTAAGCCAAACTAAACCAAACCAATTGAAATAAAACATCCCAAATGATCATATGAACTTGACCCAACCCTTGCTTTGACCCAATTTGACCTATTGGTCAACTTGACCCAACCAAACCCAATTTGACCTATATGAGTCAAATTGAGCCAAACCTAACCAAATTGACTCCAATTGACTTGAAATTTAAACCAACTTTCAGCTCATTTCAAATCTCCCTAAATCAAATCTAATGCCAAATGATCATTCTACTCTTGGGTCAAGGGCATCACCTGAGAAAAATAACCCATGTAAGTGGTCATTTCCATTCCTTGGCCACTTGGTACTATCCCATTGGTCCACCTAGGCACCTAAGACACGCCAACCGACAGGGGTGGTTCAATGATCATGGGAGGTGAAATCACCTCACCCTCCCATTGGAGCATTTGAAACTCATAGGACACCAATGATTATTCCTTGGCCCACCTCCACACCTTCAACCAACCAAGCTGCCAATTTACCTCCTCCCTACCCATAACTCGAGATGGTGACCCACTAGTAGACAAATCTGATCCCACCGTTCATTCAAGATGAAGGGGGGTATACACCTTCTAATTTCCACTCAAACACACACAAAAATCATTCCCTAGAGCCCTAGCTACCCTATATATGCTGCTAAATCCATTCCCTAAGCTCCCAAGCTCATTCCTCGGTCAAAAAATACCATTCTAGTCCGTATCCAAATAGGACACTCCCATTTCTGACCTAACTTCCCTATTTCTCCATCAAACTCAAATTAACTTTGCACGCACCTTCCCTAGGCCTTATCGAGCAAGAACATATCATCTCCCAAGCTTCCTGAGCACCGGAGGTGGGACTTTGATCAAAGCCGAGCTCCAAATTATAGGTTCATGGCCTTTCAAGTTAACATCAAGGAATTGATCCAATTGCTACTTAACAGGGCTTCATCTCCACTAGATGAAACTTTCTAAATCATTTAAGCTGCCAGTCTTGAGCTCTGGTGAGGTATGCTTCCAAAATCAATCCTTAGGAAAAAATGGGTTGGAGCTTTTTGAAGAAAACTTATATCTCATGTGATCATGACCGTTGATCCCTCCGATCGCGTGAAGGTGGGATCCTTTGAGTTGATCCGAGATTTGGTAAGCTTGGATCAATTGAACAATGGACAGACTCTATTCTCCCTCACTCGTGTGACGTTAGATCATGCACCATCTATTTCATGTGATCAAAATGATTCATTAGATCCACATGATTTAATCTATTAGATTAATCATAGCCATCAACCTATTAGATCAAGGTGAAAAGCCCGCTACCATGTAGCAGGTTGGATAAATTTTAAGTAGCCAATCATGCGGTGCCATGTGGAAAGCACGCCGTGTCAGCATGCCATGCTGCCAATAGGATTAGGCTTTAATTAGGCTTAATTAATTTTTTTTAATGGCTGCAACTTTTAGAAATCATAAAAAAATCATAGAGAAATAAAAAAAATGCAAATAAATACTCATTTAAAACATATTTCAGAGGAGAATTTATTAAAAATGATCTTAACTAATTTTGAACAATATTTAAGTTTTAATTATAAAACTAATTAGCTTAATTACTCGTTAATTACTTGAGCAATTAATCCCAAATTATGTGGGTTAATTTAATGGGATGACCTTTGCCTCCCATGATTAACTTGGGATTTATTGCTCACTAAATTAGGAAAATTGACTAATTAAACCTTAACTACTCTTTTAAGTTAATTAATGATTAATTAATTCCATGAATAGTAACAAATTAGTTAATTATGTTTATTAATCATTATTCAATAGTAAGTGAACTAAGGAATAGGGATGGGACCCCTTTCACTAAGTTCATTTCACCCTTTTAAAATAAATTTAATTAAGATTTAACTAATCAATTAAATCACTTAATCAAATTGAAATCATCATCACATCAGAACTTAATTAATTAAATCATGGGGTAGATCATTAGGTGTTTAATAACCTAAAGAAGTTTAATGAAATTATGGTTACTTCATATGTGTGGGAAAACCATAAGAGTAATTAATTAAGTCCCTTAATCTAATTAACTATTAATCATGTGCCAATTCCATTAGGCCCCTTTTATTTCTAGATCATTGCAAGTTTATTTTCCATGTATATCAAGTTATTATTATTTAGTTAATTACA
Source organism: Cymbidium sinense (assembly GCA_021442155.1). Classification (NCBI taxonomy): domain Eukaryota; kingdom Viridiplantae; phylum Streptophyta; class Magnoliopsida; order Asparagales; family Orchidaceae; genus Cymbidium; species Cymbidium sinense. The sequence goes on along the minus strand of CM038214.1, from coordinate 322,503,068 downwards.
TTAAGGTGACATAAGGTAATTAATTCATCTAATTAAGGGTTCAACTTAATTAACCCATAAAATCAACTTAATTACATTTCCTTAAATTAAATCAAATCACTAATGTGCGAATGGGTTTAAAATAGTAAGTGATGATTTCTCCTCTCCTCTTTTATCAAAATCAAATCTAAAGCTTAATTAATAAAGAATTAGTTCGATTTACTTTAAAATTCTCATTTGATTTGATTGTCCTTAAGAACTAGTTTGGTTGAATGAATCACATGCTTATATTTCATTGTCCACTTTCCAATCATGTTAAATTTAGCATGTCATTTGAATCCATGCATCCATCTGTTCAAAATCTAGTAAAATAAAATGGATTTCCTTTATGTAAGCTTGCATGTGTTGATTTAATTTATTATATGTGTGGCTATTATCACTATTAAATCCAAATATATTTTTCAAAAGTTTATAAATGATTAATAATTATGATGTTAGTTATAAATACATAAGAAATGCATGTGCTTATAGCTTAAGTGTATGAATGTTGAGTTCTCTTCCTCATTCATGTGTTGATTTATATAAGATTGAATGGTATATAGTATATCTGAACATGAGGCTAGCCCCAAGGAGGTCATTTGATTACCTCAATTCCTTGGTTTAACAATGGCACGTACCCATTTGATTTCATTACTATGTATTTCAATATTAGAATTTGGATATAGTTTTAATTCATATATATAAATGATTCAATCAAAAAACATATACAATCTTTGCATGATTTTCTTTCCCTAGTTTATGTATACATCCATGTGTGTCCAAGAAAAGCAAGTATATATTCTAGACATCCCGAGAATATGAGGCTTTAGTTAGTCCCAAGGAGGTCATTTGATTACCTCACTTCCCTGGTTTAACAACGACACATACTTTCCTATATCTTTGTACATGTATATGTATATGTGATTATTGAATGAAAATCCTATTTTACATTAAAATTGCATGCATTCATAATTGACTAAGTGGTTGAATTAATTGGCCATATGATTTGGAGCTTACTTCCTATGTTCATGTATATGAATTTACATATGTTTGATTGCAAATAGGTATATAGTCTGGACATCCCGAGAATACAAGGCTTTAGTTAGCTCCAAGGAGTTCAGTTCATTACCACACTTCCCACCTTTAATAACGGCACATGCCTATTTAATTTCATTCTGATGTCCTTTTTGTATAAGAATTTGGATAAAGTTTTAAATTAAAATGTTTAATAATTCAATCAAATAAAATATAAATTCAAAACATACAGATATATTCATCATTTAAGTATGCTAAAATATGTTGCATGTATAGATACACTTAAGATTAAATCATATGAATGTTATGTGTGATGGAAAGGAATGATTTAATATATGTCATGTGGTAGTAATTCAATTAAATTAATCTTAAGATGCCTTTCATTTTGAATAGGATTATTTAAAGTGAACCTAAACTTAGGATTAATTAAATTAATTAATAAGCAATTCACTAAAGAGAACTAAATCAGATTAATATGCTTTAGAAAGTGACTCATGATCCTCTTTTCCTCTCTTTATAACACTTTGTTGCTAAGTGTAATCAAATGAAACAAAAGAAAACATAAATTAAAATTCTCAAATTAAGTAAACTACTTCGAGTGAAATCAACCTTTCATGTTAAATTGAATCGTTCTACACTTAGAAAATACAACACTAATGCCTAACAAGATTTACCACACAATCCTTTATTACACATTAGAATTAAGTCACCACTTTAGCTCTAAGTTAGTATGTATGATGTGATGTATGTTTTGTTATATGATGTATTATTTTAGATTGATGTTAGTGTATGCTTAGAGATAGATGCTAATGTTAGCCTAATCATGTTTTTGTGGGATTATGCTTAAGGATGCTTAAAAATAAATGTGAATGCTTTTTTGCAGTTGCTTAAATTTTTAAGCATAATCCAAGTTAGGATAGGTGGGCTTAGTTAGCCATGTGTAAGGTGCTAGGACAAAATTATAAATACAACTGCTTAGGATTATATGTATATTTAACTAACCTCTATTATACAGGTATAGTTAGATTTACTTTTTCCACATAAATGTAAATTTTGTAATAGAATTAGGATTAGTACTATGCGGGATTAGGATGAGCAGTGGCTAGAAGGCCTTATCTTGGGGTGCCCTGTGATGGCTTTGAAGCAAGCACCATCTAAATCAAAGAAGGAACCAAATCAAAATGGAGATAAGAAGAAAGAAGACCCCCATAGATTTTAATACAATTAAAATTATTCTTTCATATTCTAGGTTGTAAGGTAAGCTACCCATCTTTTCTCTTCACATGTATGATCGCGACCTTTTATTCTTTTATGATAGTTTATATAATTGTTTGAAGTTATGTTTACATTATGCATTAGGACTGCATGCTTTCATAGTTTTTTAAATGATTGATGCTTTAATGTGTAGCTTGGATATGATTAGGCTCTTAAAATAAAAATAAAAAATAAAACCTTAACCAAAAAGATAAAAAATAAAACATAAACCTAAAAAATAAAATAAAAATAAACTCAACTAAAAAATAAACCTAAACCTAAACCTAAGCCTAAAAAATAAACTAAAATAAAACCTAAACTAAACTAAATAAAATAAAAATAAATCTAACTAAAATAAAAAATAAATTAAAAATAAACTAAATAAACTAAATAAACATATCCTATCTTAATTAAAAAAAATAATAAAACCCTAAATCCTAAACCCTAAACCCTAAACCCTAAACCTAAACCATACCTAAACCCTAAACCCTCTAAACAACAAACCCAAACCAAACCTAAACCCTAAGCAAAAGCATAAACCCTAAACCCTAAACCCTAAACCCTAACCCTAAACTATAAACCTAAACCCCAAACCTAAACCTAAACCTAAAGTAACTAAATAAATTAAAAAATAAACCTAAACCCTAAAACCTAATAAACTTAAACCTAAACCTAAACCTAAACCCTAAGAATGGGCAGAACCTTGACAACAGGAACATCATCATGAACTAGGCTGAGTCTAGATCTGCAGGTGGAGGTGAAGTCAGAGGTGGCGGTTATCCTAGTGGTGGTGGGGAATTTGGAGGTGCTGGTGGATATGGAGGTGGTGGTCAGAGCAATGGTGGTCATGGAGGTGGGAGGAGCATAGAGGTTATAGCCATGGTGGTGGTGGAGGGAGAGATCGGGGATATGATGGTGGATCCCGCAACGTGAAAGGCCGGGTTGGTTCTGATGGGAACTGGAGAAACTAAAGAATGGTTGATCTGATGTACTGCTTATGGAACTGTGTTTATAGTAGAGACTGTTCTAGTTATTTAGGGTTTTGATTTGCTCATGCATGCTCATTTTTTATCTATGTCATCACTGTGTCTTAGAAAACTTGGTGTTACTTGGTTGATGAAATCAAAAGAAGAAATGTTGAATGAATTTGTTCTCTGTTAAAACAACAAAACAAAACCCTAAACCCTAAGCTAAAACCCTAATCCTAAACCTAAACCTTAAGCAAAGCCTAAACCTAAACCCTAAATAAATACCCAAACCCTAAACCTAAACCTAACCTAAAGCTAAAATCTTAAACCTAAACCAAAATAAAATTAAAATAAAAACATAAACTAAAACCATAAACTAAAACCTAAACCTAAACTTAAAAAGAAAATAAATAAAAAATAAAAACTAAACCAAAATAAAATAAATAAAAACCTAAACTAAACTAAAATAATAAAAAACCTAAATAAAATAAAAACTAAACCTAAAATAAAAATAAAATAAATGTAAAATAAAATAAAAACTAAATAAAAATCTAAACCGAAATAATAAACCCAAAAAATAAAACCTAAAAATAAATAAAAAATAAAACTTAAACCCTAAACTTAAAAAAAAAACCTAAACCTAAAATTAAAAAAAATAAACCAAAACCTACACTAAAATAAACTAAACTAAAAATAAATAAAACCTAAACCTAAACTTAAAATAAACTAAACCTAAACCTAAATGTAAACTAAATAAAATAAAATAAAATAAAAATAAACTAAAATTAAACCTAAACCTAAATTAAAAATTAAAACCTAAAAATAAACCTAAAATAAAAACCTAAAACCTAAACCTAAAATAATAAAATAAAAGCCTAAACCTAACCGTAAAAATAAAAAATAAAACCTAAACATACAAAATAAAATAAAACTTAAATTAAACTAAAAAATAAAGCTGAACCTAAACCTAAACCTAAAAAAATAAACTAAAATGAAAAACCTAAACTAAAATAAATAAATCTAAAATAAATAAATTAAATTAAATAAAAATAAAAATAAACTAAATAAACCTATACCTACCACTTCATTTAATTTTAAAATAAATAAATAAATAAACCAAACCCTAAACCTAAACCCTAAACCTACAAACTAAACCCTAAACCCTAAACCCTAAACCCTAAACCTAAAAATTAAACCCTAAACCCCAAATTAAACCCTAAACCCTAAACCATAAAACCCTAAATTAAAACCCTAAACACTAAACCAAAAAAAACCTAAATTAAAATAAAATAAACTGAAATAAAAAATAAACTAAATAAACCTAAACCTACCACTTTACTTAATTTAAAAAAAATATAAAAATAAATAAAAATAAATAAATAAACCCTAAACCTAAACCCTAAATCATAAAATTAACCTTAAACCCTTAACTATAAACCATAAACATACAACCCTTAACCCTAAACCCGAAACCCTAAACCCTAAAACACTAAACTAACCTAAAACACCTAAACTTAAAACCCTAAACTCCTTAAACCTAAACCCAATTCTAAACCCTAAACACTAAAGTCTAAAAACCCTAAACCCTAAAGCTTAAACACTAAACCCTAAACCCTATCCCTAAACCATAAACCATAAAACCTTGAACCCTAAAACCCTAAACCCTATACCCTATACCCTAAACCCTAAACACTAAACCCTAAACCCTAAACCATAAACCTTAAACCCTATTCCTTAATTCCTAATTCCTAAATCCTAAACCCTAAACCCTAAACCTTAAATCCTAAAAACTTAAAAACCAAAACATAAACTAAATAAAACCTAAGAATAAAATAAATAAGAAAGATAAACCTAAATAAAATAAAATAAAATAAAAACCTAAACTAAAACCTAAACCTAAACCTAAAAATAAAATAAAATAAACTACAAAACTAAAATAAAATAAATAAAAACCTAAACTAAAGTAAAAAATAAATAAAATAAACCTAAGAAAAAAAATCTAAATAAAATAAAAAACTAAATGTAAAATCAAAACAAAATAAACATAAAAGAAACCTAAAATAAAATAAAATAAAAACCTAAACATAAAAAATAAACCTAAAAATAAATAAAAAATAAAAGCTAAACCCTAAACTATGAATAAAAAAACCTAAACCTAAAATAAAAAAAAAATAAACCTAAACCTAAACTAAGATAAACTAAACTATAATAAATAAAATCTAAACCTAAACCTAAAATAAACTAAACCTAAACCCTAAACTAAATAAAATAATATCAACTAAAAGTAAACATAAACCTAAACTAAAAGATAAAACCTAAAAGTAAACCTAAAATAAAACCCTCTAAACCTAAAAAAAATAAAATAAAACCTAAAGCTAAACCAAAAAATAAAAAATTAAAACCTAAACCTAAAAAATAAAAAAAATAATAAAACTCAACTAAACTTAAACATAAACCTAAACTAAAAATAGCCTAAAATAAAAAAGCCTAAACTAAAATAAATAAACCTAATAAAATAAACTAAAACTAAATAAAAATAAAAAATAAACATAAATAAAATTAAAAAATAAAATAAACTAAAATAAATTAAAAATAAACTAAATAAATAAAAGAAGAAATGTTGAATCTGAATTTGTTCTTTATTTTAAAAAAAAACCAAAAACCTTAAACCCTAAACTAAAAATTGAACCCTAAACCTAAAACCTAAACCCTAAATTCTAAAGTGTAAAAACCCTAAACCCTAAGCCCTAAACCCTAAACCTTAAATCCTAAATCCTAAACCCTAAACCCTAAACCCTAAACTAACCCTAATCCTAAACCCTAAACCCTAAACCTTAAACCCTAAACCCTAAAAAGCTTAAAACTTAAACCCAAACTAATTAAAACCTAAAAATAAAATAATTAAAAAAATCTAAACTAAAATAAAATAAAAAATAAAAACTAAATTAAAATAAAATAAAATAAAAACCTAACCTAAACTAAAAAAATAAAAAACCTAAATAAAAAAAATAAAAACTAATTAAAAACCTAAACCTAAATAGTAGGCCTAAAAATAAAATAAAAAAATAAATAAAAAATAAAACCTAAACCCTAAACTAAAACTAAACCTATACCTAAAAATAAAATAAAATAAATGTAAACCTAAACAAAAATAAATAAAACCTAAACCTAAACCTGAAATAAACTAAACCTAAATCTAAAGTAAAATAATAAAATAAACTAAAAATTAACCTGAAACTAAACAAAAAAATAAAACCTAAAAATAAAAAAAAAAAACCTTAAACCAAAACCTAAAAAACTAACATAAAAACCTAAACCTAAACCTAAAAACAAAAAATAAAACCTAAACCTAGAAAATAAAATAGAAATAAAACTAAACTAAAAATAAACTTAAACCTAAACCTAAACCTAATAAATAAACTAAAATAAAAAACATAAACTAAAGTAACTAAACCTAAAATAAATTAACTAAACCAAATAAAAAAACCTAAATCAAAACAAAAAATAAGCTAAATAAACCTAAACCATCTTGTTTACTTAATTTAAAAAAAATAAAAATAAATAAATAAGATAATTAAAATAAAAAATAAAAAAAGGAAAACCTAACCTTAAACCCTAAACCTACAACCTTAAACCCTAAACCCTAAACCCTAAAACCCTAAACCCTAAACCCTAAACCAAAAAAACTATAAACTCGAAACCCTAAACCCTATAACCAAACCTAAACAATAACTCTAAACCTAAACCCTAAATCCTAAACCCTAAACCCAAAAAAAAACCCTAAACCCTAAACCCTAAACCCTAAACTGTAAACACTAAACTAACCCTAAACCCTAAACCTTAAAAAGCTAAAAACTTACGCCTAAATTAAATAAACTAAAAAAATAAAATAAGTAAAAAAACTTAAATCGAAATAAAATAAAAAAATACAATTAAATGAAAACATAAACTGAAACCTAAACCTAAACCTAGAAAGAAAATAAAATAAAAAATAAAAACTAAACTAAAATAAAATAAATAAAACTAAACTAAATAATATATATATAAACCTAAATAAAATAAAACTAAACCAAAAAATAAAATAAAATAAACCTAAAATAAAATAAAATAAAACTATATAAAACCTAAACCAAAAAAAAAATAAACCTAAAATAAAACATAAAAATAAATAAAAAATAAAACCTAAGTCTTAAGGCAAAAAAAACCTAAACCTAAAATAAAAATAAAATAAACCTAAAAATAAAATAAAATAAAAAAGAAATAAAAACCTAAACCTAAACAATAAACCCAAAAAATAAAACCTAAAATGAAAATAAAATCAAATCTAAACCCTAAATTTAAAGAAAAAAACCTTAACCTAAAATTAAAATAAAATAAACCTAAACCTAAACTAAAGTAAACTAAACTTTAAAAAAAATGTAAACCTAAACATAAAATAAACTTAACCTAAATAAATAAAATAAATAAACATAAAAACCAAACCTAAACCAAAAAAATAAAACCAAAAAATAAACCTAAAAAAAAAACCTAAAACCTAAACCAAAAAAAAAAAATAAAATAGAATCCTAAACATAAACCTAAAGATAAAAATAAAACCTAAACCTAAAAAAAAAAATAAAATAAAAAATAAAACTAACCTAACAATAAACCTAAACATAAACCTAAACCTAAAAAATTAACTAAAATAGAAAACCTAAATTAAAATTAATAAACATAAATAAATAAACTAAATAAACTAAATAAAAATAAAAATAAACTTAAATAAAAATAAAAAATAAAATAAACTAAAATAAATAAAAATTAAACTAAATAAACTTAAACATACCACTTTACTTAATTTAAAAAATATATAAAAATATATAAAAAACCCTAATCCTAAACCATAAACCCTAAAACTACCCAAAGTCCTAAATCCTAAACCCTAAACCCTAAAACCCTAAAACTCTAAGCCCTAACCCTTAAACTATAAAACCCTAAACCCTAAACCCTAAACCCTACAACACTGAACCATAAACCCTAAACCCTTAACCATAAACCCTAAAAACCTAAAACCTAAACCCTAAATAAATAAAACCTAAACTAAACCTAAACACTAAACCCTAAACCTAAATAAACTAAACCTAAACCCAAAATCTTAAACTAAAAATAAACCTAAATAAAACTAAACTAAACCCTAAACCTAAACGTCAAATAAACCCTACTAAAACCTAAACCCAAAAATAAACCCTAAATAAACCTAAACCATAAAATAAACTAAAATAAACTTAAACCTAAACCTAAACCCTAAAATAAAATAAACTAAATCCCATAAATAAGCCCACTATGCCTTAAAATAAACTAAAAACTAAAATAAAAAATAAATAAATAAATAAAAAATAAACCCAATAAACTAAATAAACCTAAAGAAACCATAAACGTAACCCTAAACCCATAAACAAAATAAATTAAACCTAAACACTAAACTAAATATAAACCTAAATGAAACCCTAAACCCTAAACCCTAAACCCTAAACTGAAACCCTAAAAATAAACTAAACCCTAAACCCTAAAAACCTAAAAACCTAAAAATCTAAACCTAAACTAAATAATACCTAAAAAAACATTAATAAACCTAAACATAAATTGAATGAAAAAATAAAATAAAAAAACCTAAACCTAAACCTAGATTTAAAAATCAAATAAAATAAAAAACAAAAATTAATATAAAATAAATTAAATTAAAACCTAGAAAATAAAAAAACTAAATAAAATAAAAACTAAACATAAAATAAAAATAAAAAAAACCTTAAATAAAATAAAATAAAAACTAAATAAAAACCTAAGCCTAAAAAATAAACCTAAAACCTAAAAATATATAAAAAATAATACATAAAACCTAAGCCTAAAATAAACAAAATAAAATAAATCTAAACCAAAACTAATGTAAATAAAACCTAAAATATACTTAACCTAAACCTTAAACTAAATAAAATAAAATAAACTAAAAATAAACATAAACCTAAACAAAAAAAATAAAACCTAAAAATAAACCTAAAATAAAAACTAAAACCTAAACCTAAAAAATAATATAAAACCTATACTTAAACCTAAAAATAAAAAATAAAACCTAAACCTAAAAAATAAATTAAAAATAAAACTAAACTAAAAAATAAACATAAACCTAATCTTAAAAAATAAACTAAAATAAAAACCTAAAATAAAATATATAAACCTAAAATAAAAAAACTAAACTAAATAAAAATAAAAAATGATCCTAAATAAAAATAAAATATAAAATAAACCAAAATAAATAAAAAATAATCAAAATAAACTAAATAAACCTAAACCTACAGGTTTACTTAATTTAAAAAAAAATCATAAGACTAAATCCAAAATCTTAAGTAAATCTAAACCTAAACCTAAACCTAAACCTAACTAAACCCTAAATAAAAAAAATAAATAAAATATATATAGAAAACAACCCTAATCCTAAAGCGTAAACCCTAAAACTAACTTTAAACCCTAAACCTAAAACCCTAAACCTACAACCCTAAACCCTAAACTCTTAGCTAACCCTAAAACCTAAACCCTAAACCCTAAAAACCCTAAACTCTAATGTCTAAACCCAAAATGCTAAACTAACCCTAAACCCTAAGATAACCCTAAACCCTAAATACTAAACCCTAAACCCTAAACCCTAAAAAACCCTGAACCCTAAACCCTAATCCCTAACCCAAACCCCTAAACCCTAAAAGCATAAACCCTCAAACCCTTAACCCTTAACCCTAAACCCTAAACCCTAAACTCTAAACCCTAATCCTAAACCCTAAACCCTAAATAATAAACTTAAAAATAAATATAAAATAAAATGTAAACCCTAAACTAAAGAAAAAACCTAAACCTAAAATAAAAATAAAATAATCCTAAACCTAAACTATAATTAACAAAACTAAAATAAATAAAACCTATAGCTAAACCAAAATAAACTAAACCTAAACCCTAAACTAAATAAAATAAAATAAACTAAAATTAAACCTAAACCTAAACTAAAAAAATAAAACCTAGAAATAAATGTAAAATAAAAACCTAAAACCTAAACCTAAAAAAATAAAATAAAAACCTAAACCTAAACCTAAACCCAAAAATATAAAATAAAACCTAAACCTAAAAAATAGAATAAAAATAAAACTAAACAAAAAAAATAAACATAAACCTAAACATAAACTCATAAAATAAAATAAAATAAAAAATAAACTAAAATAAATAAACCTAAAATAAATAATTAAACTAAATAATTATAAAAATAAATTGAAATAAAAAATAAATAAATAAATACAAAATAAATAAAACTAATAAATAAACCTTTTAATTTAAAAAAAAAGGCCCTAAACCCTAAACCCTAAACCCATAACCTTAAATCCTAAACCCTAAACCCTAAACACTAAACCCTAAAACTAACCTTAAACCCTAAACCCTAAACCTACAACCCTAAACCTTAAACCTACAACCCTAAAACCTAAATCCTAAACCCTAAACCCTAGAATTAAACCCTTAACCCTAAACCCTAAACCCTAAACCCTAAACCATAAACCATAAACCCTAAAACCCTAAATCCTAAACCCTAAACCATAAACCCTAAACCTAAAGCCTCAACCTTAAAACCCTAAACCCTAAACTTTAAACCCTAAACCCTAAGACCTAAACCCTAAAACCTATAACCCTAAACCCAAAAAACTAAATACCTAAACCTAAACTAAATAAACATAATAATAAATAAATAAAAAAACCTAACCTAAATTAAATAAAAAATAAAATAAAAAAACCTAAACCTAAACCTAAATAAACATAAACCTAATAATAGAATAAAAATAAAAAAAATAAAAATATAATTAAAATAAAATAAGTAAAAGCCTAAACTAAACTAAAAATAAAATAATCCTAAAACTAAAACCTAAATAAAATAAAACTAAACAAATAAAAAAATAAAATAAACTTAAAATAAAATAAAATAAAACTAAATGAAAATATAAACCTAAAAATAAACCTAATCATGAAACCCAAAAAAATAAATAAAAATAAACTAAGCCTTAAATAAAACCTAAAACCTAAACCTATACTAAAACTAAACTAAAATAAATAAAATAAAGTAAACCTAAAATAAACTACACCTAAACCAACCTAAACTAAATAAAAAAATAAACTAAATAAACCTAAACCTAAACTAAAAAACAAAATCTAAAAATAAACCTAAAAGAAAAACCTAAAACCTAAACTTAAAAAAAAAAAACCTAAATCTAAAACTAAAAATAAAAAATAAAACCTAAGCCTCAATAATAAAAAATAAATAAAACTAAACTAAAAAATAAACATATACATAAACCTAAACCTAAAAAATAAACTAAAATAAAAAACCTAAACTAAAATAAATAAACTAAACTAAATAAAAAAAAATAAACCAAATAAAATAAAAAATAATAATAATAAAATAAAAAAAAAACTAAATAAACCTAAACATACTGGTTTACTTCATTTAAAAAAAACCCAAAACCAAAAACCCAAAACCCTAAATCCAAAACCCTAAACACTAAACCCTAAAACCTAAAACCTGAAACTAGCCCTAAACCCTAAACCCTAAAAAACCCAAAACCAAAAACCCTAAATAAAAATTTAATAATAAAAAAATAAACTCTAAGCCTAAACCCTAAACCCTAAAACTAACCCTAAACCATAAACCCAAAACCTAAAACACCAAACCCTAAACCCTATAACTAACCCTAAACCCTAAACCTACAACCATAAATCGTGAACCCTAAACCCCAAACCATAAACCTAAACCCTAAAACCCTAAACCCTAAACCCTAAACCCTAAGCCCTAAAACCTACAACCATAAACCCTAAACCCTAAACCCCAAACCCTAAACCCTAAACCCTAAACCCTTAACCTTAAATCCTAAAAACCAAAAAACCTAAACCTAAACTAAATAAAACCTAAATATATAATAAATAAAATAAACCTAAATTAAACAAAAAAAAAAAATAAAACCTAAACTAAAACCAAAACCTAAACCCAAATGAATTTTAAAATAAAATAAGATAAAATAAAATAAAACTAAAATAAAAATAATATAAAATCCTAAACTTAACTACAAAAAAAAATAAAAAAACCTAAATAAAATAAAACTAACTAAAATAAAAAATAAAATAAAACTTAAATTTTAGAAATAAACCTAAATATAAAACTAAAAAATAAATAAAAAATAAAACCTGAACCCTAAATTAAAAATAATCCTAAACCAAAAATAAACTAAATCAAATAAACATTAACCTAAACCAAAATAAATAAAATCTAAACCAAAACCTAAAATAAACTAAACCTGAACCCTAAACTAAATATAATAAAATAAACTAAAAATAAACATAAACCTGAACTAAAAAATAAAATCTAAAAATAAAACTAAAATAAAAACCTAAAACCTAAACCTAAAAAAATAAAATAAAAACCTAAACCTAAACCTAAAAATAAAACCTAAAACTTAAACCTAAAATATAACTTAAAATAAAACTAAACTAAAAATATGCATAAACCTAAACTTAAACCTAAAAAATAAAATAAAATAAAATTTGACCTTTAAACTAAAATAAATAAACTAAGCAAAATAAAAATATTAAAGAAATCTAAGTAAAATTAACAAAATAAATAAAAAATAAACTAAATAAGCCTAAACCTATCGATTTACTTAATTTAAAAAGAACCTAAACTCAAAACCCTAAACCCAAAACCCTAAATCCTAAGCCGTAAACCCTAAATGCTAAAACCTAAACCCTAAACCCTAAAAAACCCTAAATCCTAAATAAAAATAAATAAATAAATAAAATAAGCTACACCTAACCTAAAACTAACCCAAAGCAAAACCCTAATCCCTAAAAAAGCCAAAAAAAATAAACCAAAACTAAATAAAATTAAAATAAAATAAATTAAAAAATAAACCTAAATAAAATAAAATAAAAACCTAAACTAAAACTTAAACCTAAATCTAAAAATAAAATAAATTAAAAAATAAAAATAAACTAAAATAAAATAAATTAAAACCTAAACTAAACTAAAAAGTAAATTAAACCTAAGAATAAAAAAACCTAAATAAAATTAAAACTAAATCTAAAATAAAAATAAAATAAACCTAAAATAAAATAAAATAAAAACTAAATAAAAACATAAACCTAAAAAATAAACCTATAAATAAATAAAAAAACCTAAACCATAAACTTAAAAATAAAACTAAACCTAAAATAAAAATAAAATAAACAAATTAAAATAAAACTAAACCTAAACTAAAATAAACTAAACTAAAATAAATTAAACCTAAACCTAAGCCTAAAATAAACGAAACCTAAACTAAATAAAATAAAGTAAACTTAAAATAAACCGAAACCTAAACTAAAAAATAAACCTAAAATAAAAACCTAAAAAATAAAATAAAAATAAAACTCAACTAAAAACTAATCCAAAACCTAAACCTAAACCTAAAAAAGAAACTAAAATAAACTACCTAAATGAAAAAAACAAACCTAAAATAAATAAACTAAACTCAATAAAAATAAAAAATAAACCTAAATAAAAATAAAAAACAAAATAAACTAAAATAAATAAAAAATAAACTAAATAAACCTAAACCTACCAGTTTACTTAATTTTCAAAAAAAAAGCCCTAATCCCTAAATCCTAAATCCTAAACCATAAACCATAAACCCTAAACCTACTACACTAAACCTACAACCCTAAACCCTAAACCCTAAACCCTAAAAGGATAAATCATAAAACACTAAACCCTAAACCCTAAACCCTTGATTTATTTTATAAAGGTGATAAAGAAGTTAGTGAAGTTTGTTGTCGCTATCTTACCATTGATGTGGTTCCTCCAGTAAACATTGGTCTAGATCCTTCATAACCTCTTCTTCCGTGTTCTCAACATCTCAACTAAGATCAATAAGGATACTAAATTATCACCCCAGGTTGATAAGTTGATATCCTGAGGCTACTCTCCTCATTGCTACATTATGCCATTCTCTTGGCCTTATCGCTCAGCAGGTTTGATGATGGTTTGGTGTTCGAGGTGCTTGACCTCACCAAGATGATCTCATCGAAGTTTTGGCCTTTCAATGTTCACTTCTCTCTCGCCCTCTTGTCCCTCTTATGCGGTCCCACATGTTCATCAACACTTACAAGAATGTCCTCACCATGATGACTACCACTGATTACACATACGCGCAGGCTAAAAAGTTTAAGGAGTATTTGAAGGATCTTAGTAAATTTGTGTACTGCTGCTCGCCGCTCTATGCTATTTGCTGATGCAGGGAAGAGAAGAAGGAAGAGCCTGAGGAATGGATGAGATATGGGTAAATTTTGTTGACAAAGGTTTGTTGACCTTCTATAAAATCAAAATTTATTATCTCTGGGAGTTAATTCATTTTGTGAAATAATATTTTTGTGAATTTTTTAATTGCATTTTATTTTATCCTATTTTATTAATTGTTAGAGGATAATGTCTTGTTTAATTTGGTAATTTCTTGTTTATTATGAAATCATTTAAGTTTTTTTGAAAAAAAAACCCCTAAACCCTAAATCCTAAACCCTAAACCCGAAACCTAAACTTAAAGTAACTAAATAAATTTAAAAATAAATGTAAACCCTAAAACCTAATAAACCTAAACCTAGACCTAACCCCTAAGAATATGCGTAACCTTGACAAGAACATCACCATCAACCAAGCTCGCCTAGACTGATGGTGGAGGTGAAGGCGAGGTGGCGCTATTTTATGGTGGTGGATCTAGGGAGCCGTGGATGGAGGTGGTGGAGCAAGGTGGTTATAATGGGAGGAATATAGCCGTGGTGGTGCCGAGGGAGAGATCGAGATAGTGGGATCCCGCTACTGAGAGAGGTGGTTCATGGAAACCGGAGAAATTGAAATGACCTATCTGACCTTAACTATAAAGAGATGGCTCAAGTTATATGATTTTGATTTTCTATTCATGCTCATTTTTCATCTATGTCGCCATGTGTCTTAGAGAACCGGTGTGTTACTATGAAATCAAAAGAAGAAATGTTGAATTTAAATTTGTTATCTATTAAAAAAAACCTAAAACCCTAAACCATAAACTATAACTTGAACCCTAAACCTAAAACCCTAAACCTAAAACCTTAAAAAAATAAAAAATAATAAAACTAAACATTAAACCCTAAACCTAAACCCCAAATAAACACTAAACCCTAAACCCTAAAAATAAAACTAAACCTAAACCCTAAACTAAACCCTAAAAAAAACCTAAAAAACCTAAAAAAACCTAAACCTAAACTAAATAAACCTAAAAATAAAATAAAAACCTAAACCTAAATAAAATAAAAATAAAGTAAACCTAAAACCTAAACTAAACCTAAACCTAAACCTAAAAATAAAATTAAATAAAAAATAAAACTAAACTAAATAAAAAAATAAAAACTTAACCTAAACTAAAAAAATAAAATAAACCTAAGCATAAAAAACCAAAATAAACTAAAAACTAAACATAAAATAAAAATAAAATAAACCTAAAATAAAATAAAATAAAATAAAAACTAAATAAAAAGCTAAACTTAAAAAATAAGCCTAAAAGTAAATAAAAAATAAAACCTAAACCCTAAACAAAAAAAAAAAACTAAACCTAAAATAAAAATAAATTAAACAAAATAAATTAAACTTAAAATAAAATAAACTAAACTAAAATAAAACCTAAACCTATAAATAACTAAACCTAAACCTAAACCAAGACTAAATAAAATAAAATAAATTAAAATAAACTAAACCAAAACTAAAAAAAATAAAACCTAAAATAAACCTAAAATAAACACCAAAACATAAACCTAAAATATAAAACAAAACCTAAACCTAAACTTAAAAAATAAAAAAATAAAACCTAAACCTAAAAAATAAAATAAAAATAAAACTCATCTAAGACTTAAACCTAAACCTAAAAAATAAAGTAAAATAATAACCCTAAACTAATAATAAAGAAACCAAAAATAAATAAATTAAACTAAATAAAAATAAAAATAAACCTAAATAAAAATAAAATATAAAATAAACTAAAAGAAATAAAAAATAAACTAAATAAACTTAAATCTACTGGTTTACTTAATTTTAAAAAAAACCTAAACCTTAAACACTAAACCCTAAATGATAAAACCCAAAAATAAAAAAAAATAAATAAAAATAAACCCTAACCCTAAACCCTAAACCCTAAACCCTAAACCCTAAACCCTAAAGCTAAAGCACTAAACCCTAAACCCTAAACCCTAAACCCTAACTCCAAATCCTAAACCCTAAAACCCTAAAATCTAAAACCATAAACCCTAAACCCTAAACCCTAAACCCTAAAATCGTAACCTTGAAAACCTAAAAACCTAAACCTAAACTAAATAAAAACTAAATATAAAATAAATAAAAAACTTAAACCAAAATAAAATTAAATCCTAAACCAAAACTTAAAATAAAAAAATAAAAAATAAAAATAAACTAAAATAAAATAAGTAAAAACCTAAACTAAACTAAAAAATAAAATAAACTTAAGAATAAAAAACTTAAAAAAATAAAAACTAAAAGTAAAATAAAAATAAAATAAACCTAAATTAATATAAAATAAAAACTAAATAAAAATCTAAACCTAAAAAATAAACCTAAAAATAAATAAAAAATAAAACCTAAACCCTAAATTAAAAATTAAAAAACTAAACCTAAAAAAATAAAAATAAATAAACAAAATAAAATAAACCTAAACCTAAACTAAAATAAACTAAACTAAAATAAATAAAACCTAAACCTAAACCAAAAATAAACTAAACCTAAACCTAAACCTAAACTAAATAAAATAAAATAAAGTAAAAATAAACCTAAACCTAAATTAAAATATAAAAACAAACCTAAAGTAAAAAACTAAAGTAAAAACAAACCTAAAGTAAAAAACTAAAACCTAAACCTAAAAAAAGAAAATTAAAACCTAAACCTAAAACTAAAAATAAAAACCTAAACCTAAAATTAAAAATAAAAAATAAACCTTAAACCTAAAAAATAAAATAAAATAAAACTCAACTATAAAATAAACTTAAACCTAAACATAAACCTAAAAAATAAAGTAAAATAAAAATCCTAAACTAAAATAAATAAACCTAAAATAAATAAACTACACTAAATAAAAATAAAAAATAAACCATAAAAAATAAAATATAAAATAAACTAAAATAAATAAAAAATAAACTAAATAAACCTAAACCTACCTATTTTTAAAAAAATAAAAAACCTAAACCCTTAAACCTAAGCCCTAAACCCTAAACCCTAAACCTACAACATTAAGCTTACAACCCTAAAACTTAAGCCCTAAACGCTATACCCTAGAAACCCATAAACCCTAAACCTTAAACCCTCAACCCTAAACCCTAAACCCTAAACCCTAAGCCCTAAAAGCATAAACCCTAAAAGCTTAAATCATAAACCATAAACCCGGTTGAGTGATTTAAAAGGTGATCTTAAAGAAGTTTGCGAAGAGGTTATGAAATATAAAGTTTGTGCTACTGTCCGTGTTGGTATTGTTGCACCTATTGATGTTGTGGTTCCTCTAGGCAACACTGGTATGGATCCTTCATAGACTTTTTTCTTCTAGGTTCTCAACATCCCAACTAAGATAAAAAAGGGTACTGTTAAAATTATCACCTGGTTGAGCTATTTAAAAAAGGCAATAATTTGGGATCCTTAAGTCGCTCTCCTTGCTAAGTTGGGGATTAGGCCATTCTCTTATGGCCTTGTCATCCAGTCTGTGTATGATGATGGTTCAGTGTTCTATCCTGAGGTGCTTGACCTCACTGAAGATGATCTCATTGAGAAGTTTTTGACAGGTCTTCAATGATCACTTCTCTCTCACTAGCCCTCTCTTATCCCACCCTTGCTGTAGCACCCCACATGTTCATCAACGCTTATAAGAATGACCTCGCCATTGCGATTTCCACAGATTACACATACCCATAGGCCGAGAAGGTTAAGGAGTATTTGAAACATCCTAGTAAATTTGATGTGGTTGTTGAGCCTAATGCTTCTGCTACTCCTACTACTGCTACTGGTCAGGCTGCTGTAGTGGAAGAGAAGAAGGAAGAGCCTGCTGAGGAATCTGATGATGATATGGATTTCTACTTATTCGATAAAGCTTTGTTGGCCTTCTGTAAAATCAAATTTTATTATCTCTGAGAGTTAAATCATTTTATGAAATACTATTTTTGTACATTTTTAAGTTGCATTTTATTTTATCCTATTTTATTAGTTACTAAAGGATAAGTCTTGTTTGATTTGGTAATTTCTTTGTTATGGAGTCATCTAACTTAAAACACTAAACCCTACACCCAAACCCTAAACCTAAACCTAAAATAACTAAATAAATTAAAAATAAACCTAAACCCTAAACCAAATAAACCTAAACATAAACCCTAAGAATGGGCGTAACCTTGATGGTAGAACATCACCGCCAACCAAGCTCACCTAGATCTCAAGGTGGGAGTTGAAGGTGGAGAGCAGGCAAGCTATCGCAGAGTAGTGGGGATGGGAGGTGGTGGTGGAGCAAGTGGTTATGGAGGTGAGAGAGCCTGAGGTTACAACCATGGTGGTGGTGGAGGGAGAGATCGGGATACATGGTGGATCCTACTACTGAGAGAGTGGTGGTTCTGATGGGAACCGAGAAACTAAAGAACCACATCCACCGCTACTTATGGAACTGTCTTTACAATAGAGAGATTCTAGTTATCTAGGTTTTGATTTGCTCTATGCTCATTTTTTATCTATGTCATCCAGTGTCTTAGAAAACATGGTGTTTTGGTTTATGAAATTGAAAAAAGTTAAATCAATTGTTCTCTGTTAAAAAAAACCAAAATCCCTAAACTAAAACCTGAACAAATCCTAAACCCTAAACCCTAAACCCTAAAAATAAAAATAAATCAAAAAAATTAAAAAAAAACCCAAACTTTAAACCCTAAACCCTAAAACTAACCCTAAATCGTAAACCTGCAACCCTAAACCCTAAACCCTAAACACTAAAACCCTAAACCCAAAACCCAAAACCCTAAACCTAAACCCTAAAGCCTAAAAACCCAAAACCCTAAAGCCTAATCACTAAATCATAAACCCTAAACCCTAAAACCCTAAACCCTAAAACTCTAAACCTTAAACCCTAAACCCTAAACCCTAAACCCTAAAAACTAAAAAACCTAAATCTAAACTAAATAAAACCTAAAAATAAAATAAATAAAAAACTTAAACCAAAAAAAAAATAAAATAAAATAAAAACTAAAACCAAAAATAAAATAAAACCTAAACTAAACTAAAAAAATAAAATAAACCTAAGATTAAAACCTAAATAAACTAAAAATAAAACATAAAATAAAAATAAAATAAACCTAAAATAAAATAAAATAAAAACTAAATAAAACCTAAACCTAAAAAATAAACCTAAAAATAAATAAAAATTAAAGCTAAATAAAAAAACTAAAAAAAAACTAAACCTAAAATAATAAAAAATTAAACAAAATAAAATAAACCTAAGCCTAAACTAAAATAAACTAAATTAAAATAAATAAAACCTAAACCTAAACCAAAAAATAAACTAAACCTAAACCTAAACATAAACTAAATAAAATAAAAACTAAAATAAACCTAAACTTAAACTAAAATAAAACCTAAAATCAACCTAAAATAAAAAAACCTAAAACCTAAAACCGAAACCTAATAAAATAAAATAAAAACTTAAACCTAAACCTAAAAATAAAAAATAAAACCTAAACCTAAAATAAAATAAAAATAAAACTCAACTAAAAAACAAACCTAAACTTAAACCTAAACCTAAAAAATAAACTAAAATAAAACCCTAAATTAAAATTAATAATCCTAAAGTAAATAAACTAAACAAAACAAAATAAAAATAAACCTAAATAAATAAATAAATAAAAAAAAAAATAATCAAGAACTAAATAAACCTACGCTTTACTTAATTTAAAATAATAATAATAATAAAACCCTAAACCTTAAATCCTAAACTAAACCCTAAACCCTAAAACTAACCCTAATCCCTAAACCCTAAACCCTAAACCCTAAACCCTAAACCCTAAACCCTAAACCCTAAACTGAAACCTAAACCCTAAACCCACCCTAAAACCCAAAACCCAAAACCCAAAACCCTAAGCCCTAAACCCTAACCCTAAACCCTAAACCCCAAACCCTAAACCTAAACCTAAAGTAACTAAATAAATTATAAAAATAAACCTAAACCCTAAAATCAAATAAACCTAAACCAAATCCCTAAGAATGGGCAATACCTTGATGGTAGGAACATCATCTCAACCAAGCTCATTCTAGATCTGAGGTGGAGGCTAAGGCGAGGTCAGGCCACAAGTGGTGGTGAGGGATCTTGGGAACCATGGATATGGAGGTGATGATTGAGTAGTGGTTATGGAGGCAAGAGGAGATGGAGGTTATAGCCATGGTGGTGGCGAGGGAGACATCGGGATAGGATGATGGATCTACTCAAAAAGAACATGGGAACTGAGAAATTAAGATGGTCGATCCGATCCGCTACTTATGGAAATGTGTCTTACAATAGATGGTTCTAGTTATCTAGATTTTATTTGTTATGCATGCTCATTTTGATCTATGTCATCACTTGTGTCTTAGATAACTTGGTGTGTTGGTTGATGAAACCAAAATGAAGAAATGTTGAATCTAAATTTTTCTCTATTAAAAAAACCCTAAACCCTAAACTAAAACCAAAACCCTAAACCTAAAACTTAAACCCTAATCCCTAAACCCAAAAAACTAAAAAAATAAAAATAAAAAATAACCCTAACCCTAAACCCTAAACCCTAAACTCTAAAACCCTAAATTGAAAACCCTAAACCCTAAACGCTAAAAACTCTAAACCCTAAAGCCTAAACAGTAAAGCCTAAACCCAAAACCCTAACCGAAACTCGAGATCCTAAAACCCTAAACCCTAAAACCCTAAACCCTAAACCCTAATCGCTAAACCCTAAACCTTAAACCTTAAAAACCTAAACCTAAATTAAATAAAATTGAAAAATAATATAAATAAAAAAACCTTAACTTAAATAAAATAAAATAATTAAAATAAAATAAAAACCTAAACTAAAACCTAAACCTAAACCTAAAAATAAAAAATAAAAAAATGAATCAAAATAAAATAAATAAAATCCTAAACTAAACTAAAAAATAAAATAAACTTAAGAATAAAAAACCTAAATAAAATAAAAAGTAAACATAAAATAAAAATAAAATAAAATAAAATAAATATTAAATAAAACCTAAACCTAAAAAATAAACATAAAAATAAATAAAAATAAAACCTAAACCTAAACTAAAATAAACTAAAAAAAAAAAACTAAACCTAAAAAAAAAAAAAATAAAATAAAATAAACTAAAATAAACCTAAACCTAAAAAAAAAAAACCTAAAATAAACCTAAACCTAAACATAGAAAATAAAATAAAAAAACCTAAACCTAAACCTATATATAAAAAATAAAAACTAAACCTAAAAAGTAAAATAAAAATAAAATCAACTAAAAAAATAAACCTAAACCTAAACCAAAATGTAAAAAATTAACTAAAATAAAAACCCTAACTAAAAATAAATAAACTTAAAATAAATAAATAAAACTAAATAAAAATAAAAAACCTAAATAAAAATAAAAAATAAAATAAACTAAATAAACTTAAACCTATCAGTTTACTTAATTTAAAATAAAAATTATGAAAAAAAAACTATAAACCCTGAATCCTAAACCATAAACCCTAAACCCTAAATAATAAAACTAACCCTAAACCATAAATCTAAAATACTAAACCTATAACCCTAAACCCTAAACCCTAAACCCTAAACCCTAAAAATCCCTAAACCCTAAACCCTCTCTTAAACCCTAAACCATAAACTAAAACATGAATCAGAAACCTAAACCTTAAAACCTTAAACCTTATAGCCTATACACTAAACCCTAAACCCTAAACCGTAAACCCTAAAACCCTAACTCATAAACCCTGAACCCTAAAACCTAAACCCTAAACCCTAAAAACCTAAAAACCTAAAACTAAACTAAATAAAACTAAAAAATAAAATTAATAAAAAAATGAAAACCTAAATAAAATGAAAAAATATAATAAAATAAAATAAAAACCTAAACTAAAACCTAAACCAAAACCTAAAAAAATTTAAAAAATAAACTAAAATAAAATAAATAAAAACCTAAACTAAACTAAAAAAAATAAAATAAACATAAGAATAAAAAACGTAAATAAAATAAAAATAAAATAAAATAAAAACTAAATAAAAAAGTAAACCTAAAAATTAAACCTTCAAATAATTAAAAAAATAAAACCTAAACCCTAAACAAATAAAAAAAACTAAACCTAAAATAAAAATAAAATAAACAAAATAAAATAAACCTAAACCTAAACTAAAATAAACTAAACTAAAATAAATAAAACCTAAACCAAAACCAAAAATAAACTAAACCTATCCCCTAAAATAAATAAAATAAAATAAACTAAAAATAAACCTAAACCTAACCTAAAAATAAAACATAAAATTTAACCTAAAACCT